>BSBN01001526.1:1200000-1799302 GCA_027924645.1 Cunninghamia lanceolata
TCTACAACAATTTCAACATAATAACAACACAAGTGAAATCTAGAGAGAGAGAGAGAGACCCTAGAAAGGGAAAACCCACTAAAAAAGCACACCCAATGTATTAGTATTTAATAAAAGGTTACAACACATTTGCAGAGTTCAACACTTCCTAGAGGGATCAACACTCTATATTTAGAGTAATTCCAACAAAAAAATCCTACATAGAAATGACCATATAATCTATATCCCAAGCCTTCAATAGATAGGCCAAGGAAACCTAGGAACCATCAACTGTTTACCAAAACTATGGGTGAAATCCAAGACCCAAAACCATGGTCCAACTAGTCCAAGTTGGACCCATGTCCCCTCTTCCAAAAATTGCTCCTTCTAAATAGAATGGAATTCCTTGGTTGATCATTTGACCCCCAAGACCAACAAGGGTCCAAGTAACTCCCAAGTGCTCCATGTGGGTGAGACAATTGGTCTTACACACCTCTGATAACTAGCTAAAAATAGTGGGTCAAAGATGTTAGTCATAGTTCACATAATAACCCCATATTCAATGAATTCTCAAAGACATCATAACTCAAATGATTTGGGGTAGAGAGTTCCAACTAAAGAATATCAAGATTCCTTCCAAGTGGGGTGCCATTTTCCATGTAGGCACATTATTTATAATATTACAAATATTAAATAATTCAACTCAACCTAAGACTTGCAAGGTGTACAACACATTGTCCTAATAATCTCCCACTTGTATACAATACATGAATCATAAGGGATTCTCAACATAGTGAATTACATGCTAAGGGTTTATGCCCAGAGCCATCCTACACCATTTGAACTTATTTGTGCTCATATGCTTTAGAAATGCATTTGCAACATTCACATAATTGTACACCTTATCAATCATAACTCTTATATCATCTACCATATCATGAACAAAGTGATATTGCACATCAATATGCTTAGTTTATGCATGAAATGTTGGGTTATTTTCCAAGATGATGGCACTATGTATATCATGGTGAATCAACAATGAATCTTGACTTAACCCAATATCTAAACACAATCTCTAAAGCCAAGCTACTTCTTACAAGCATGAGTGGATGCCATGTCGATCAAAATTAAACATAATGAAAACCCATATATAGCCAACATGTTTCCTATCCTTAGGAAGATTTACCGAGTGCCATATGTTCTTCACCAATACAATTGTCTCCTCATTCATGGCCTTTTTCCAAGACTTGTGTCTATAGACTTAATTATCTCCTTCCTAGTTCTAGGCTAATCATCATTATTAGACAAAGTAAAAATGCAACAAAAATTGTGTGGGCTATACCTTTCTAGTTACTTTCTCTATTGAGTGGATCTCCTTATGAGTGGGGTGTGAGTTTGTTATTATTCCTTTGCATCCTTTGACTCACTCTTTGAATCAACCTCCTCATGAAGTCTTTGCTAAACCTTTAGTTTATCCTCAGATGTAGTCTCCTTGGTCTTTATCTTGATCTGCACCAATGTTTTCTCCTTAGTTTCTCCTTATCTTCATGTTGCAAAGGCTTAGGAGAAGATCTAATCTCCCTAAAGATTGCATTCAAACTATACACTATATTTCCTGTCTCAAGGGTCCAAAGATTGTATCTTTTGACTCCATCACTATACCCATTTGAAGATATATTTCTTTACTTTGAATACAACTTAGGTCTCTTCTTAGGAATATGTACAACCTCACAACTGAAAACCATGATATGTTACAATGAAGTTTTTTTTGGTCCAAGCCTCCTTAAGTGTTTTGTCCATGAGAGCTAAATTAGGAGATTCATTAATTAGATATCAAGTTGTGCTCATAGATAGCTTCTATCCAAAATTTATAATCCAAATTGTCTCCACTAACCATACTTATATCTCTCTCCATCAACATTTTGTTTATCATTTTTGTAACTCCACTCTTCTAAGGGGTTCATGGACTTGTTTTATGCCTCATAATGCCATGTTCTCTACAAAAGTTGTCAAACTTTATTGAACATAACCCTCCACCATTATCTATTCTCAACACCTTGATCTTCTTCTTTATTTGGTTCTCTACAAGAGCTTTGAAATTTTTGAATTTTGAGAAGACCTCAAGATAATGCTTGAGGAAGAATGTCCATGTTTTCCTAGAGAAGTCATCAATGGAAGAAACATAGTACATGAATTTTTCTAGTGAAGGAACATCACTAGAACTAGATACATTACTATGAATTAAATCTAAAATCCCTAAAAATCTAGCAAAGTTCATGTAAAACTTAACATGATTTTGTTTTCTATTGTTCAGTGTTTCCAAAAGTCAAAATCTAGGGAAAAAACAACTATCCCCTCTACTAAAAATTTTTAGATATCAAGGTCCTAAGGCCTTTCTCACCAATATGGCTCGTATGATCATGCCACAATATTGTCTTTTTAGTAGGAAGATTATGGTTCTATGATTTTGGAAACTTAGAACTTTTATATTCTATGGTACTTACATTGAGATTAAACAAAATTCTATCTCTTAGCCTATACCATGGCTCCACACACCATCTTACATCCTTCCTTGCTAAGAGTCACCTAAATATCCATGCCATTAATCTTTCTTATTAACAATAGGTTTCTCTATAAGCATAGAATGTGTAGGACACCAAAACCAGGGATTTACCTCCAAAAGTGAGCATTACTTTGCCATAACCAATGATCTTGAGAGATGAGTTGTCTCCAAAATACATCTTCACACCATTAAAGTTCTCATAATCAGAAAACCACTCCTTCTGGGAAGTCATATGGAAGGAATCTCCATAGTTGATCAACCATGCATCCTCACATGTATTTGTGATAAGGGTTGTAACAAACACATCACTAGTGTCTTCATTTAAGATTCTTGAGTCTTAATCATCATTAGACTCCTTTGCTTTCTTCTCCTTGTAGTGCTTCTCAATGTGATTAGTTTTATCATAGTTTTAGCATGACCTTAGATTTATTGGGAGACATAGATCCCCCCTTCGATTTAGAATGCTTATTATTTTTCCTGTTCATTGATGTAGTCATGGACAAAGGGTCCAATAAAGGACTATCCAACCATGCATTCTTAACACAAACACACACACAACCAATGCACAAAAATACTCAAAACCAACATATTCTCATGAAATTCAACTTGGTTCAATATTTATACAATCAAAAATCAAAATTATATCCTCAATTTTTTTTACAATGGGATTCCAACAAGCTATTTAATTACAAGCTACAAAATTCAAAAGATTATGCAATATAATGCTATTGCTGAGCCAAACCATTGAACTATCGATCTAACTTTTAACTAAATTGCCTTCAAATGATTGTGAGAGATGGTTATATAGTAGCTCCTACCATTAGGAGTGATCTTAGTTAGCCACAAGGAGGTGAAAATCTCAACGCCAAGTGTAGCCTACAAACAAACAAACAATTAACTCATTATCTTTCTTGATTCCTTTTTAAACCTTCAAATTTGAACCCTATTAACTCATTATACTCAAAAGAATTACTATATTGTTAACAATTCATACCTCTCAAATCTTCTTCACTTGTTTCTTCTCCAAAAATGTCTTGGTCTTCCCAATCATCAAATTCTTCACCTTCTTCTGGCAAGTTCAAAATCACTTCCATGTCTTCATACTCTATGTCTTCTTCTCCCTCATTCGAATTTATCTTTGGGCTTCTATTTTTATTCACCTCAAAGATTTTCATGTGGTTTACAAGATTATTTGCCATATTGAACATCATTTCTACCTTGCCTACAACATCATCATCTTAAAATTTATCTTGATCTTGTGGTTCCACATTCTTTTAAATCCTCATTGGTAATATGTATTCAACTTCACTCGATGATAGATTTCTTGTGGCACATC
This sequence comes from Cunninghamia lanceolata, assembly GCA_027924645.1. Taxonomy (NCBI): domain Eukaryota; kingdom Viridiplantae; phylum Streptophyta; class Pinopsida; order Cupressales; family Cupressaceae; genus Cunninghamia; species Cunninghamia lanceolata. Next base: position 1,203,879 of record BSBN01001526.1, read on the forward strand.
CTTTATATCACCTAGTTCTATCACACTCTACACTACTTTGTTTTGCAATTCTAGATTTCTTTCTTTTGATCTCTATCATTTCTTCTTCATTATTGCTCACATCTAAAACTAGCTTTCTTTGTTCATCTTTTTGCAATCTATGAAATCTACTTGCTACATATTTCATCATAAAATCTAATATTTACAATTTATTTTCTAGGGATCTTTCCTCCATATTAGCAACCCTAACTCTAGGGCTTACATTTATTCTTTTCATCTTCATAATCAAATCATAAAATACTTACTTGTAGATCAAATATATGGTTGGTGATCTATCCGCCTTGTTTTCCACTCCTCTTAGATCTCACCTCTCATAGTTTCTTTATAAATACCACTATCATATCTCCTCACTATCAGTGCTCTATTTGGAGGGAAGTGTCCTTTACTCTCACTTATTTGACTTTTACAAATTGCCTCATAGTCGGTAGTCTGTTTGCTCTAAATTTTCAACTTTTCTCCTTTAGAAATCTAATGTTGACTACCTCAAGTTTTGTGATCTACTTACAAACTCCTTGTGGCTACCTCAAACTTGATGATATATCTATAGGCTACTTTTGCAATTTGCCTCAATTCAATAACTATCAACAAGAAAAAAACTTTTCAAACATTCACTCTCAAGATTCCAACCTTCACTCCTCTTAAGATTCTAAACCTTGCTTTGATATCACTTGATGCATTCATGGATGGAGGGTCCAATAAAGGATTGTCCATCCACGAAGCCTTACCACAAACATACACACAACTAATGCCCTAGCCTTCACCACCCCCACCCCACATCCCTACAAGAGGTTGTTGAGGACTTCTATATTCTAGGTCAAAACATTGCTTCCCTTCATCAAACTTTTGATATGCAACACAAGTTGATGGAGTGGTTTTATATTAAAATTAGTAGACTCAACATTTAAATGGATATCATGGATAAAAAATAGAGTGGAGAGAGTTAGTTGTTAATGGAGGAAGAGAGGAGAATCTTTTAGAATTGGGAGGTAGTGCCTCAGGTCAACAAGTTATAGAGTGATTTGTCTAATTAGAAGGACAGACTTGATATTATTGAGGAAGAATTTGCAACTTGGGGTAAGATCATTAGGAAGCAAGGATTGTGGCCTTGGAAAATTAAATCACTAAAGTTAAAGAAAATTTTAATAGGTACATGAAGGTCAACTTGGTGGAAATTAGAAATATCAACGAGAAGTTGAGAAAGAAGAGTGCCAACATTGCTAATGATAGAAAGGATAATAAGGACATAGGCCCTAGATCCAAGACTAGAAGAACTAAGAAGAATAAAAATGAGGGGGACAAGAAGAAATCCCAACATCCTCAAGGAATAGAAGACAATCTCTACATGGAGGAACTGGAGGCAGCATCCACTCTTAAGCAACTTTAATTTATTTCTTTTCTATTATTATTTTTAGTTGTTATGTTATGTTTTTCTATTTTTTGTGTGGGATTTAGCTATGGTAATGCTAACATTTTTCTATTTGTAAAGGGTTTCTAGGGCCCCTTCAAAACCTATTTTTTACCCCCTTTAATAAAAAACAATAATCAAAACCAACATATTTCTCATGACATTTAATTTGATTCAATATTTATACAATTAACAATCAAAACTATAGAGGACTTAATTTTTGCTGCAATAGGCTTCAACATGCTAGGCCTCAGCTATTTAATTACAAGCTACATAATTTTTAAGTTATTATAATGTGATGCCATTGCTGAACCAAATCCTTGAACTATCAATTTGACTTCCAACTGTACTACCTTCAAATGATTATGATCAATATATATATATATATATATATATATATATATATAGTAGCTCCTAACATTAGGAGTGATCTCAGTCAACCACAAGGTGGAACAAAGTATTATGCCAAGTGTAATGTGTAGTCGACCAACATGTGAAAGAATATTCTAGGATGAATGTGGTGATGATGGGTGGATGAAACTTGATGGTTCATTTATACCAATAAGCTCTCCTAGGTCTAATGAATCTCATCTTAGAAAGTTGCCGCATGACTTGAACAGTGAAGCTAGATGCCAGCTTGTTATGCCCATTAAGAAGTCAAAAACTAAATTTTTCCTTTGTGATAACTATAATCTTCTAAAAATTAGATATGACATTGTAGGCTTAATGTGAAACATGTATTCCCAACCATGAGATGAAAATGTGCAAGTGTGGTGAAATGTAGTAGAGTCTGTGATTATTGGGATGTTGTTGAAAACCTACAAAGATACAAATAAAGAAAGAGAAAATATTTTTTGGTGATGCAATATTGCTCTTACACCCTGGGATATTCTTGTATTAGACACCCTTAGTAAATTATTTCTGAGCATATTGCTCACAAATAAGGGTTGAGTGATAGAATCACCCTTTTAGTTGGTAACCAACCTCAGTGTACCCTCAACACATGGATAGGTTTCTAGGATCAACTAAATGTTTCTTCTTGTTCCACCTCTACCAATCTCAAGAAATGAACTAGGACATACCCCAAATTCCACATTTATACTTTTTTTTACAATTCTCCTCAAGAATTCCTTCATCATCCACTTCACTCTTTTGGAATTGAATCTCCTCCACCAATCTAATCTTTTTCTTCTATAGATCTCAACCTTTATCTTCCTCAACCCCACCCATCTTATGTTATATGTGGTCATATCACAACATGCTTCACCTTCTTTATACTCATTGCACACTGTCCTAACTCCACCACAAAATATTTGATTTAACTTACTACCACCACAAACTATTTGGCTCAACTTAATTCCATCACATACTATATGATTCTTCTGCATTTCTTTTTCTCTTGACACTTCATCCTCTACCACTATATAGAATGTCTTCTAACATGTATCTGACTCATTTTCTTTCACCACAAATTACATTAGTGCTTCATCTACATTCTCTAATTTACTTCTTATTCTTAGGAATCGTATTAATTTTCCTTTTTTTGACTTCTATGCCTTATGTGGTACATAACTCTTTTCACCTTCCTATTCTCTCTTATGAATACAACTTCCAATATCAAATTATTTGATAGCAACCATATGCCAACTCACTATTCTTACTTCTTCCTATATTTTTCTATGCAATCACTTCTTGTCACCAATCTCAACCCATACTTACTCATTTATTCTTGATATACATCTGATGCTACCTGATTATCTTCTATAAGTTTGTACCTTGGTTTCTTTCTTTCTAGCTCATCATTCTCCAATTTTGCTACCACAAACCCTATCACTATTACTGTTATGTCCAAATTTGACAATTCACCTTTAGTTTCTCTAAACACAAACCAAATCTCCAACTATCCACCTGGATCTATCAGTTTGTCTTCGCTTATTCTATCTTTTACTTTCTTTTGTCTTCAAACTGTCTTCATTTCTAGTTTTAGATTCCTCATACCTTACTACAACTCTATAAATTCTTCTTCTATGTTATCACATTTGCTTCTATTTCCAACTATTCTTACTTGTACATCCTTGATTTTGTCTTCTACATTACCACATGTGCTTATTCCTTCATCTATTTTTCCTTAAAAGTCTTCATTATTGATTCTTGACTCACCACATTCTTCCATAACTTCACTTAGCATCATTCTTGTAGTCTCTACTAGTCTTCTACCTTCACTCATTTCATCTTGATCATTCTCATCAATCTTCAAATCTATCTTCTATTTGACTATTGTCATCACACATCTACTCACAATTCTTAACTTCCACAAATTTCCATCTTTATCTACCTCACCATCCTTACTCCTAATCAGTTCTACACTCTTCACTCTAAGCACTAGTATTTGATAATCTCCATAGATATACTCAATTTTTTGCAAATCATACCTTCTTAATTCCTTTTTAAACCTTCAAATTTGAACTTTATTAACTTGTTATCCTCAAAAGAATCACTAACCTATTCACAAATCATACCTCCCAAATCTTCTTCTCTTATTGTTTCTTCTACAAAATGTCTTGTTCTTCCCAATCATCAAATTCTTCACCTTTTTCTGGTAGGTTCAAATTGACTTCCATGTCTTCATCCTCTATATCTTGTTCTCCCTCATCTAAACTGATCTTTTTTCTTCTATTTTTATTCACCTCAAGGCTTATCATCTAGTTTACAAGGGTCTTTTCCATACTAAACATCATTTCTACCTTGTCTACAACATTATCATATTCAAATTCATCTTGATCTCCTTCTAGTTCCACATTCTTTGGAATCCTCATTGGAAATATGTCTTCAACTTCAGCTAATGCCATATCTCTCACCGCACATCCTTTATATCTCTTGATGTTATTGTACTCTACATTAATTTGTGAACTGCAAAACTAGATTTCTTTCTTTTGATATCTATCATTTCTTCTTCATTATGGTCACATCCAAAACTAGCTTTCTTTGTTCATCCTTTTGCAATCTAACAAATCTACTTGCTACATCTTTCATCATAGAATCTAACATTTATAATTTCTTTTTTAGGGATCTTCCTCCCTATTAGCAACCCTAACTCTAGGGCCTACATAAATATTCCTTTCATCTTCATAATCAAATCACAAAATACTTACATGTAGATTGCCTCTTTGGTCAGCAGTCTATCCACCTTTTTTTCCACTCCTCTTAGATCTCACCTCTCACACTTACCATTTATATACCACTATTAGATTGCCTCACTATTGATGCTTTATCTGAAGTATGATCTCCTTTACTCTCACTTATTTTCCTTTCACAAACTGCCTCATAAGCATCGATCTATTTGCTACAACTTTTCAACTTTTCTCCTTTAGAAATCTAATGCTAAATACCTCAGGTTCAACAATCTACTTACAAAATCCTTGTGACTATCTCAAAGTTGGTGATTTGTATACAAGATACCTCAATTCAATGATCTATCAACAAGCAAAAACTTTTCAAACCTTCCCTCTCTTTCACTCTCAAGATTCCAACCTTTGCTCCTCTCAAGATTCCAAACTTTGCTTTGATACCACTTGATGCAATCATGGATGGAGGGTCCAATAAAGGATTGTCCAACCATGTGGCCTTAACACAAAAACACACATAACCATTACACAATTATACTCAAAACCAACATATTTTCATGACATTCAACTTTATTCAATATTTATGCAACTAAGAATCAAAATTACATCTTTAGTTTCTGCCTTAATAGGTTTCCAACATGTTAGGCCTCAAATGTTTAATTACAAGCTACAAAATTTGAAAGAGACTGTAATACAATGCCATTGTCGAGTGAAATCCTTGAACTATCAATCCAACTTCCAACTAAAATGCCTTCAAATAATTGTGAGTGATGTTTATATAATAGCTCCTAACATTTGGAGTGATCTTAGGCAAACACAAGGAGGTACAAAGCTTAATGCTAAGTGTAACATGTAGTGAACCAAATGTGTGAAAGAATCTTTTGGGATGAATGTGGTGATGATGGGTCAATGAAATTTGATGTGGTTCATGCCATAAGATCTTTTGGGCCTAAGGAATCTTGAAACATGTTTCCTTGTTGTCATGTATGCCTTAGAAAGGTGATGCAAACATCAAATAGTGAAGCTAGATGCTAGCCTATTATGTCAGATAAGGAGTCAAAAACTAAATTTTACCATTGTGGGGACCAAAATATTTTGGAAATTGGATATGACATTGTAGGATTCATGTGAAACATGTATTCCCAATTGTGAGGTGAAAATGTACAAGTGTCGTGTAATGTGGTAGGAACTGTGATGACTAGGATGTTGTTGAAAACTTGCAAACAAATAAAGAAAGAAAAATAAAATATTTTTGGGTGATGCAAGATTACTCTTACACCCTAGCATGCTACTGCATTAGACACCCTAGGTAAATGATTTGTGAGCATAGTGCTCACATAAGGGTTGAATGATAGAATCATCCTTTCGAGTGGTAACAAACTTTAGTGCACCCTTAACACATGGATAGGATTTTAGGAACAACTAAATGTTGCTTCTTCTTCCACCTCTACCAATCCTGAGCAATGAACTAGGACATACCCTAAATTCCACTTTTCTGGCTATACATACAATTCTCCTCAAGTATTCCTTCATCTTCCACTTCACTCTTTTAGAACTGAATCTCTTCCACCAATCTAATATTCTTCTTAGATATAGTTATCGACCTCTATCTTCCTCAACCCCAACCATCTTATGTCATATGTGGTCATCTCATAACATGCTTCACCTTCTCTGTACTCACCACACATTGTCTTAACTCCATTGCAAACTCTTTGATTTAACTTATTGCCACCATAAACTATTTGAATCAACTCAATTCCACTACATACTATCTGATTCTTCCACATCTCTTTTTTGCTTAACACTCTATAGAATGTATTCTAACCTATATCTAACTCATTTTCTTCCACCACAAATTGAATTACTACTTCATCTATATTCCACAATTCACTTCGTATTCTTGGGATATGTATAATATTCATTTATGTGACTTATGTGCCTTCTATGGTACGTAACTCTTCTTTCCTTCCTATTCTCTCTTCTAAATACAACTTCTAATATCAAATTATTTCACTGTAACCATATGCCAACTTGCTATTCTTACTTCTTCCTGGATGACTTTCTGTAATTTTTCAATGCAATAATTTCCTATCACCAATCACAACCCATACTTATTTCTTCCTGATATACATATGGTGATACTTGATTACCTTCTACAAGTCCATTCATTGATTTCTTTATTTCTAGCTCATCATTCTCTACTCGTGCTACCACAAACCCTTTCATTATCACTATTATGTCTAAATTTGATAACTCACCTTTAGTTTCTCTAGTTGCAAACCAAATCTCCAATTGTCTATCTGGATCTATTGTCTATCTTCACTTATTCTATCTTTTACTTTATTTTGTCTTCTTGTATTCAAAGTATCTTCATTTCTAGCTTCAAATTTCTCATACCTTACTACAACTCTATATTCTTCTTCTATGTTACTGCATTCCCTTCTATTTCAAACTATCCTTGTTTCTACATCCTTGATTTTGTCTTATGCATTATTACATGTGCCTATTCCTTCATTTGTTTTTCCTTAAAACTCTTCATTACTATTTCCTGACTTACCACATTCTTCCTTAACTTTACTTAGCATCATTCTTGTATTCCCTACTAGTCTTTTACCTTCACTCATTTCATTTTCATTATTCTCATCAATCTTCAAATCTTTAAATCCATCTTCTAGCTGACTATTGTTAGCACACATCTAATCACAATTGATAACTTCCAAAAAATTTCCCTCTTTATCTATCTCACATCCTTACTCCTATCCATTTATGAACTATTCACTCTAAGCACGACTATTTGATCATCTCCATAGTACTACTAAAATTTTCACAAATCATACCTTCTTGATTCCATTTTAAACCTTTGAATTTGAACCCTATTAACTCGTTATCCTCAAAATAATTACTAACCTACTCACAATCATACCTCTCAAATATTCTTTGCTTGTTATTTCTTGTACAGAAATGTCTTGGTCATCCTAATCATCAAATTCTTCACCTTCCTCTAGTAGGTTCAAAATGACTTCCATGTCTTCATCCTCTATATCTTCTTCTCCCTCATTTGAACTAATCTTTGGGCTTCTATTTTTATTCACCTCAAGGCATGTCATCCAATTTACAAGATTCTTTACATATCAAATGTATCATTTCTACCTTTTTACCAACATCATCTTCAAATTCACTCTAATCTTCTTCTATTTCCACATTCTTTTGAATTTTCATTGGAAAATTGTCTTCAACTTCACCTGATGCCATATCTCTCACCAGACATCCTTTATATCTCCTAGTGCTACCACACTCTACACTACTTTGTTCTACAATACTAGATTTCTTTCTTTTGATCTCTATCCTTTCTTCCTCATTCTTGCTTGGATCCAAAAGTAGATTTCTTTGTTCATCTTTTTGTAGACTATCAAATCTAATTGCTACATCTTTTATCATAGGATCTAAAAATTGCAATTTCTTTTCTAGGGATCTTTCCTCCATATTAGCAACCCTAATTCTAGGACTTACATTTATTCCTTTCATCTTCATAATTAAATCACAAAATACTTACTTGTAGATTGCCTCTTTGGTTCGTGATCTATCCACCTTGCTTCCCACTCCTCTTAGATCACACTTCTCACACATACTTTATATATACCACTATTAGATTGCCCCACTGTTGGCACTCTATCTAAAGGTTGATCTCCTTTACTCTCACTTATTGTCCTTTCAAAAATTACCTCACAGTTGGTGGTTTATTTGATCTAGATTTTAAAAATTTCTCCTTTACAAATCTAATGTTGACTGTCTGAAGTTTGGCAATTTGCTTATAAACTCCTTATGACTACCTCAAACTCAGTGATCTATCTTCAAGCTACCTCAATTCGATAATCTGCCAATAAGAAAAAAAATCAAACCTTCACTTATTTCACTTTTAAGATTCCAACCTTTACTCTGGTACAAGTTGATGTAATCATGGATGGAGGGTCCAATAAAGGATTGTACAACCATGCAAGCTTAACACAAATACACACACAATTAATGCATAGTGATACTCAAAACCAATATATTCTAATGAAATTTAAATTGATTCAATATTTATACAATCAACAATAAAAATTAAACCTTCAATGTTTTCCTTAATGGGCTTCCAACATGCCAGACCTTAACCATTTAATTACAAGTTACAAAATTTGAAAGACATTGCAATATAATGCCATTGTCAACCCAAGTCCTTGAACTATCAATGTGACTTCCAACTAAACTACCTTCAAATGATTGTGAGTGATGTTCATATATAAGATCCTAAAATTAGGACTGATCTTAGTCAACCACAAGGAGGTGCAAAGCTCAATGCCAAGTGTAAAATGTGGTCGACCAAGTGTGTGAAAGAATATTTTGGTATGAATGTGGTGATGATGGATTGATGAAACTTGATATGATTCATATCATAATATCTCCTAGATCTAATTAATCTTGAAACATGTTCCTTTATTTCCATACACCTCAAGAGGGTGTCAGAAGCCTTGAACAATGAAGTTGGATGCTAGCCTGTTATGCCCGATAAGGAGTCAAAAGCTAATTTTGCCTTTGTGGTGACCATAATCTTCTAGAAATTGGATATGACATTGTACTAGAGGCTTATTATGAAACATGTATTCCTAACCATGAGGTGAAAATGTGCAAGTGTAGAGAAATGTAGTAGGATCTATGGTGACTAGATGATGTTGAAAACATGCAAACAAACTAATAAAAAAAGAAAACATTTTTGGCTGATGGAAGATTACTCTTACACCTTGGGATGCTCTTGCATCATTATTTACCTTATTCTTCAAAAAAAATATAACGGTCAAAGAAAATTTAATATATTCTAATGTCTTCCACCTCATCTCCTTTGAGAGTAATGCACAAACCACCTCATCAAGCTTTATTTTTGAGATAATACTATTGATTTTAATAACTAGGTTGTCCCATGACACATGCAAAGACCACATGAGGGTTATGCACTATTCTTACTTATATATTTCGACATCCATAAATTCTAAGTAGCTCACCACACTGTTGAAGGGATTTAGGTGCTCATTTAGAAAGTCTCCATCATTCATCCTCAATGAATACAAATTCTTTCATAGAAAAAAATGCTAACAAGGGACTTTGTCTGGTATAAATTCTCTAACTTCTAGATGTTCTCGATGGTGGTTTCTCCCAATATATTTAGGAGAAATTAATTATAAATATACAAGCACACCAAGCTAGAGGGTTTTCGACTAGCAACTACAACCCATATGTGTCTATCAACAAGAAGATCCCCCATCTTGAGCTTACAAAGCTTAAAGTTGGTTAGAGAACTACTAGATTTCTTGACCTCCATTCTAGATGTGCCTACCATATCTATTCCTTGCAAAATAATATCACACTCAAAGCTCCCACTCATGCTAGGATTAATAACAACCTACTTTTCCCAAACATTTAACAAGCTATCAAGGATTAATATATGTGTTTAGAAACTATAGGCCAAAAATTTCTATTGACTAGTAGATCTTCTAAATTGAGCTTCTAGACCTCAAAATTTTCCCCATTAAATTTCTCCATTTCCACCCTCCTAGACATTCTTTCCATTTAATTTGTATATGTAGATTTTTATAAACAACTTCCACTAAAGATAATATGTATTACCCAAAGAGGGTGTTCCCTCTTTTATGGGTGAAACTTAACCAAGCTCTAATACCAAATGTAAGGAATTTTTGGCATTTAATATTCAAAATTAGATATCAAATACAAAAAACCCATGGCTAGAAAAAAATCATAATTGAATGAAAATATAAAAATGAAGAACTCAAATGACAATTTTTTTGATAAATATTAACAATGAACATAAAATAGAAGATGACATAGAAACATAACTCATAAATTTATCCTAGGAAAACCCTTTCAGGTAAAAATACTAGCCTTAAATATGTGCCACTCACTATATCAGCTCAACAAAGATATCACACACACGATGAGATTTCAACATGCAACCCTAATGCTCTATGCCCAAATTTTGAAGGAGTTCCAGCAACAATTTAGAAACATCTCCCTACACAAAATCTTCTTCTCATATTTTTTCCAACACTAACACTCAATATATAGACTAAGGAACTTTAAGATGGAAAATTCACTTGTCAACACCTAAGGTGGGGGTTCAAGTTGTGATTCCTCAACTCCCAATAATCATTCAAACTTCATGTAGCTTCTTTTTAATCATAGATTCTCTTACATGTCTACTTGTAACTCCCTTCATCACGATCTTACAAAGTAACTTACATATCATAGCTAATAGTGTAAGTGGTGAGTTATTTCATCCAAGGAATCTCACAGATTCCTCCAATGGTGGCACCCCATTCAATGAGGGGCGAAAATTATAACAAAATATAATTATTAAAATATTACATGGATTTTAAGGTGTATAACACACCTAACCAAATATCCTAATAGTAAGGACATTAATTCAATGACAATATAAATTTTGAGGACAAAAATCTCAGACATGTAAGGCACCCTAGATGCTTTTGTAATGTAGATTCTCTAATAATACATGCAAGAAGTAAATGACATCTTTAGGATACAAAAGATCTAGATTATTGAATGATTTAAAATGAACTAGGTTTAGCCATTTAAATATAACACCAAGTGTCAAATGAAACATTTTCACACCTTAGGTTAGTACACAATGGTCATAAAGGGGTAAAGTTAGCTCTAAATTTTAATTTGAAGTTTAAAATTTAAGGGACATATTTTGTGAATGTAGAAGTGATCTAGATTACTTCTGCAACTATGGATCTAACATAGGTTACGACTAATCCCTTAGAATAAGTTTAGATAGGAACATATAAGGCTTGGTTTGTGTGCCCACTCTCAACTAAAAATGTGCCATTTGTATGCTTTTTATTATAAAAAGGGTAACCAAGCCAAAGTGAGTCCAAAACAAATGTGAAAAGTGAGGTGTGAATTTTTCACCATTACATTTGCACCCACTTTGACTTGCATGTGAACTATTAAGAGAATGCATTTCAAAGTAAATATAGGAAGCCAATAGTAAAGTAAATGCACACACTCATAAAAAGGATATTGATATGAATGAATATCCTACCTTAGTACTTGTTCTCTTGAAATAAGCGTTGTAACTTGAAAACCTACAAAAAAAATGAAATCAATGGGTAGCATTATGTAGAAATTTAAAATAATAATGTACTATTCATAATAAAAAGAAAAGAAAAGTGAGATAGGGATAGAGATACCACCCTTGAAGCAAGATGGTGGATAGGTAGTATTGTGGGGCACCCAAAGAGATGTGATACTATCTATGGATATATTTGAATCATGTGGCAGTCCCACGACCATGCTTAGATAAGAGGAATTTTATTGACCTCACATGCCCCCTCCAATTAGTTGTATAAAAGAGATGCAAACATAGTAGAGGAGAGCAGATAATATATAAGAAGATAGGCCCAATAAAGGTTAGTGATAATGGAGAAGATAGTGTCATATGACACCAAAATGTAGTAATATATGCTCATAAAGAATAGGAAACAATTTTTACCCAATTCTACCCCTCGTATGGCAAGGATTATAGCCATGAAACACTTGATAGAAGTATCCAATAAGATCAAGCAAAGGTGAGATATCATCATGAAAATCATAAGCCTCACAATCATGTGACAATTAGATATAAGCATAATAATCATAACATGAAAAAATTGGATTAGTGTAAACTTGTAGAAGATGAGCATAATAGCCATAGATGATCCTATAACCATTAGAAAAAGATATGAATTAGTAATAAATGTAATCAAAATACTTAAGATAATCATGTGAATCATAGGAAGGATCCTATAAATGTATCATCATATGAATATAATTGTGGCCAATGCCATAAATGTTGCACATATAAGGTTGTCACTGATATGGTTGTGTGGTTGTAATTAATGTCAACACTAATGAGCATTACACATATGTTATCTGAGTTTGTCACTGATGTGGTTGTGTGGTTGTCTTTGATGTCAACACTATGCTTGGATGCTTATGATGATGATATACTATGTTGATGGTATGCTAGCAATGGTTACTAATGTTCATGGTTGGTTGTTGATGTTCATGGTTGGATGTCATTCCTTGATTAATGTCAAGTAAAGTTGTATTGAGCATGCTTGTGGTCAGTAGAGATGATTTCATGATGATACATTAAGATGGGAATTAGAAGCATTAAGATGAATGATGATATATTAAGATGGAAATTAGAAGCTATGCTGATGTTGAGAAGATGTTGTTGATGACCTGAAGCATGTTGTACGATCCTTCCTATTGTTCCTGAGGAAGTATGTGTTGAAATAAGAAGGTTCTGGTCTCTAGAAGTTGGTGAAGGTTTCTGCTGCAGGAAGTTGCTTGGAAGACTGGCTGGTAAAATGCTCTGCATTACTCCACATTTGAAGATATGGTCATGCAATTCAGAAGTTAAGTTTAGTATGATGTAAAGGTGTTAAATCTAAAGTTTTAGATCATTTGCTCTTCCGCAGTGAAAGTTATAAGTGACAAGGTTCTAGTCTATGCTCTGGCATCATAATGTGATGATGAAGGCTGATTGGAATACTCCGCATTCCTCTGCAACTGAAGGTTTGATCATGTGGTTTTGTGGACATGTTCAGAGATGTTCAAGGCATGTTACTTTTCTATATCAGGTGTTCTAGTGGTCTGCAAGTTCAATTTTCAAATGACAGTAAGCTATAGATAGTTCTAGATGCCTGGTTGTTCCTAGAACACATGATTGAAGGTGTGCGGCACAAATTTCTTGTTGTGTGGAGTTGAAGGAGTGTTTGGAGATGATGTGTGGGTCATGCCAACTCATCTGGAAGAAGAACAAGTTTAATGTTTAATCATTCATGAGTACCGCCAAGATTGTAAAGGCCGATGTGCTACAAGTTTCATACTTTCTTGCTTAGGGGCAATCTATTTTAAATGTGTGTAATGTGCGTATGTTATTCCTTGAAGGATGATGCTGTGAAGGATGTTTAGGACTAGGTTAACCAAGTGTTGGAATCTGCAAGGTGTGTTCCACTTCCTAGTGTTGCGTGGAGTTCATGTTAAGGCTTGCCCTCTACAAGTTTCATGATGTTTGATATTTGGCCGACTTGTAAATTGTAATATTCTTGTTGTATTAGCTGACATGCAACTTAATCAATGTAATATCATGTATATATAACAAACCTAGTTGATCTAGGAGAGGTATGATTGTGAATATGAGTATGTGAAGAGCAAAATATGAATATGATATGCATTATGATGTGCGACTGAGGAGAAAGAGCAAAAGCAAAAAGGGTTGTCCTGATTCGTCTTAAAGACATTTTTCAGATAGGAGGGAAGTGAAGAGTGTGCCTAATTGATCCAATCATCAGAAGAAGAGTAAAGAGGCAGAATTGCAATCATCAAAGGTGTGAGCTTTATTATCAGTTTCAGGCAGTATCTAAGGATTGTCATACTGTAATCTTTTTTGAGTTTGTTCTCATATCAGGGAGTAGTAGCTTCCTTGAGAGTGACCCTAAACCAAAGTCTTTAGGGAGTAGTAGCTTCCTTGGGTTGTAGCCCTAAAACAAAGTCATCAGGGAGTAGTTGCTTCCTTGGGTTGTAGCCCTAAAATAAAGTTGTAATTGTTATAGCAGTGAGCTTCATATATTGCGAGTTAATCTTCACCGTGGTTTTTCCCCCTTTGGGGCTTTCCATGTATATTTGGTGCTATATGTTGATGTGCATTGTGTTGATCTTTCATGTTTATGTTAATGTTGTAATGTTTATGATGTCAGGGAAAAATATTTTAAAACTTGCAAACATTACAATGCATGCCCTAACAACCTAATGGAGTACTAAATAACCTAGGATCAAACAAATGCAAGCACAAAGCATAAAACCCTAGACTACTAGTGTCAATCCTCCATTGTTTCTCCCAGATTTTGCAGTACTTTGCTCTCAGATTTGCACACCTGCACAATGAGAAGCTCAAGAGTATGATTATGGCAAAATCAGAGAGATGATGCTCAAATTATGCAAGTGGGAAGTGAGGAATGAGCTTGAGAGAGTGATTTTATAGAGTAGGGTTTGAATGGAGGGATGTGATTGCAAGTTTGACTTTTGATAAGATGAAGGGTGTAGATTGATTAGGGTTCCCAATCACTAAAGGATAAAAGACAATTTTTTATTTGAAGAAATGGTGAGGTGAAATGTGATTTCTAAATTAAATAAATTGTGTACATTTATTTAATTTATTTGAGGAAGGGGCTAATGTAATGGGATTTAATTAAATAAATAGAACCTATTTAATTAGGGCAAGACCTATAATTTAAATAAATATGTATTTATTTAAATTAATAGGGTAAAGTGGACATTGGAATAGTGAATAATTAAAGAATTAAATAATTATTTAATTATAGAAGAAATCAGAAGAAAATAATTTAAGTCATTAAATAAATGAAATTTATTTAATTAGAAGCATAAGGGGAAAAGTGAATTAATTAAATAATTAAAAATTATTTAATTAATAGTGGAATGTGAAATCGAGATGAATTAGGTGTCGAAATGGCATTTGTAGACTCGGGACATTTTTAAGTGTCTACATTTTGCCCCTCTTTGATACAATGTCGATTCCGACGTTGTGTCAAAGAAAAAATTGAGAAATATGCTCTAGAAATGCCCCAATGTGCCCTCGATGAGGCGTGATGGCCTTATCCCCCCTTAGGAAATTTTTCAAATACTAAAAAAATTTCAAAAAATTTGGAATTTTTTTTGAAAAGGTGTACAAGATGCCAAAAGGTGATCTAGGAGGGAAAAATCGATCCCAAAAGGTGTCTAGTACATTCAAAGGGTCCTCAGGGTGTTAAATTTTGCCAGAAGATGGGCCCACTTAGGTTAAGAGGTCTATAAATAGCCCTTAGAGGGGCCCATAAAGCTCATTTGTGCACTTAGCTTATAGAGAATTCAGAGAGTGGAGAGCAATCATTTTGAGATTTCTTGCGGAGTAGCTCTCAGAATGTCTCCCATTCCAGTTCACTTACATCATGGTATGAGGGTCAGGACACATGGTCAGCTTCTTGGGACAGGCGTGATGGTACGTATCTAACCCTAGCTTTTCAATTTTAATATTTTTTGCTAGATTTAGGGGCCCAAAAATAGGGCACCCATGTGCTGCAAAATGCCATGCATGCACTTTCGCGTGACACATACGATTTCTAGTGATGCATGTGCAAGTTTGTGTGACACCTACGCAAGGTAGAGTGATGCATGCATGAAATTACGATTCCTACGCAAAACAATGTGACACATGTGTGCAAGTGCGACACATGCGCAAAACAGTGTGACGCCTGCGTTTTAGGCACGATGCATTGAATTGACAATGTGACGCATGCACTTGTTTAGTAGTTTAGGGATGCATTTTGCCTTGATTTTTGCCTTTGTTTTGCTACGAATGCTTTGTTTAGGGTTTTCAAATTGACATAGTATCTTGCCTTTGTGAATACAGGTGAGATTGCCGCTGATTTACACGCGCGAGAGCTGTCCTGTGGGGTACCAATTGCGATATCATTTGTCAGTGGGGGAGCAGGACACTCTCGATGCCCTAGGGTTATACGGTGTTGCCTTTATGCCCATGATTAGAGATAACCAAGGTTTAGTGACTGCGCTAGTTGAGCGGTGGCACTCAGAGACTAGCTCGTTTCATCTACCTACAGGAGAGGCAACCGTTACTCTGGAGGATGTCTGGTAGATTTTTTGGCTGCTGATTCATGGGGAGTGAGTCATCTATAGTCCAGAGGGAGGATTGCCTACACTCCAACATTTATTTGAGACTGATGATGATGCAGCCTTAGGAGTTGAGGATCAGGAGATCCACTGGGACACTTTGACAGATCGATATGATTGGCTAATTGTGGTCTTGTGTGTTTGCATTGGCAGTATTGTGTGTCCAGACTGACGTGGACATGGATTTCCAGTAGGCTGGGGTGAGATGCTTGAGGGGATGGTGGTGGATGTGATAGTATATGCATGGGGACCATGCCTTCTATCCATGTTATATTTCTAGTTGCATGGTGTAGCTTACCATGGCGAGCAGTCCATCAGTTGTGGTATCACTTTATTAATGATCTGGGTCTGGGAGCACATTCCCGTGTTCAGACCGCCAGTTGAACAGGAGATTTTGGAGGAGCTGCCATATGGTTTTTGTTATACTGGGATAGTTGTGTAGGTACAGATGGGTGATGTCAGGTACTGGAGGCATGCCATTGATCATTTGGATACATTTGTTTGGAGGCCCTACAGATCTTGTCCCAAGTGGATGGATGATGGAGAGGACCTACCATTTTGCAGGCACACTCAGTATCTGATAGGGCAGACAGTGCAGAGCCAGCATATCATAGAGTGGCATTTGTCAGAGTGTGTTCTTAGGTAGTTTGGGGAGTGTCAAGATACTCCAGCTGGAATCACAGAGTTTACTCGAGTCACTTGGGAGATTCCTTGGTGGGGGCCTATGATTACAGTGCAGATGGTGATTGATGAGATTGTTGGGTTATAACCAGTGTAGTGGGGTACAAATGATGTGGCTAATGCAAGTATGACTCCTGAGTATGATGCTTGGTGGGCCACCCATAGGCCAGTTCCATATCTACATCCTGATGAGCCAATTCCGGTGGAGAGATTGGGGAGGGGACCGAGGGGGAGACTCAGAGGTCGAGGCCGAGGGAGAGGCAGAGGACGAGGAGGTGGTGGCAGGGAGGATGGTGACAGAGGAGATGATGATGGCAGAGTCGGTGGAGGCAAAGGAGACAAGGGGCGAGGAGGCTGGGGGAGAGGATGGGACGATCAGGGGGGAGGTCCTTGACTTGCTCTGATTCAGGAGGGAGAGGGGGCTGTCAGACAAGTTGCCGCTATAGTGGGGTAAATGCAGATGGAGGAGAGGGAGGAGTATGTGGTTATGGAGGATGTTGGTGGAGAGGATGTTGATGGAGAGGGGATGGGGGAGGATGAGGAGGAAGAAAAGGAGGAGGCTGATGAGGAGGAGCAGATCATGGAGGAGACACTACAGGAGGTGCCCATTGAGGAGATCAGTGATGAGGAGGACACAGAGGATGCTGGAGATCAAGGAGGAGACCTGGCAACACAGATAGAGATGCTCCGGACTTAGATGCAGGGGATGCGGATACACATTCATGAGCTAGAGGGCTAGGTAGCTCAGAGGACCAGGGAGAGGGACATGGCTATCATTAGAGCCCAGAGGGCTAAGTAGCAGAGCATAGACTTTATGTCTACTGTCGGTGGGCGCACCACGGATTTGTCACAGGCTTTGTATCAGTTTGGATTGGAGATAGAGTACTATAGGACTCTATATGAGCGTGCAGTACTAGCAGATCAGAGGGCGCCGAGCTTCCAGAGCAGGAGTTGCAGCAGGTCTCACTCTCAGAGGTCACATAGCAGTGTGGGAGTCTCTCATTCTCAGAGTAGGACTTCTCCATATGATAGGCCATCTGGTTCCCAGGAAGAGTTAGAGCACAAGGATCCTCCTTCGGGGCTAGCAGCATAGACATTATGTACTTTTGATAGAGTCTGAGAGCTCTAGTTTTTTATTGAGCTTGCGAGCTCCATTTTTGACATGGACACTGATTTTGTATTGTGACACATTTTTTTGATGATATATATATGAGGTGGACTACTATTGTGATGATGATTCCTTATTTCTATATGCATATGATCTGATGGATTCCTATGATTATGCTCTTTTTATGTTATGGTTATGTGTGTATGTTTCATGATTTATAATTCATGATGAGATGATGCAGTCCTATGGATTATACAATGTTATGTGATAATGTTTATAATACGATGTATGATGTGACTCATGGATGCATATGTTGAGATGTTGTTACATGTTTATGCGATGGTACTTTATTTTTGTGTGATGCTTATATGCATACTACATGGATGTAGATATGTATGTGTTAAATGTTTTATGATAGATGTAGAATGTATGCAGATGATGATTTTATGTGTTATAATGCAGTATTGATGATCGAATATGATGATGATATTTATGATGGTTATGGTATTATGTTTATGATGAGATGTATATGATGAACTAACATGTGTATGCATGCAGGCCTACAAAGATCTAATGCACTTTTTGGTGTGTCACAGTAGGACGAAAGATGATTAGAAAGAAATGGAGATGAGAAATGCGCAAAGGATGAAGTTTGGTCAGAAGAATGAATCTAGATTTTGCCTTGATAGATTTTTGAGCTACTTTCTTGCAGTTACTGCTTATCATCATAGAGCTTATTATGTCAAAAGATGACAATCACCATGGCATGTCAAAGGCCAAGGTGTAAAGTGTGGTCCCTTGTGAAAAAAGCACAAGACAGACAAGGAGTGCATGACTCAGACTAAGTAACTATGGTATCTTGTCATGGTACATGTGATGAGATAACTGTAGGGTATGCGAATCCTGATGCAAGGAAGCATGTATTCTTTCCAATGCATAGGATGTCTTTGATTCACACCCAATGGAATCCCGATCAGATGCAAGAAACCTAGTTGCCCCAATCATCTTGCCAAGACAAACCACAAACATAAATCAAAGAAAAGGTCCCGCTCTATCCTTGCTTCTCTTCATCACTTAGGGACTGCCTTGAGAAGCATAAGAACGAGACTGCAAAGCAAATAAGACAGATCAGACCCACATTCAACAGCCATGTAGATCATTTGCTAAGTGTGCATGTGTTTGTTTTGATTGGTTGTGATAGGTTGAATGATGCCTAGTTTCAAGATGGGAGGTATGTCATATAAGACACCTGTTTTGGTTTTGACGATGCCCCTACCTATCTAAGACAAGTGATAGGATTGTGACATTTCGTATAAGACATGTGGTCTGGTTTTGAAAATGCCACAAGTTGTGAGATGATTGACATGTGAGGATTTGATGATATTTGAAAGATGAAACATGTTGTCTAAGGTGTAAAGCTTGGTTTCGACTATGCTCCATGTAGTTGTTGTTAAAGATTGTTCATAGCAATGTTTGATTATCACTATGCGGGCGATGAGGAATGATTGCTTGGCTGTTTTGATGAGCTATCTTGTTGACGCATGAGGTTGTTGTCCTTGTGAAAGACTGATTGCTTTAGTTTGGTCAAAGCATCCATCTCGTTAAGGGATGACTTATTATGATAGTTGACTTGATGGGCCTTAAGGGACTGACCTAATGTCTCGAGGGCTCGTCAGAGACGGCCTTGCCTTTGTGACAACATAGAGACAACGTAGTTCAACCGGGTGGACTTTGTGTGACCTAAGACCTAAGGGTGGAATTCCTCAGGGGCTCATCAGAGATGGCCTTGCCTACATGAAAGCTCAGAGGTGCCGTAGTTCGACCAAGTGGTTTGACATTGTTTATTGCTTGAAGTTTTTGGTTGGTTATTTGATTTTTTTGTGGTTTTCTGACATCTTTTTTATGTTTTTGGTTTTTTGAAGATATTTGGATGTTTTTGGGAAAATATTTGGATGTTTTTGGTGATTTTTTAGACTATTTTGTTTTTTTGGATTTTTGGAATATGTGAAAGGTGTCCCCCAATACCATTTTTTTTGGATCAAGAATTGCCCCCAGTCAGGTATGGGACAAAGTTATGACCACGACGGGATGGGATAGGATGATGATAAAGTGCCTTAAGAAAAGCGGAAAGGCACAAAATGACAACTTATTTCCAAGCCATGAAGAGGACAATGTGGGTTATTATGGATGATGACATGGATTGAGGTGCGGGTTACGTGGGATTTATTTGCGGAAAGTGGAAGACTGGATAGAGTGATGGTAGACAATGGAGCCAAGATTGACTACACATGGTGCCTGTTTACCAGGTTTTCATCATGGTACTTATCCAAACCACCACTGAAGTGGTTTTCACTTTTGGATGACTTATTTCTCTTTACTATTTATTGCTTTTTTGATTTTTTTGATTTTTCTGCACTTTTTGATTTTTTTTCTTTTTTTGGTTTAGGTACAATATTTACGAAGGTGCATACTATTGATTGGATTTGGTAGTGGTTCACCTTCGGGGGTAGTGAGTTGGTATGCTCCCAATCCATATGTTGTCATGATGATATAGGGACCCAACCAGTTTGGTTCAAACTTGCCCGACTTCTCCCTTTCCATTTGATTCTTAGGGTTCTCTTGCAGGACCAAGTCTTTGATGCTGAATTGTCAAACTCTGACCCTTTTGTTATAGTTGTGCCGGAGACGATTCTGATATGCTTGTAAGTGTACTAGAGCATTTTGCCTTCTCTCATCTAGTAGCTCGAGCTCATTTAGCCTAGATACTCGGTAATCTTCGTTGTCCACAAATTGCTTCAATGATACTCTTAGGGAGGGTAACTCAACCTTGATGGGCAGGATGGCTTCAGAACCATAGACAAGGGAATATGGAGTGGATATGCTAGTCACGTCCAACGTCATTGATAGTCTTCTTGAGAATTTTTATAATGGTTTTGTTTGACACCTCGGCTTGATCATTTCCTTGGGGGTAGTATGGAGTGGTGAAATGGTGTTGAATGTGGAATCTTTAACATAACTCACGGATGTCTTGATTTTTAAAAGGACAACCATTGTCCATGACAATAGACTAAGGCACACCATATCGACATATGATGTAGTTGAGGATGAATTTGGCTATTTGTTTGCTGGTGATGTATGTCATGGGGATGGCCTCAATTAACTTTGTGAAATACTTTGTGGTAGTGATGATGAATTTGTGGTCATTGGGGGAGGTGGGATGGATTTTTCCCATGAGGTCGAGTCCACATTGAGAGAATGGCCATGGAGATGTAAGTGGTTGCAAATCTTGGGTAGGTACATGCATAAGATCTCCGTGTATCTAACATTGTCTGCACTTTTTGGTGAAGTAATAGGCGTCCTTCTCCATGATGGCCCAATAGTATCCATCTCTAATAATATTCTTGGCCAGAGTAGGACCACTAGAGTGAGCTCTGCATATACCCTTGTGTACTTCACATAGAGCTGTTTGTGCTTCCTCGGTGTTGAGACATCATAGGAGGGTATTGTCAAATCCGTGGTAGTAGAGAGTGTCACCGATGATGACATATTTGGCAGATTGGCGTATGAAGGATTTACGTTGATTGGTAGATAGGTCTGGTAGGAGAATTTGGTCATGGAGGTATGTATGGATATCATGATACCAAGGAGATGTGGGACCAACTATCTCACACACTAGCTTAAATTCAGGGACATCAAAGGTTGGGACCAACAATTGTTCCACCAAGAACTTGAATTGAGGTGCATTTCTTGGGATATCGAGGAGAGACCCAATTGTTGCCATTGCGTCAGCTGCTCTGTTTTGAACTCTAGGAATCTGATCAAAGACCATTATCTCAAAATATAGCCTGAAACTGTCAACCATTCTCTTATATGGTACGAGTTTTTCATCTTTTGTGTCATATTCGTTGTTGACCTACTTGATGGCGAGCTGTGAATCACTAATAACTTGTAATGTTTTGATCTTCCATTTGACGACCATTCGTAGTCCTGTGAGCAATCTCTATGTTATTTGTACAAGGAAAGGCTATCCAAAATGCTTTAGGGATGGCATCTCCTTGAGGCGTAATGAACAGAATGTTTGCGCTTGAACCATGATTTGTGTAGGAACCATCAAAGAATAGTGTCCATGTTTTGGGAACTTCTATGGCGAAGATTGATTCATTAGGAAAATCTATGACCACAGGATGATCTGCTATTGTAGGTGCTTCTGCTAACTGGTTTGTGATCACTTGTCCTTTTATTACTTTTCAATCGACATATTCTATATCAAATTTGCTCAATACCATGACCTATTTGGTCAGTCGTCCTATCAAGGCTGCCTTGTTCAGTAAGTACTTCAGTGGGTCAATCTTTGCAATTAGCTTTGTCTTATGATTCAACATATAATGTCATAACTTTTGGGTGGAAAAAACTATGGCGAGGCAAGCACGCTCAATAGGACTGTAATTTAGCTTGTATCCCACTAATGTCCTGTTGATGTAATAAATTGCTCTTTCTTTTCCTTCCTCATTATTTTGTACTAATAATGCCCCCAGTGCTGAAGATGTTGTTGATATGTACAATAAAAGGGGTTTTCCTAGTATCAGAGGCATAAGAACTGGTGGTGACAACAAATAATCTTTGATCTTCTGAAATGCTTCCTGGCTATGTTCTATCCATACAAAGGGTACCCCTTTGTGGAGTAAGTGTTGGAATGGGTAACATTTGTCAGCGAGTTGCATGATAAACCTCTTGATTGATTGTAATTTTCCTTGTAGACTGCATAGTTGTTTTAGGGTTGTTGGTGGAGGCATTTCCATTATTGATGTCACCTTAGCAGGATCAACTTCTATGCCTCAGTGTGAAACAATATAGCCCAATAGTTTGCCTGATGTAACTCCAAACACGCATTTCTTAGGATTTAATCTAACTTTGTACTCTTTGATCCATTTGAAGATCTTATCCAACACATCTAGATGAGTGTTTCTTCTGACTAATTTGGCTAGTAAGTTGTCAACATAATTTTCCATACATGTGTGCATATAGTCATGAAAGATGGTTGTCATTGCTCTTTGGTATGTAGCTCCTGTATTTTTGAGGCCGAAGGGAATGATGATCCAACAGTATGTGCCCCATGGGCATGTGAAAGACATTTTGTGTTGATCTTCAGGTGCTATCCTTATTTGATTATATCCTGAGAAACCATCCATTAGTGAGAGCATTTCAAATCTGGCGGTAAGGTTGACTATAATGTCTATGTTTGGTAATGGAAAATCATCTTTTAGACACACTTTGTTCAAGTCACAGAAGTCTTCACATATTCTGATCTGGCCGTTAGGTTTTGTGATTGGTACAAGGTTAGATACCCACTCTGGATAGTCTATTGGTTTGATGAAACCCACATCAAGTAGCTTTTTCAATTCTACCTTTACCAAGAGTGCGATTTGTGGATGCATTTTTCTTAATTTCTGCTTCACCAGTTTGGCATTTGGTAGCAGTGGCAAGTGATGTAAGACGAACTGCGGATCAAGCCCAAGCATATCAGCATATGACTGGGCAAAATTGACCTGCCGTGCCGAGAAGAAATCTTTGAATTCGAGCTTTTCCTATTCCATTAATGACTCAACAAAATGGATAATCTTGGGCTCTTCTTTTGTGCTGAGGTTGTTTTCAACAGTTGTCTCCACTAGTAGTGGTGATCTCTCCTATGTGATAGGTAACACTTCCAACCCTCCATCCTTGGGCACCTCAGAGAGGTTTTCACCCTCGGATATGTCCTTTAATTTTACTTTTTCATGGTCAATAGGCACCTTTCGATTTTCACCTAGAGACCTCTTTTCTTTTTTGTTTTAACTTTTGTGACTAGAGGGCAAAGTGGATTCTTTGAAGTAGGCAAAGTCGTCGAGATCCATGATGTAGCCAACTTTAAGGTCTCCTAGAGGTATACCTTCACGAAGTCCCATGAACTCAGCAATAACTTCATCGTTCTTGAATAAATCCAAGCTAGGTGGAGTTTGTTGATCCCATTCTATGAGCTCGGGATGGACTAAGGGCAAGCCATCATCGGTGTTTAGGTAGCTTATGGTTATGGGAGTCAGGGTGAAAATGGAAATATTGTTTAGATCCCAAACGATACTGATCCATACGGTACGGTTGGGTAGGTCAAGTGTGGAAGATAGGCTTAGGTTCGGGTGGGTCCCTTGACGTCTCGACGTCCTTGGAAGTACTTGCATATCTACCCAAAATTAACTTAATACTAGGAGTGCTCTCTCTTCGTGATGTATACCCTAGTCCCTTGTTGCAAGGTCGCATGGCTGGTTGAATGGGTTCTGTTATCCCATTTTTGTTAGGACCTAATCCGCTATGCCCGTCGTATCCTTGCTGTTTTACAAATTCATAGCCTTTGCCATATCATTCCATGGGCAATTGTACATGCTTGACTTCTTCCTCATAGAGCCACTTAGAGACATCATCATCTACATCCTCTTTGCTTAGTTATCCCCATTTTGTGAGGGCTGTTGGGGTTGCAGTAATGGTCTCCTTAGGTTTGATTGGACCAGGTTTGTCATGAGACCTAGGTGATGTTGGGAGTTTGTCAATGCAATATGACCTTTCTATCTTATATTCCCCACATCCTTTGTCTTGGATCTCAACTTTAGGGTTTTGTGGTGGGGTGAATGGGGTGGTGGATTTTGATAATGTGGATGGGTCGACATACTGAGATGAGGTGGAGGGTGAAATTCCCCTATTTACAGGTACTTGATGTTGTAAAACTTCTCTTAGGTGGCTGTAATATTGAAAGGCATCAGGATCACTGGGTATAGTAATTTTGGTGCTATTGTAAGGGAATTTAATGCATTGGTGGTAGGTGGATGGCACAGCCTTCATGGCATGGATCCATGGTTGGCTGAGGATGAGATTGTAGGGAAGTTCAACATCCAATACATAAAATGCAGTATTGAGAGTGGTGGCCCCAACTCTTACGGGAAGTGAGATCACTCCCTTGGAGGAACGTTTAGCATCGTCGTAAGCTTTGATGACAATTCTCTTGGTGGGGTCCACACATGATTCTAAGTAACCCAATATCATCACTAAATTTAATGGGTATATATTTAATCTGGCTCCACCGTCTACCAAGACTTGTCTAATCTTGTGTTTGTTAATGAAGACCTTGAGGTGTAGCGGATCAGTGTGATTGGGTCTTTGTTAGGGTACATCGCATTCAGTGAAGGTAACATGGTTGGAGGTGTTTAAATGTCCCACCATGGATTGGAATTGATTAACATTTAGGTCCGTGGGAACATAAGATTCCAACAAAGCTTTGTTGAGAATGGACTTGTGCTCTAGGGATAAACGAAGTAGTTGGAAGATGGATATTTGGGCTGGGGTCTTTTTCAAGTGGTCCAAGAGGTTATACTAGGCCTTTGGTTGTGCATTGGGTGGATTGGATGAATTAGATGGTGCACCTTGCAATGTTACCTTGGCCCTATGAGTGGTGACAACACACTTAGGATGGGATTTGATGGTGATCATGGAGACATTATTATCAAAGGTGCGGATGTTATTATCAGTGTACTCATAGGCGACATTGCTGTAACTAACATGGTCATGTGGCTTAGTTCCTGAAGTGAAGGCTATTCCCGATCCATGATTTTGTAAAGGATCTTGAAAGATGGTGTGATCAGTATTAGCAAAACCTTGTGGTTTATCAATGACGACATCCCCTCGTGAATAATATCTTGTATGATGTTTTTCAGCTTGTAACAATTTGATGTTTTGTGTCCTTTGATTCGATTGTAGTCACAAAAATCATTGTCATTCCATGAAGGTGGTTTAAAAGCGAGGTCATATGGCTTGACCTCCAGTAATTGGATGAGGTTGGATTGTAACAATTAGGGGTGTAAAGTTTCGCCGAGGATTATTATTCCTTAGAGGGGCTCATCTTTGATTGTTTTGAATGGCATTGGCCATTTGTTGTTTCTGTTGCGGTTGTTTTTGAACAATCAGTTGATTATTTTGCACTGAGGGCGCTTTGAGTGTGAGAATGGGGTTGATCCTATTGATTTCTTTCGTGTCTATGACCCCATCATTGGTGACATTCTTGTTTCGAGACCAAAACTTGTTCTTGTCATAAGGCGGGTTTTGAGTGTTTTAGTTTTTATTGAAAATTTTGATTGTGCCCTAAGCTATGAGGGCTTTTTCAATGGTTGTTCCCTTTTCAACAAATTCTCTAAAGGAGGTGCAACAATGAATTTGCATTTGGTGCATGAGTTCTTTGTTCAAGTTCTCCATGAAAATTGGTACCAATTGGTCTTCAGGAATTTGACATGGGCATTTGCTAGCTAGGCTCCTCCACCTTTGGAAGAAGGAGATGAAGGTTTCCCCATCTTCTTGTCTAGTATGGCATAAGGTGGAAACATTCACATCCATCTCGATGTTATAAGAGAAGTGAGATATACATTTGTCTACAAGTTCGGTCCATGTCGTAATCCCCATGGGAAGGTGTGTGAACCACTCAAGCGCTTGGCCCGCGAGGTTCCTTGGGAATAATCTCATCAAATAGGTGTCCTCATATGCAATATTGAGACATGCCATGTGAAATTCCCGCACATGCTCTATGTGACTTCCTTTTCCCCTATATTTGTTGAAATTAGGCATGTTGTAGTTTGGTGGGAAATGTGGCATGTAAATGCTTTTGTCGAAGGGATAAGGACATAAGTCTTCCATGGAATATCCCTTCTTCGTGGTAGAGACTTGCATATTTTAGAAGCATTGTTCTAGTGTTTGTATCTTGTGTGCCATGGCCTCAAAGGAGTTTAATGGTGTGCCTAAGGCTTTTGCAGGTGCGTTTTGATAATGCTTAGTGCTGATGTGTTTTGCGGTCCCAAGTTTGTGACAAGTGGGTAGGTATTTGTGTTGAAAGGTATGTGTGATGAAGATGTGTTTAGGTTTTGGTTGTTGGGTATATAGGTGGTATTAGGATTAATGTATTGGAAATGGGATGAAGCATTGGTGGTATGTTGACTTTGGGTGTTGTGAGGATTTGTTTGGAAAATGGGGTTTTGGTTTTGGACGTTGTGGGGATTTGTTTGGAAGAGGGTGTTTTGGTCCACTTGTTGTTGCATAGGACTCAAATGGGTGTTTTGATGCGATGTACTAGAATTTTTATTGATGTTTAGATGGTTTTGGGGAATGGTGTGACCTTGAGTAGTACCAATGTTCATGTAAGTGTTAGGTATGGCATTATTGTTTTGACAATTTGGGTCTATATATTGATGGTTCAAGGCATTATTATAAGTGGAATCAACTTTCGTGTAAGTGTTGGGTATAATGTTACTATTTTGATGTTGTGGGTCTACATATTGATGGTTTAAGACATTGCCATGTGTAGGCCCAAAGTTCATGTTCACATCGGTATGGTGTTGTTATTTTGACAATTTGGGTCCACATATTGATGATTCAAGGCATTCATGTTTGCATTTGGTATAGTATTGTTGTTTTGACCAAGGGGGTTTATGTTTGGATTGCCTAAATTGTTTTTAGGCCCAAGGTTCAAGTTTGCATTTGATGTGTTGTTTTGTCCCCTAGAGGTCACTATGTCTATTTTTCGTGTCTCTTTTGTTTTGATTCTTGTTCATTGAGGCGAAGGGGTTTGCAAAGTTCAATGGTTGTGATGTGGTGTTTGCATTATTGGTATCAAATGGAGGAATTGTATGGGAGATTGTGGAATCCTGCGATGTTTCCCCTATAGGAATGTTGGCATGTTCTTGTGTGGGATTCGTGTGACTAGCAGATGGTGTTGTTTATCCTTAGCTTTGTATGATATTGTTTAATGGTGATCCTATAATCATGTTAATGTCAACTCTTGGGGAAAGCTTGGTACCATTTTACAAAAGTCTCATGAGGTAGTTTTGCGGATTTGTTGCAATCATCTCATCTAAAATTTGCAATAACCTAGGGTATTGGGAAGCTTCTTCGATTTCTTGTTGCAAGATTCCTTGGTCTTCTTCTCATAAGAGGATGTTCTCAAAGGGGTTTCCCATGTCAAGGATGAGGTTCCAAATCTCATGGTGTTTGTGAGATGATCTAAGGATTCTCCCTTTCTTTTCTTTTGCAACCGTGTCTCAACCATATAAGACCTACTAGTTTGTGGGAAATAAATTTGTCCTAAGGATGGAAATGCAACGTGGTATGCTTTTGGTATTTTCTTGGGAAATATATAGAGATGCAACTAAGGTTGGAAATACACCTACGCAAATG
Source organism: Cunninghamia lanceolata (assembly GCA_027924645.1). NCBI lineage: Eukaryota > Viridiplantae > Streptophyta > Pinopsida > Cupressales > Cupressaceae > Cunninghamia > Cunninghamia lanceolata. Next base: position 1,232,281 of record BSBN01001526.1, read on the forward strand.
GAAATGCCTTAATGGGGGGATGGCATGTCAATGCTTTGAAATGCAACTAAGGTAATGAGACCAAGACTATAGTAGAGGTGAATGATTATTAGTCTTCAAAAAGTTTAGCTCCAAGAGGGTACTATTGTCTACTAATGACCTTTTCAAAGCACAAGTTAGATTTATCAAGACCTTGAAGTGTTGATGTAGAAAGAAGTGATTGATTGAAGTGAGCTCGTGAGTTGAGACTTCACTTTGAAGGATGGCCTTATACTAGACATGTGAGTATTAAGCCTGAATTACGATTGAGTTGGAAAGATATCAAGGTCTTTTGGTCCAAGTTTGTACTTATGATGTAGTCAAGCTTTGATAGTTTCTTCTTATGTTTCAACCTTAGGAAGACTAATTTTTAGTGACCTCTTTAGATGTCTTGGGTCAAATTCTAATATTCTAATGGTTGTATAAATGGTTTGGACAATATTGCAAATGTAAAGGGAATGAAGGTGAGTATGCAAATTGATCTTAAAGAGATGAAAACTAATCCTAAAGGGATGCAAATTGATCCTAAAGGGATGAATAGAATAGGTAGGTCTGAAATGTTTTGACACAATTGCAATCAGATTTGGTTGGGAGAGCAGATTTTAAAGGATCCCCTAAAAAGTTTTTCTACAAGCAGATGCATCACACAGGTCTTCAGTAGCGTCGCACAGAATGGTGACTACGTCGCAGGGAATGAAGATTGCATCGCACAAACCTGCAGAGGCATCACACAATTCTGCGGAGGCATTTCAGGGAGCTACAGATGTGTTCTACTATTTGTTAATGCATTGTAGGATGCTTCAATGGTAGTCTATTTCTCAGCGTATGCATTCCAAAATCCTACAGATGCATTTCACTGTCTAAGGGAGCCTAAAATTTAGTTTTCTACGTTTGTTTGGAAGTTTTGTTGGAAAAATCAGAAAACACTTCACACATAGAAGGCACTCAGCATTTAGTTTGGCTGTGACTCTTAACTTGGGGAGCATAATGTGTATGTTTGGGGCTATCCAACCCCAAATTTCCATAGGTCTTAATCACAATTTCAAAAAAAATTCACACACATAAGACAATTCCTATCCCTAAGGTCAATCGTTGATGGCAGCTTGTTCAAGCCCATAACTTGGAATCTCCGTTGACTCAAATGTCATCACACCTAGAGTGGGTGTGTACATTCTTTTGTCTTTGTGATAGAGGATGGATAAGGGCCTCCTGGAATGGAAGGATAACCCAATCACCCTTACCCCAGAAAGCTACGTATAGCTTATGCTAAGACGAGGATTCCTATCTCATCTCAAGGAAGCCTTATGGTGAGAATCTAGAGAGGATTATGTGTCCTCTTTCCTTGAACAAACTGCAACAAGGTCAAAAAAGGGGTGGGCATCTAACTAATTTGTCTTCTAGCCATAGCTTGGGGACTTACCACCTTGCAAGCATCCAACAAGCCACTTAAGGCTTTAACCAATCCTACTTGTGGTACTAACAAATACCTCACGTAAATGTGGGTAGCTTGCACTTTTGGATTGGCACTGTATGGCGAAGGCTAATGGCAGTTTAGACTTGGCTTTCGCCTTATTTATTTGTATAGCGGCCCGAGGGAAATACTGCTTGGGGTCGCCAACGAGTTCTCCTTGTGGATGTGTCTCAAAGGTAGGCCCACTCTAAAGGGTAACAAAAGTGACACAAATAAAAATACTTTTGATCTCCAAGTTCATACGATGATGCGAGGAGAGAGCATACGCATTTGACTTGGCCACGCTAGACAAAGTTTATTTACCTTTAGAAATTTAAGTGTGGTGTGATTATACAAATGTTGAGAAGAGATTTTGATTCCCAAGATCACTTAGAGTGAGAGGGAAGAGCATACACTTCTTCACAACATAAACAAAATCACCAAACAAAGAAGACAATGATGCAATTTGTTGTTCTTTTTACTCCAATGAATGTGAGAGATGTAAGTTCTTTTTAAAGCCAAATGAGTGAAATATACAGATTATTGTTCTTTTTAACCTAATGTGTGAGAGTATGCAGATTGTTGTTCTTTTTAACCAATGAGTGTGAAATATGCAATTTGTGGTTCTTTTTAAGCCAAATGAGTGGTTCTTTTTAATCTAGATGAATGTAAAAGAAAATAGATTGTAGTTCATTTTAAACCCCAATTAAAGTGTTCCTAATCTAACCACACACACATATGAAATGAAAGGAAAACCCTGCAACAAATAGGTTAGTGATTCCAACAAAAGGTTCTCCTCCAATGGATGCCACAAAGCTGCAGACCAGAGATCAATAATAGAGAAAAACTCCCTAATCCTACTGTGCCAACAGAAACATCAAACATGAAAGAAACCCTAAAAACTCCCTATTTTTACCAGTCATATGCAGTGCAAAACATATCAGATGCGTCACAGGGAATGGTGAATGTGTCGCACAGAATCTTAGATGCGGTTGACTGTCAGAAGAATGTGTCGCATAGGGTCTTAGATACGTCATATAGAATAGTGACTACGTCGTAGGGAACAACGACTGTGTCGTACGAACCAGCAGAAGTGTCACTCTATGTCTACAAGTCAAAAGAAATAGAAAAAAATCCTAACAGTAGATGAAAAAAGCACTTTAATGATAAATATAAAACCCTAGGATTGCAAAGTTGCTTCCCTAATGCCAGAAAGATGAGAAACTTTCAGACATTCATAGGGCATACTCAAATGATTAAACATGTTTACACAAACCCTAGATAAACCTTTGAAACAATAAACCCTAATGCTTTTTAAAGAACCCTAATGAGATAAACAACTGAATAGAGGGTTAGCAAAGCAAAAAAAGCATTATATAGTATGACTGAAACCCTACAAAACCAAATGGGTAAGACCAGATAGAGAAACAAAAAGAGATTCTATCTAATGTAGAGTTGAATGTGTCACAGATCTCTCTGAAGCATCACAAAATCCAACTAATGTGTTTGGCCGTACTGCGCATGCATCACCCGAAGTGGCAGAAGCGTCGCATGGACCTGCAGATGCGTCACACTATTCCTGCAAACCCTAAAATCACAAATTTGTGGAAAGTACAGACAATTCATGTCAGGTTCACCAAATGATGTCAGGGAAAAACATTATAAAACCTGCAAATAGTAAAATGCACGCCCTAACAACCCAATGGAGTACTAAATAACCTAGGATCAAACAAATGCATACACAAAGCATAAAACCCTAGACTAATAGTGTCAATCCTCCATTGTTTCTCCCAGATTTTGTAGTACCTTGCTCTCAAATTTGCAAACTTGTAAATACAATGAGAAGCTCAAGAGTATGATTATGGCAAAATCAGAGAGAGGATTATCAAATTATGCAAATGGGAAGTGAGGAATGAGGTTGAGAGAGTGATTTTATAGAGGAGTAGGGTTTCAATGGAGGGTTGTGATTACAAGTTTGAATTTTGATAAGATGAATGGTGTAGATTGATTGGGGTTCCCAGTCACTAGAGGACTGTTTAGTGGAAAATTGGATTTATTAATGTTCTAGATTTTAGATGTTTAAATCTGCCTCTCCACTATACATTCAAGGATCTAGGGTTGAGTGGCAAGCACTATCATACCCTAGGTCACTTACAAATGTAGGGAAACTTGGATTAGGGAATTTAATTATCAATTTCTCTTCTCTTATGCTCAATTGACCATTAAAACCCTAAGTATGCAAATATGACAATAAATTGATGAATAACAGAAAATGCTCTTGCAGAGAAAAGTAAAATAGCAAATCACAGAATACTTGTTTTCAGGGTTTCGAGGCGGAATAGTCAGAGACATTGGAGCGGGTGCCCAAGTCCAAGGTACCAATTTCTTTGTGAGATCTGGGCCTCCTTCCGACACTGATCAACCTTGTAACTTCTGTTTATGGGAACTCATCTGTGAAGGACACTAGAGCGAGTGCCCAAGTTCTGGAAATGCTCGTGTCCTGCTTCTCTTTAGAACTTCTCCTAAATATGACACCTGTAACCTGCAATCACAAGACTTTGGTTTGGGCGTTGTGGTGTTTAGAGGCTTGCCTTAGTCAAGCCCCAAAGGACATTTAAGTCTCTGAACACCGTTGTTAGATAAAGAGTGCATGCCCTTGTGAGGCAAAGGCAAAAACCAAAGGAATTGATAATGAAAACACAATATAATGTCACCTTGTAGTGAAGCTCTCATGGGAGGAAGATGATCTTCATTCCATGAGGAAATTGATGCTCAAATATGCAAACAAACACATAAACCACACAAGTCTTCTCTTGCAATACAATGAAAGCCTTGAATCACCTTGAGAACACTTGAACATCACAATTGCCATCTAGTTTACAAATGAATGCTTAAACATGCTTTTATATGCAACTACAAGCACTCCCGCCAAGATTTTCATAATTCAAACTTACTGTGTCGGCAAAGGACTCAAATAACAGTCATAAATTGACACCCAAAAATTAGGGCTACCCCAAAATAGTCCTACCCCCTATTTTGGGCAGGGTATAGCTCAAGGGGTCCTCCTAGGTCCCATTTTTCATGTTACATAGGGCTCATTCCATCGGGATGACAAATTATGAACTAAGATGTCCTAAATGCATGCAAAAGACCCGGGAGCTAAACCTTATGAGGGAAAAGCCCCCAAGGGGACATTTTCTAACGTTACATTTAGCCCCCACTTTAATGAATGTATAAATGTGAGGCCAATACATGCATTAAAGTAAGATCACAAACACAACAAACACATCAAGCACGGAGAAGACACGCCAATCACATAGAAAATAGTAACAGGAACACAAAACATAGAGAAGACAGTTACAGTCACACGGAACATGGAGAATACAATCAATGCATAGAAGACACATTAATGCATGGAAGACAGAAATGATATCTTTTCTTTTCTTTTTCTCATATATATGAAATGCAAATGCAAGTACTGGAAAGTAAACAAACCTCCCATAATATAGGATGCACTCATCACATAGGTCTTTGTATATGTGGGGCAACACACACGCAAGACACACAAAACCTTCCAAAATGCATACTGCATATGGGGCAACAGACACGCCAAACAAAACAAGCACACCAAAACACAAACACTTGAAGACTCAGAGAAAACACGGCAGACAAGCGATGGTGTGTTCCCTATTTCTAGGCTTATCACCATCTCAGGCACATTACAGGCACACAACAACAATTGGGCTTTGCCACAACAATTGCCAAAGATATGCTTAAGGGTTGAGTTAGTCACAGAACTGCTCTCCACCTCCGTAGAGGACTTTTGAAAATGTAACCCCACCCACGTCACGGAGACACCTTACAGTAAAAAGGAAGCATGACATACCACCCCACCCGCATCACAGAGATGCCTTATAGTGAAAAGGAGGTATGAGATCAAAAGTATACAACCCCACCCGCATCACGGAGATGCCTTACGGTGAAAAGGAAGTATACGCAATAGATTTCAAGATAGATTGATTCATTGCAAACAAACTCAGGATGTAGGAAGTACTCATTGCACTAGTCTGCACCTGAGGACAAGTACATTGCTAACATCTACAACAGACAGCTTACCTTATATATGCCCCCACCTTAAGGTGGTTTATATTAGTTATCAATATCAAGCACGTTAAGGTAGGAAGAAAACACACAAGGGAACACCAAATTTCACAAAGCCCATGCCCCCCGAAGGTGACATGTACTTTATGATCGCCAAATGTTCCCACAAACACATCCCTGCAAGAAACATGTTAGTGTCTACAAAATCATGATAAACAATGACAACATCAATGCATATGATTAACCACACAAAGAGCCAAGGTTATGCAACAAATTTAGAGTTCGAGGATAACCATGGGGCTATATCATGAAGTTCTCTGAATCGAGTATCGCCAAGGCTAGATTCGAAGACAAACAAAGGTGCATAGAGCAACAGTATTGTTAAGGTTTGCAAATGCAATAGAAACATCATCAAATTCACTACGCGAAAAGCATGAGTGCTTCCACTAGCCAAGCATCAGATAAAATATACAACCCCATCGTCATATTAGGAACTAAGTCCATTTTTTGATTGCTCTCGAAAGGGACACTAGGTCCGCATCAGTATAAATGTTTGTCGTCATCCACCCGCTAGATGGAAACACTAGAAGAAGGGAAACAATAAATAAGAGAGGAGAAACAAGTTTCTTAGGGACAGTCATGTAGGAGGGTGCTCCCAATGTCACCAACCACAATGCTATGTCCATAAGACACAACACACAATGATGAAATCAGAGAGAGGCAATTTAGAAGAATGATGATACAAATAGAAGAAGGTCACAACAGAGGCGGTCTCCTGGTATCCTGGACCTTACAAGAGAGCCAAGGGTCATCCTAGGAGGCCTAAACAACATATAACACATCATGGGGGAAGCACATCATGAGAGAGATAAAGGGTTAGAGATACTTACCTGATAGCACCATCATTAAGAACATATACATTTAGGATATCTCTCATGTTGTTTTAATCTTGTAGAATTAACATTAAGTTTAGGATGGCGAGAAGCTTTCTTTTCTTTAAAAGGATTATATCCAATGCCACTTGAGTAATGTGTTGAAGTGGATTCTATAGGTACTCGAATCCCTTGTTGATGTACACCACATCCCTTACCTACATATTCACAATTGTTATAAAGGATTTTAAATCCTTGACCATAAAAGGATGTCATTTCATTAGAAGATGATGAAGCCTCATAGGTCTCGTAATTTGTGGTATAAGTGAGAGTATTGTTTTTATTTTCTACCAAGGGGATTTTAGGTTTCTTAGGTGCTTTAAAAGATTTCTTAGGTGAGATCGATGCCACTTTTGATGTGTCAAGGCTATTAATTTTATACTCCCCTATACTACAAGGATTAAAATCCAATGAAACCCAATCATCACCAACAAGTGCATTCGATGGTTGAGAGTCTTGCACAACATTATTCATGGCTAGAGGCATGGATGAACCAACTCATAAAGTGTTTAAGCTCATATGATTGTAAACTAGTTTTTGTTTTTCAATGTGTAAGCAGTTATTTGGTTCAGGATTAGCATGAATAGTATGAAGTTTACCTTTGAATATGAATTTGATCGAACGATGCAAGGTGGAAGCAACTGCCCCCAATGCATGAATCCAAGGTCTACCAAGAATCATGTTGTAAGGTAAAGAACAAGGCATGACATGAATCAGGGTAGGCGCAAGCATAGGTCCTACTTGTATAGGTAGAGTTATAGTGCCCATGGATTGTCGTCCAACATTATCAAATCCATGAATGTTAATGCAATTTGGTTTGATTTGTGATGTGTCAGCTTTGATTTTGTCTAGTAGGTCAATGCTACAAACATTAAGAGCTGATCCATTGTCAATCATAACTCATTTTACCAATGTTTTATTTATTATGACAGAGATCATAAGTGGATCATATTGGTTTAAACTTTGACTAATGGTAATTCCTGTGGTTGGAAGATAATATTTGTTTTTGTCGCATGCATACTATCCAATATGGTTGCTACATCATTAGGCTTAGCAGTAGGTGGGACAATCACCTTTTGCAAAGCTTCTTAGAGCATTCCATTGTATGTAGGCGATGTTTGTATTAAATCCAAAAGAGAGATCTTAGCCGAAGTAGCACAAAGCTGTTTGACAAGATCATACTCTTGACCACTTTTATGAGTGAGACAAGGTGGTAGAGGGAGCATAGGTTGAGAACATGGAAGAGAAATAGGCACATGTGGTGCTTGCTTACTTTGCTTGTTATTACGGGTGTTATATGTATGAGAAATCACATTTTGTACACCCTGATTTCCTTGAGCAATTTTCTTTGCATAATCATAGATGTGATCTGGGGGTCTATCTTGAACAGTGATCACCGTCTTTAATCAAGAGGGTACACTAGGTGCTCCTCGGACGACCATCTTAGGAATATTGCTACAAAGTTTATTAATCAATATTGAATTAACACCATTTCCCTCTTGGTTGCACCTAACATCCATCCCTAAAGTATTTAATGTGAGAGACCTTTTCTCACCCACTAATGCTACATCTTGGCCATGGAGAGAAGTGGGATGAGAGGGAGGTACATCATCATCATCATCATCATCATCATCATACTCTGTGGCGAAAAAAGGCTTTTCACTCTCATCTTTCTCATGAGTGTTCCTAGAGATGAATTAGTTAAATCTTCTAATATCAAAGGATATGCTCCTATGAGTAAAGTGAAGCTACTAAAATCATGTTTATAACAAAGTAATTGCAACTCATATGTAGAACAGATAGAAGCGTCAATACCATTGATATAAGCTATGTGTTCTAGAATATGAGCGTTCTCATTAGTGAAATTAGAGAAATTTTCAAAATCTAGGATATAGTCATGCAAAGATTTCAGAGATGAATAACATGAAGATGCCATAATGCAATGCAAAATCTGATTTTTAACAATTTTCCAAGAGTATGCAAAAGACAAGTGCAAACAATATGCAAAAATGATCTTTAAATGCTTGATTTTTTGTACTTTTTCGATGCAAATTTATGAAACAAAGGATGTTGTAAGGATTTTGATCAAGGGAAGAAAATTATATGCCTGATATCAGTCCAAAACAACAATATGATGACTCTCAACACATTCTTGATGCAAATCCAAGATAATGCCAAGTCAAATTATAGTGAAAATATGTCAAAATAGGCACTTTTTTCACCAAAACTCAATGCAACAAAGCATAACAGAGGGTGTTGTGAGGAAAATTATGATAGAAATAAAATAATATTAGTAATAACAGCCACTTTGTTCCAAAATACCCAACACAATATGCTTTTAGTGCCACTTAAGGTAAAACCCTAGTTAAAATATAGCAAAATATGCAATTTTTCATAGTTTTTCAATTCCAAGACCTAGAAAAGGGGGTGTTGTAATGAATTTTAGGATTTAAAGCAAATAAAATCAATAATATCAGTCACCTCAATCCTTAAAATTGATCACAACACACTTGGAGTGCAAACTAGGTCAAACCCTAGGGCAAAAATAGCCAAAATGTGTAGTTTTTTGCAAAATTTTCACTACAAAAGCCCGATAAAAGGGTGTTGTGAAGATTTTTAGGAGGGGAAGAAAATGATTACCTTGATAACATAAAATTAATGAAAAAATACTTTTCACAACACGCCTATGGTGCAAGTTTATAGAGTCAATAAGGCCAAATTTAATGAAAATCATTATTTTTGAAGCCCTAGGTTTGAGATCTTGGGACAAAATGCTATGTGAATGTTTTGAAGTCTTATTTATGATGAAATTGACTTACTCTCAGATCTGAAAACTATTTTCAATCTTGAACATGCAAAATGCCAATGCAAATCTAATGAAAATGCATGAAAATTGCTAGTTTTTTGTTGAAATTTTTTATGCAAAAATGCAAATATTTTAAATCTAAATGCAAATTCACACTAAAATGCAAGAATACATCCAAATTAAAATTTTAATGAGCCTTTAAAATCAGTAGAAAAATCTAAGAAAAGATTTTGCCTACTAACCCTAGATTTTGGAATTACTAGGTTATATCAAAATTGTCAAAATTTCCACGAAACCTTAGCAATTAAATGATAAAAATGCAATGTAAATTTCTATAGTTTATATCATATCTGATGCAAAAACCATGAATTAGGAAAATTTAGAAAGCATTGATGCAATTTAGTAAGCCAAACAATGCAATTTTTTTGAATTTTTCTCAATGCAATAAAATGAATGAAATCAATCCAAATCTGAAGACACACTCTCAGAAAGTTGCAATTTAAGTCCAAAAACATGGGTTCACCAAAATCTTTAGTGGAAAATTAGATTTATTAATGTTCTATATTTTAGATGTTTAAATTTGCCTCTCCACTATACATTCAAGGATCTAGGGTCGAGTGGCAAGCACTATCATACCCTAGGTCACTTACAAATGTAGGGAAACCTAGATTAGGGAATTTAATTATCAATTTCTCTTCTCTTGTGCTCAATTGACCATTAAAACCTAATTATGCAGATACAACAATAAATTGATGAATAATGGAAAATGTTCTTGCAGATGGAAGTAAAATAGCAAATCACAGAATACCTGTTTTTAGGGTTTCGAGGTGGAATAGTTAGGGACACTGGAGTGGGCGCCCAAGTCCAAGGTACCGGTTTCTTTGTGGGATCTGGGCCTCCTTCCAACACTGATCAACCTTGTAACTTCTATTTCTGGGAACTCAGCTGCGAAGGACACTAGAGTGAGCACCCAAGTCCTGGAAATGCTCCAGTGTCCTGCTTCTCTTCAGATCCTGAATCCTTGATGCCTGCCAATCCTTCCTGTAACTTCACTTCTCCCGAATACAACACCTGTAACCTGCAATCATAAGACTTTGGTTTGGGGGTTGTAGTGTTTAGAGGCTTGCCTCAGTCAAGCCTCAGAGGACATTTAAGTCTTTGAACACCGTTGTCAGATAAAGAGTGTGTGCCCTTGTGAGGCAGAGGCAAAAACTAAAGGAATTGATAATGAAAACACAATATAATGTCACCTTGTAGTGAAGCTCTCATGGGAGGAAGATGCTCTTCATTCCATGAGGAAATTGATGCTCAAATGTATAAACAAACACATAAACCACACAAGTATGCTCTTGCAACACAATGAAAGCCTTGAATCATCTTGAGAACACTTGAACATCACAATTGCCATCTAGTTTACAAATGAATGCTTAAACATGCTTTTATATGCAACTACAAGCACTCCTGCCAAGATTTTTGTAATTCAAACTTATCATGTCGGCAAAGGACGCAAATAATGGTCATAAACTAACACCCAAAAATTAGGGCTGCCCCAAAATAGGGCAAGACTAGGGTGTGGGCACCCAAGTCTTCCCCCCTATTTTAGGCAGGGTACAACTCAAGGGGTCCTCCTAGGTCCCATTTGTCATGTTACCTAGGGCTCATTCCATCAAGATGCCAAATTATGAACTAAGATGTCCTAAATGCATGCAAAAGACCCGAGAGCTAAACCTTATGAGGGAAAAGCCTCCAAGGAGACATTTTCTGATGTTACAAGAACAAAGGACAATTTTTATTTGAAGAAATGGTGAAGTGAAATGTGATTTCTAAATTAAATAAATTGTGTACATTTATTTAATTTATTTGAGGAAGGGGCTAATGTAATGGGATTTAATTAGATAAGTAGAACCTATTTAATTAGGGCAAGACCTATAATTTAAATAAATATGTATTTATTTAAATTAATAGGGTAAAGTGGACATTGGAATAGTGAATAATTAAATAATTAATTAATTATAGAAGAAATCAAAAGAAATTAGCTTAAGTAACTAAATAAATGAAATTTATTTAATTAGAAGCATAAGGGGAAAAGTGAATTAATTAAATAATTAAAATTTATTTAATTAATAGTGGAATGTGAAATTGAGATGAATCAGGTGTCGAAATGGTGTTCACAGGCTTGGGACATTTTTAAGTGTCTACAGTTTAAGTTTTAATTTGCTCTGGAGGATTTGAAGTTTGTTTGGATACTGATTCACCCCCCCCCCCACCTTCTCAGTATCCTGGTGTGTTCAACAATAAAGATATGCCCCCAAGTGGGAGATACCATCAAATGAAGTATATATGTGCATCTCATAGAAATAGGTAGAGAAAAAAACTCAACCAATTGCATTTTTATTATTAACGAGATCATCACCATCCCAATTATGGGAATTAGAACTACTTTCAAGTAGTTGTATCTCACTGTGGTATGCTTTATAACACTTTAAGTAACAATGCTTGATATATGTAGAATTGGAGATGGACCTTTTGTAATACATTGATGCTATACTTGTGGACTAGGCACTACTTGTACTTTTAGAATATTTTGGTTGTTCTTTGGAACTCATGTGATGGTGGCACCTTTCAAAGATGTAGTAATACTATCATCAAATCAAACCTTCTTCTTTGGGTTCTCAGGATAGGGATAGAACCATCCTTGCTTTGGTACATAGGCTTGGATGATATAAATCTTTCTCTTGCTTCACTTGTGGTAGAAGACAAGAGTTGTAAGTTGCCTTTTGTTCTTAAGGAACCTTAGAAGGAAATAAAGAGGGCTTCATTCGATCCTTATTTTACCTTTAAACTTTCTCTTGATTTCTTTTTGTAACTAGATTTGGTATAATTGATGAACCCTATCTTTTAATTCATAGAGAGCTTCTATGTGAATTTCCTTACCCTTGCAATTAGAGCAAATTTCATGGAGAATTTGACATAAATTATCAAGGGTGAAATGATGAGTTGGAAATACGATTATATGCATCTTGCTTCATTTTCACAATTCCATTAACATATTTTAAACATTCATGTACTATAGAGGGTACCTATTTTAGTTGCTCTAATAGAGGTCTACCAAGTGACATAGAAAATCTAGCCAATGAGGAAATGATGTGAAACAATATGTCCACCTCCTTAAGTCTCACTTGGAGAGGCAATATGATGCTTCCCAAAGTGTTCACAACAATGTCATTGGTTTTTTTGTTAGAAATGAAAACAACACTACTCAACGGAAATCTGATTCAAATGTATATATTTAACGATCTTTAACAGAGTATTAAAGATGGAGATTGCAACACATAATATAAACCCACAATACAGAAATATACCAGAAGCAAAATGAAGCACACAACACAGTGTTTAATGTGGAGAAAACCCTTGCAAGTAAAAAACTCCACTAAGAAAAGAGGCCAAGTTGTATTATCTTCACAAAAGGTGATTACAAATACATTCACTTCCTTTGTCCTTCAACCTTCACTCCGGCAGAACCTAGATACCTGTAAAACTGTTATGCATCTCATCTACTATGCCATGGTTTATATAGAATTTACATAACCTCAAGATGGGTGTCCACCTTGGAATATTCACCCATGCAGCATTCAATGACTTCTTACAAGCTCATAACACTTGTCAAGAGTCAACAATACAACCTTGGGCGTCCATGGACAAAAAAAGGCTCTCACAGGGTCTTAAAAGCTATCATACATGCATCCTACACTTGGAAAAAGATGCCCATGCAAGATTGAATGCATAGGGGCCAAAAATAGCCACTTACAACATCTTATGACGCGTCATATGTTGTCATAAATGTCATAGATTCTTATGACAACTTACAGTTGCCATAGAATCTCTTACACCTTATAGCATCTATGATGTGCATCATAACACTAAAAATAGGTGATTCCTCCACATGTGCACCCCACTTGACCAATTACAATTTACCATAGTAAATGACATCTCATAACTACCGCTAGTAACTTTGAAACTTATCGGTGTAGTAACTTCGTAATTACCATGGACAGTAAATAATTTTTTTACCACTGCTGGTGAAACTAGTACATCCCTTATGGGTAATTACAAAAAATAAATGGAATAATACAATAATGGGATTTACAAGGTTAATGGCACCTTATCCCAACATTCTCCCACTTGACATTATACATTGTAAATCAACCCATAGGAAAAACAATTGTAAATAATTAGGCACTACAAACAAGGCCCATGGCCTCTTTGTACCACACGAACTTCTCTATGCTCATAGGCTTGGTTAGTGAATCTGCAACATTCTCTTGAGTGTATCTTCTTTAGCTCAATCTATCCATTTTCAACCAACTCTCGAACAAAGTGATACTGAACATCAACATGCTTAGTCTGAGCATGCTACATGGGATTCTTGGCCAAACAGATAGTACTATGGCTATCACAACCAATCTGAATGATCCTGCAATCAAATCCAATACCTGTACATAGTCTCCTCAACCAAACTGCCTCCTTAGAGACATGGGTAGCAACCATATACTCTACTTCTATGGTGGACAAAGCAACTGTGGGCTGCCTCTTACTCATCCAACTCACTCCTCCTCCAAATAGAGTAAACACATAGCCACTAGTGGACCTTTGACTATCCAAATCACCTACCCAATCTGAATCAACAAATCCATGTATGTCCAAAGATTTATCAACACTATCAGTACCAGAGTAAACCAAACAATAATTAGGAGTACCTATAAGATATTTAAGCACCATCTTCACATAATTCTAATGCTGTCTACTGGGGTTAGACATAAATCTGCTCAAAACTCCCATTGCTTGGGCAATATCTGGCCTAGTGCAAACCAATGCACACATCAAACTCCCTACAACACTAGCATATGGCACATTAGACATATCCTCAAGATCATCTTCAGTTGTTGGACACATATCTAATGAGAGCTTAGCACCAATGGGTAAAGGAACTCTAACTAGGTTATAGTCCTGCATACTAAATCCCTGCAAAATAGTATTCACATACTTACTTTGTGACAACCAAAGCTTTTTGTTGCCTCTGTCTCTTCTAATCTCCATTCCCAAAATATATTTGGCAGCTCCAAGATCCTTCATATCAAATGCACCTGAAAGTTGGGCTTTAAGCTCACTGATCATACCCTTAGTATTGCTAAAAAATAACATGTCATCAACATACAAAGCAATAAACAATATAGAATCATCAATACAATGAATGTAAACACAATGATCCTCCTCGCTTCTAACAAAACCCAATTTCAACAAAAATGAATCAAACTTTTGATACCACATTCTGGGGGATTGTTTCAAACCATAAAGAGACCTCTTTAACTTGCAAACATATTTTTCTTTCCCTTTTACCTCAAAACCTGTAGGATGTTGCATATAAATTTCTTCCTTAAGATCTCCATGCAAGAATGCAGTCTTAACATCCATTTGCTCAATCTCCCAATCATAAGCTGCATCAATGGATAATAGAAATATAATAGAAGTCAATTTAGCAACATGAAAGAATATCTCACCAAAATCAACTCCCTCTCTCTGGGAGTAGCCCTTGGCTACCAGTCTAGTATTGTACTTCTCCAATGACCCGTATGCTCCAAACTTTTTCTTTAAGACCTACTTACAACCTATGGCCTTTCTTCCTTTGGGCAAATGAACAAGATACCAGGTGTTACAAGAGTCTAAAGTCATCATCTCCTCCTACATGGCGAACTACCAAGATTCACTATCATCTAAAAGAATAGATTCCCTATAGGATCTATGCTCATCATTAGTACTCAATAAAGAAAATACATAAAGGAAATCTGGTGGGCTATACCTGTCAACTGGATTTCGTTGTCTTGTGGATCTCTTCAAGGGTGGAGTAAGAGTCTCAACTTATTCTTCTGCATGATCATATGTACCAACTTCTTTTGTAACAATAGATTCATCTTTATCAAAACTACTCGAATCTTCTTCTACTTCTTCACCCCCCAGTCCATCATTCTTTTCTTCCTGAGGTGCATCTTGCTGCTCTAACTCAAAGTGCACTCTTTTTACCTTTTCATCTTTTTCTTTTGGCTACTTAGGTTTAGAAATAGCTCTAAGTTCCCTGAAAATAACATCTCTAGAATAGATCATCTTACGGGTTAGTGGATTCCAAAGCTTATAACCTTTGACATTATCACCATATCCAATGAATGTACACTTCTCAGCTTTTGGATCAAACTTAGATTGCTTTTCCTTAGGCACATGAACAAAAGTCTCATAGCCAAAAACCCTTAAATGTGAAACAAAAGGTTTCTTACCTGTCCACAATTCATAAGGTGTCAAATCAAGAGCCTTACAAGGAGATCTGTTAACCAAGTAGCAAGCAGTACACGTAGCCTCTGCCCAAAAGCATTTATCCAACTGTCCATCACTCAGCATACTTCTGGCCCTTTCCATGATTGTTTAGTTCATCCTTTTAGCAACACCATTCTATTGTGGTGTATACGGGGTTGTCTTTTGTTTGAGAATACCTGCATGCTTGCAAAACTCATCAAATTCCTTAGAGCAATATTCCCCTCCATTGTCAGATCTTAATATTCTTTTCTTCAATCCTGATTAGTTCTCTACTAAGACTTTAAACTCCTTAAAGTTAGTGAAAACTTCAAATTTGTGTTTCATAAAATAAATCCAATAAATCTAGACACATCATCAATGAAGGTAACAAAATAACAAGATTTTTTGATAGAATCATTATCCACAGGTCCAAACACATTCGTATGAATAATTTCTAACTTCTCTTTTGCTCTATTGCTTCCTAAAGGAAATGACTTTCTGTTTTGTTTACCAAACACACAATGCTCACAAAAATCAAAGTTCTCATCAGAATAAGAGAAACCGTCCAACAAATCTTTATTCTTAATAGTTTTCAAAACATTATTACTAGTGTGGCCTAATCTACGGTGCCACAACATACATGTATTTTTAGTACCAGTGACCTCATATACATAGGAGACATTACAAACTGTAGTGGCTCGAAGCTTGAATAGGTTTCCCAATCTCTTCCCCTTCACTACCACCAAGTTCCCTCTCACCAATATGCATCCATGCTTGTCAAAAGTCACATGCATTCCCAAATCATTCAGCTTTGAAACAGAAATTTCAAATTTCTAGCTAATCCAGGAACATGATAAACATCAAGGAGGGTTTTAATCCTCCCATTACTAAAACACAACAATACCTTTCCTTTCCCAACTATCAGATATGTAGAGTTGTCTCCAAGGTAGATATTACCTCCATCATATTCTTCATATGTGGAGAGCTATTCCTTATGTGGGGTCATATCAAATGAGCATCCTGAGTCAACCAACCAGTGTTCATTAGAAACAACATTGCATGCAGAATGTAAAATATATTCACCTACATTCGAGGACTTATCTAAAGCACTGTCCCACTATTTCTTTGGGTTCCTGCACTCCTTCTTCACATGTCCCCTTTTACTGCAGTTCCAACACTTAACTCTATTCTTCTTTCCATGAGTCTTAGATTGGCCCCTGGACTTGTCCTTAGTCCATTTCTGATCTCTTTTCTGTCCCCTTTCCTTATACCTTCCCTTGACACTGAGAGCATCCCCTTAACTATCCGAACTCTTCTTTCTCAGTTCTTGTGACAGTAAAATTTCAACAAGGGCATCTGACTTTGGATATGTGAGGTTAGCAATGATAGGAAGGATAAAATTCTCCCAAGACTTAGGTAAAGAATAAAGAAGCAAGATACATTTATCTTCCTCATCAACATCAACATATACTGAAGCAAGCTGACTCAACAACAAATTAAAAGAGTTTAAATGCTCTGCAACTGAATCACCCTCTCTCATTTTCATGGAAAACAATTTTCTTTTTAAATAGAGTTTATTTACCATACTCTTGGCTTGATAGATCTCACCCAACCAATTCCACAACTTGTGTGCAGTCTCTTCCTTTGCGACATTCAACATGACATAATCTGACAGACACAAATGAATGGTTCCTCGTGCCTTCTTATCTAGTCTATCCCACTCATTTGAAGAGACTTCATCAGGTTTCTTCTCTTTTTGAATAGCCAATCACTGGTTTCTTTCTTCCAACAAATCCTCCATTTTCAACTTCCACAACTCATACCCCATTCCATTGAACTTCTCAATGTACAAATGAGAGGTTGATGCAACAGTGGATCCAACCATAATAACAACACAAGATCTGCAAAACAAACACAACCAAATCTCCCACTGCAGCTATAGCTTCCACACTACCACCCAAGAGTCAAAGCTAACTAGGCTCTGATACCAAATGTTAGAAATGAAAACAACACTACTCAATGGAAATCTGATTCAAATGTATATTTAACAGAGTATTAAAGATGGAGATTGCAACACAAAATATAAACCCACAATACATAAATATACCATAAGCAGAATGAAGCACACAACATAGTGTCTAACGTGGGGAAAACCCTTGTGGGTAAAAACTCCACCAAGAAAAGAGTCCAAGTTGTATTATCTTCACAAAAGGAGATTACACATATATTCACTTCCTCTGTCCTTCGAGCTTCACTTTGGCAGAACCTGGGTACCTGTAAAACTATTATGCATCTCATCTACTATGCCATGGTTTATATAAAATTTACACAACCTCAAGATGGGTGTCCACCTTGGAATCTTCACCCATGCAACATTCAATGACTTCTTACAAGCTCATAACACTTGCAAGAGTCAACACTACAACCTTGGGCATCCATGGACAAAAATAGGCTCTTACGGGGTCATAAAACCTGTCATACATGCATCCTACACTTGAAAAAGATGCCCATGCAAGCTTGAACACCTAGGGGCCAAAACTAGCCACTTACAACATCTTATGATGTGTCATATGTTGTCATAGATTCTTATGACAACTTACAGCTATCATAGAATCTCTTACAAATTCTTACAACATCTATGATACACGTCATAACACTAAAAATAGGTGATTCCTCCACATGTGCACCCTACTTTGACCAATTACCATTTACCATAGTAAATGACATCTCGTAACTACCGCCATTAACTTCAAAACTTACCGGTGTAGTAACTCCGTAATTATTGTGGACAATAAATAATTTTTTTACCACTGCCGGTGAAACTAGTACATCCCTTATGGGTAATTATAAAAAAAATGGAATAATACAATAATGGGATTTACAAGGTTAATAGTACCTTATCCCAACATTTTTCAATGCAACAAATGAATGTGCATAGCTATTTTATGCTAAATTGCAATCATATAAACAATGTTTCATGCATATATTATATTGATTAGCTGGATCAATAAGGATACCCTCACATTGACAACCATGTAGGAAACCTTTAATGTAAAGTGGAGCATAATAGTTATTATTGGAAATCTCCTCATAAAATGAAATAATTAGAGGTACACATAAGGAGATTAAATGGTATGGGTCATGCCCACAAATGTATTTGTAGGAGTGTGGGAAGAGGAACCAACATGTTGTATATCCATAAAATTTCTACCCATATGGGTGTGCCATAGAATTAGTAGGATGCTCAGGAACTTGTTGATATTCAATATCATTAGATTGTGTACATGAGGGATAAGGATTAATATAATTTATAAATTTTGATTTCGTGGAGAAACCAAATGATTACTCCCATGATTTCAATGAGATCTTAGATTTTATGCTTGAGTTCTATACAAATTTGAGTGGTGTCTATTAACTCGATGAAAATTGCAAAAAGCATTTACATTATAAACCTTAGGTAATCCTCTAGAGGGGTCTAATGCATGAACACAAGGAAGAGGGATCAAATTATTGGTAAATAAGGTTTGTAGCATATTATCCAATGGTTCACTAAGCTTTATAAATTTCCTAGGCCCTTAAGGTTTGAAAGATATAGGATTAGAAGTAGTAGCCACATAGTTGGCACTAGATTTAGATTCTTTCTTGTTAAATTCCCTTTTTGAAAGGTGTTATTCTTTTAAAGTTTCAAAGGGTAGGAATTGGTAGAGGAAGTAGGTGAATCCCCATGCTTCAATCCATTAGATGCAAGAAATTTAAGTTCAATAGTTTGCATGTCGATGCATAAATCCATGAAAGAAGAGAAATTATTCAAGTAAACACTATCTTTGATGGGAGGAGGAATTCCCTCAAGAAAGATGGATTGTAACTCATCATCATCTAGTTGATACTTTATTTTACCACAAAGATTGGAAGTGGATAAAATAGTAATTGATAGGATCATTATGCTCAAGGTGCACATTTAATCAAATTAGTTAGTTGTTCTCAAGCCCATATTAACATGGAAGTGTCATAAGAAAGTTATGGTTAGATCAACAAAAGAATGGATAAAACTAGGAGCTAAGGAGTAAAACCATTGAATGACATAGTCCCTTAAGGTTCGTGGAAATATTAGCTAACACTTTATCTTTATATGTGGAATTTAAGCATGTGGCACTAGAAGCTTGTAAATGAACATTGGGATCTCATTTTCCACAATATAATTTAAATCTAGGTGCCACAAAGCCACTAGGCATTGGATATGTAACAATTTCAAATGCAAGAGGTGTGTGATGTGGATGATTGTATGTAATAGAATCATGGCTAATAAATATAGTATATGGTTTCTTCTTAAGGTGATTAAACTATTACAATAGTGTATCCAAGGTAGAGGTGGAAATAGTAGTGGTAGGAGTAGCGTGGGATAAAATAGAGGATGTGTAAAGAGGGTAAAGGATAAGAGGTAATGACATAGTAGTGGAAGGAGAAGCCACACTATAAGGTAAGGTGGTCATAAGATGAGGATGAATGGTATGAGGAACATAGGTGTGGGGGATAACACTAGTAGTCATATGGGTATGAGTAGATATGGAAGGATGAGAGGCAAGTGGAACATTAGTGGAGGGAAAGGTGATGGTGTCTATATAGGTGGGAATGGAAGAGGAAAGTGTCACACTAGGAGGGAGAACATGGGACATGGAGGCCTTGGAAGTGGTAACTACAATATGAGAGGAGGAAGGATCAGAAGAGGATGAAGGGTTGGTGGGTTGGTGAGAGGATACACTATTGGTAGAAGCCATGAGAGTGCCAATATTATGAAGAATATATATTCCATAAGGGGTACTGTAAGCACAAAAATCACGCACAACCTCCACGAGGACCCCTACGATGATTTTAATCCTTGTCACGTACATGTAAGCATGAAATAATGTCCTCTAAGAAATAAACCTCTTGATGATGTGTCTTATTTCTTGTCTTGTATTGTTTCCTCTCTGTCGATTTCTCTCTTTACCTGTTTGCGATGCTTTTTGACACTTTTTGCGACACTTGTCAATTTGCATTTTCTGAGCTTTCAACCCTATTCCTAAGCTTGGTGAGTGTCTTGTAGGTGAGTTTTCACCTTTCCCCTATGTCTTTCATCCTCTACATCCCCTAGAAGCCTTCTAGAGGTTCCCCAGACCCATCTCCCACTTTTAGTTTTCCATTTTGTTCAACCAATCCAAATTTCCCCCTATTATTTTTGGATCTCCCCTGGGAGATCCTACAGGTGCAAGTGGAGATTTAGATTCTTGCACATGACTGACCTATTTTCGAAGGTAGAACACCTCCTTTTCCTCTCTCCTGTCATTTCCCACCATGCAGTTCTTCAGAAAACTCTGTCTTGCCTGGATCTCCCCTAAGCGACCCTACTAATGAAAGGGGCGACCCAATCACGTTTCCAGCCACAAAAAAACTTGAGTTTCTCACTCAAATTAGTAATGTTTTCACCTATTTTTCTTCTAGTTTGCATGATTTTTGATGCATAATATGGAGTTGACTATTTCATGCACCCACACATGCATAATTAACTCCATTTGATCTAAAATTAACAATTCAATCAATCTCATGCATCCTCTCAACTCTAATTCCTCTTCAGTGATAAGTTATTTTTGATTTATCACTCCATAGTTAGCTGAGTTCACTAGGTAATCAACCATGTTAACTCCCCAATCAACCTTGTTAACTCCTCAATCAATCCTTGTTAACTCATCAATCAAATGAGTTAACTTCTCAATCAGTCCCATTCTTCAAACCTATAAATACCTCCCTTCCTCAAGCATAAAGGAAGGAAAATTCATTGTGCACATAGCTCTTGCTAGTTTTTGCTCTCCAAATTAGCATTATAATGCTCTCACAAGATGAAGGTGCCTTTTACTTTATTCATTGTTCAACCAAACATCATTATGCTGCTTCATTCAACACCATTGTGCTCAACCAAAGCCTCATTGAGCTCTTTCAAGTTTCAACAAGCTTCTTTTTGCTTCTTTATGTCATTTTGTCATCAAGAGGTCTTCCCGCTGCTTCAAAAGTACTCAAGGTTGCCAACATCAAGGATTTTTGAGGGTAGTGTAGTCACACAAATCTTCATTCTTTTAGGTTACTTTATTGCTTTATTCAATTCAGATTATTTAGAAAACCAAAAATTGCTCTTGGGAATAGTAAATCTTTGCTTTTTCCTTGATAATTAGATCTTGCATTTTAGAATAATTGTTTTCATATTCCTAGATCTAGATTATTTGAAGAAGAAATTTCCCTTTATAGATTAGATTATTTCAAAACAATCAAAAACCCAAAAACGTAGATTAAACTTGCATTAGCAAAAATCATATTAGCTTGCATCCATATTTCCCTTTCATAGATTAAAGAGCACTTTTCATTTCCAAAATACTAAAAAAGCACAAAAACATGTTTGCATTTCATTTAGCTTTGCATGCATATAAAAATCCTAGAAAAGGACAAATTTGCAAACCCTCGATACCATCACGAGGTAAACCACGATAAACGATTCAATCAAACCCTTGATCACATCACAAGGTAAACACAAGTCAAAGCATAACCAAACCCTAGGTCAACTAAACCCTAGGTCAAAACCCTAAGTCTAGTTAGAGTTGGTCTTCACACATTTATCTCTATCTTAGCTCACGAATGTGCCTAGGAGTGAGAGGTGAGTGGGTAAGGGCTATCCTCAACGAGATTGAAGAAATCGATCCATGACAACAACAAGAGACATTTACTTTACCACAACAAGATCCATTTGTCCTCTTATTAATAGAAGAACAAAGACAACTCCAAATACAACAAGAACTCATTCAACGTATTGAGAGACAAGAGGATATAAACGAAAGAAACTGCTTACCCACACAAAGGTAGAATAGAAGAAACCCCAACAGGAGAAGAGAAACTAGTGACCCTTTGGGTCATAGGGTTATCTCTACAACAATTGCCATCGAACAAAAAATTCAACTTAGCACACAACAACAAAGGCCACAGAGCTTGCTGACCCCTCTTCACGAAGCCCAACTCTCTAACGAGCCAGACCCCTGCCGTGTCTCACCTTATCTTGACTGACTACTTCCACGAGAGAGAGAGTGACGTGGAGGATCACCTTGTGGCAAGGAGGGAAGGGTCTGTGTGCGTGCGAAAATCTGACCTGACAGCCCTAGGCAAATAGAGTCATGATTTTGAGCGTACATATTTTGGTGAACCTAACGTGAAATTAGAAATCCTTCTAGGGCAAGTAGTTTTGTGTTTCAACTTCGGATATTCATTTCTCACCATTACCATATACACCGTCAACTTCACCACATATTTTGGTGAACCCGACGTGAAATTACAAATCCTTCTAGGATGAGTAATTTTGCATTCCCATTTCAAACACTTCAAAACATTTAGCAAAAGCTTCAAAACATTTTTATGCTACTCTTCGTAGCTACTTCAATTTCTATAGCTTACACCATCATTTGTTCCATTTGTTCTATGGTGTCTATGGCTCCCCCGAATATGACGGAACCTGACTTAAACCAAGGGTACTCCTTCCTTTGATAGGTATGTGCCACCCCATCCTGATGCACCAATCACCAACTATTACGACTACGAAGATTCAGATTACGAACCAGATTAAAGAGAATCCATGCGTTCTCTATCTTTCAACAACCCAACTTGGGAAAACAATTTGACCATACCAAATGTGCCGCACAAAGCTAGAAGGATAAGGTTGGAAATACATCGACGCGATCAACCTTCCACAAGCACATCAAGTACTCATCTTGATGAGGAAGTCAAACGATTAGAAAAACATCTGCAAGAAGCAAAAGACGCTCAAGAGGCATTAAGGATTGCCCTGTGAGAAGAGCAAAGAGAGAATGCTGCACGAGAAGAAGCATATCACCATGAAAATACTCGAAGAGAAAATCCTAGAATGAAGAAATACCTAGAATTGCAACTCCTGCAGACTTAGTCGCAACTCTAGTGCAAAGGATTATAATCTTGGAAGCAGAGCAAGCTGCTCCAGAAAGAAGGCAAAAATCTCATGAATGGGACCAGGGGGCATCTCAAAATCCCCTATCTCAAGTACTATTCATGAAATGACAATAATGATACATACCTGAATGGGAATCCTCCTGTTCAAAACAATCAAACAAATATAACGATGGGTTATCAAAATACACCTATGGGGTTATTGTTGTCAACCCTGCAGTCTCAAAGTGCCTTTCTTAGAACATACCTTGAGTATTTAAAAGAACCTCTCGATCAAAACATAAGAAGTGTACAACTACCTCGGCCACTATCGGATCTCCTGAAGTTCAAGGGAGAAGGAGATTTGAACTCCCACATTAAAGCCTACACCACAGTGATAAGATAACTCCTCCCTTGGGATGGGGTTATAGTAAAGATCTTTCCAGAAACTCTTGAAGGTATAGCTCTGGATTGGTACTATCGCTTACCAGAAGCTTCAATTCACTCATTCAGACAACTAATTGGAGAGTTTGTCATGGCATTCGACATGGACAAACTTGTTAAAATAGGGATCAGAGAATTCCTCACAATGAAACAAGAGCCAAATGAATCCATAGCCCACTTTGCCACTCGATGGAGGCAAGTCCTTTACTCTTCAACTAGTACTCCAAACATGGATCACCGAGAACTATGCGACCTCTTCTTACATTCCCTTAACAAGGACATGAGGGAAGATGTTCAAAAATTGCCATACAAATGCTACGAGGAAGCATTGGAAAGTGCTTTGAGGATTGACACACCATTGATAGTGGAAGAAAGGTCTATAGATCAAATGGAAAGTTGGCAAAGGAAGACACAAGAAACAATGCCTCTGTCATTAAGATCCTTAAAAATAATAAGAGTGAAACCATGGACGAGGTGACAGATCCAACCCCCTATCAAGAAAATAAGAGATGATTACAATGGGAGAGATTACTATCCTCCTAATGTAAATACCATAGATCAACCTAGGAACAATGGGTACTACCTTAGAGACAATTATCAAAACTGGAACCGCAATGGAAATGGGAATGAGAATGATGGAAGATATGAAAGACCCCCATACGAATTCAATCAGTTTTGTTCTTTTCATAGAACAAGGGGGCATAACACGGAATCTTGTAGAGAAGATAACAGATTCATAGCAAGGTTACCAGAAGACCAGCAACATTTGTTCATAGCGATGTTCTTGAACCCACAGGAGGTCACACTGGATAACAAGGACTCAAGACAAAATCAAGCTCCAATAGCCCCGCAAAATACCAACATGAGAATTTATCAGGACCCATTCCATGCACATAAAGACACAGAACTACGAATCAAAACAAGATGGCTCAAAGTAGTAACCCTGAAGTCCCACCACAACTCGGAAAAAAAAGAAGCTAGGATGATGGGATTAGTCGAGATTATGCACAATGAAGGAGAAGAGGAAGACCATGAGTATGAAAATGAGAAAATAGAACCATATGGAGATATTATTTCGGTAGTGGAACCTATACCATTTCTGATTGGACCTTATGAGCTCATAGAAGATTTAAAGAAGACATATGCTCACATTTCATTCATTGACTTACTTAGGAACTCCCCTTCATATCGCTCAGCATTACTAAAAGCAATAGGTCTAAAATATATTAAGCAAATTATGCCAAATTAATCATGTGGACTACGACATTAGTCTACCAAATTTGAAGCTCAAAGATCTAGGTTTCTTCTTTGACTTACAACAGATGCCTTCCAAGGCAGAATTAACCAAAAAAGGAGACCTTGGGATTTATCTTCAAGTATGGATCTATTATACATGCATTAAGAAGACCTTAATCGATGATGGGGCAGCCGTTAACATAGTTCCTTTTTCCCTATTAGAGAGGATGGGCTATGGGCACACTAATATCACCGCTTCATGAGATACTCTAAGTGGATATGATAATCTAAAGGCTGCCACCATAGGTAAGATTACCCTTCCAGTGACCTTGGGATCTAAAACCATTCCTACCATAGTCTACATCATAGACAAAGACACAGGATATAATTTGATTCTTGGAAGACCGTGGATACACAGAATGAAATTCGTGCCATCCACATTATTTCAAGAAGCTCGATTCTTACACTTAGGGAAAGTATATGTCGCAAAGGGAGACCCGAAACCTTTTAGCATGTTAAAATCAAACACACCAAATAAACATATAGGTATCCCCATAGGCTATGAACTCCCTACCAACAAATTGACCGTCCCTAATCCTACACCTTAGTCAATATGTATCAAATGAATGAAAATCCCAGAAAAGACCATAAACACTGCAGAGATCAAAACTTTAGAGAATGAGGCCTTGCCAAAACAAAAGGAAATGACCCCCAAAGAAAAAACAATTGAGATCATGGAATGGGTAGAGCGGGATGGACCACTCCAATTCCCCCTATAAGTACTCACAATTGACATCCAAGAAGCCTACAAACTTTTCCCTTGCATAGGAGAAAAACTACATAGAACTGAAGGTCCAGTATTCGAGACAACCATGTTAGACTTGAGAAACGCAGGCCCACATGCTTTCTCAGATGTTGAGGAAGACATAAAAAAAAGTTAAACTCCATTGATACCCTTAAGTGAATCACATGTCCTCAAGAGACTAGAAGAAATAGAATCTTATGAGCCCCTCACCCCAATAGAGGATTCATATCGACCATTGACACCCATGGATGAGGTGCATTCTATTGACAATGAATCAACTAATTGCATAGGAATGCTACCTAGGATGTTCATGGTGTCCTAACCGCAAGAGAAGCCAACCACCTCCACCTCAGTTCAATCAAATGAACTTAGCAAGTAGGAAGCACCTCTAGTACAAATCGAAATGGTTGAGAGACTTCTTGATGAAGATAAAGAAAGTGAAGATATTTTTCACAGAGAATGGAAGATGAGAGTGTTGGTCGGCATTGATGACCCTGTCATTTTTGAACTGCCAAAGAGTTACATCGGATATGCCATGGACTTAAGACCATAACCAAATGGGAGGACAAGTATAAGCTTTGTCCCTCTTGATGAGCAAAGGGAGCCGCAAACTCCCCTTGAGTTGTTCAAATTTTTGCAAAGAATCCAAGAGAGACTAGATGTGAAAATCTACATACAAGAATAGTTCGACCTATTAGTAGAGTTATTAAATTGTGATGGAGTCCTGTATTGGACCCCTTCTCATCAACAAGACTTTCAAGACTTACTTCATCTCACAATTCCAAGAGAAACCATCGAGTTGATAGCAATAGATTCAAATGACAAACCCTACAGAATAGGAGAACTAGTCCTAAGAAGAGGTAGCATGAAGAATAAGAAAAGAAGATGAAAAGGAGCTTTTTCAGAAGACTGGAAAGGTCCTTACATGGTCAAAGAAAATGTCAGAAATGGTGCCTATCTCTTGTGCACAACGGAGGGAGAGGAATTTGGTGAAACAGTCAATGCCTTTCACCTCAAGAAATACTATGTCTAAAAACCCAAAAAATCATAAAAACATAAAAATACAAAAAAATTATAAAAAAATCAAAATGTCCGTACCCTTTGGTGGAGATCAGTCTAAGCTTGAATCCTCAAGAGTGACATTCTAACAGAGAAACAAAGGTACAAAGCACACACACACACACACACACTAGCTAAGAAAAGCCGAGAGTCTAGTAGTCTCTAGGATCATCTTCTACCTAGGGACCATTGTTCTTTCTTATTTATCCTTTACCCCGGGTCTACCTTGCTTGCCATCTATGATCTAAGTCTAGTGAATACCAATAAAATTTGTTACTTTTCTAAGTTAAAATCTTGTCAGATTGTCTTATCTAGATAAGGATCAGTGTTTAGCCTTTAGCAGAGCCCAAAATTAGAAGCACTCCATTTTCACTCCTGCTCCCCATTTGAGTTAAAATCCTATCTCACAACCTTGAATAGGTCTCTTATATCAGGATAACTCGCAATCCCCTGAATTGAAAATCATATTTAAGGGTAGTCACATTGTTTGTTCCACATTGCATTCATGCCAAAATCAGGAAAAGAGTCTCAAAGCAATAAAGTCAAATGTCATATCTCATGACCTTCAATAGAAGTAAATGTTTCATTTCAGCATTTCTTGTGCTCCTGCATTATCATATCCTAAACTGCATCTCATATATATGCATAAAAAATTACAAAAAAAATGTCATCGTTATCATACTTGCATCGTTAAAGAGTTGAAAAGGTAAAAAACATATCAAAAAGTTCTCAAACTTCCAAAACATGCACAAGAGATGAGTACAAATCAGATAGGCGAAAACCATTAAAGGGATAAACTTTCATAGATGCATCCAAAGTTTACATGTACAAGAGTATTAAAGAGCTAGGACATAATGTTCTCAAAGGAAGTAGAGGCTCCCCATGCAAGGGGGTACGAGTTCAAGAAAGGAAGTCAAGGCTGATTCCCTCTAATGGAACCCTCAGGACTTCGGCTCCTTTGCCTATGAATACCACCCATCGCTCCATGAGACCTACAGGAGCAAGGTGCTCTACTGTGAGCATGTGAATGTGAAGGCCCCACCATACTAGCATCTCGTCATCCAAAACTAAGACAAGCCATCTCTCTAAGAACCTGATTCTCACCCTTAAGGGTGTGAATCTCAGCCCTCAAGTCTGCATTCTCTTGACATCCATGGTAGATAGGAGTGAAAATGTCTGTGTGTCACCCAACAGCAGGGGGCATACCAGGATCATCTAAAAGATTGTCTTGAGTCATCCTAGTGAAGAGAGAAGCCAAACCAACATTGATATCGCAAACAAAATCCATCCACTCTCTGACATTACCTAAAAAAGTGAATCGAAAGAGAAAGACAAGTCAGTTCCCCATGAAAAGAGAAAGGACAAAAGTGTGAAAAACAAACAAACGAAACTTACATGGATCACCCGGCTGCCAATTAGGGTCAAGTTGTCACATCACCTCATCTGAATGAGGAGGTTAGGGAACAACAAGAGGACCCTCGGGGATGTCAGGAGCATCATCAACATCATCAAGACCCTCATCCTGTGCATCCTCGGGTAAGCCCTCATTTGACAAATCATCATCATTAGGAACATAGTCCTCGTCGGTAGACTCTGAATCCACAACCACAATGAGAGATCGAGAAGGAGTCCCTCTCCCTCCCCTCTATCCTTCTCTCGGAACTCTAGTAATGAAGACTCCAAGAGTTAAAGGAGTCCAAACAACTGACCTCTGTCCAATCTCGCCTATCCCCTGAACAGTCCTATAGAAAGCAGACACTAGGGGCAAGTCCTCAGGGAAGTCCTCGTCAAACTGCTGTGAAACATGATCAACATGATGAGCCTCAACTAGACCATTATGGTCTGAAATCTCAGATACTCCATGACAATATTCTCTAACCTTGCCATCATGGGCCCAGGATCCCTCCATGTCACTATAAGGATCGAAGACCATGTCCTCATCTGTAAGAGTAGAAAAGGTAGGTAAAGAAGCATCAAAGTGACCTACATGAATCCATCTGGCTACTCTTGATAAACGTCTATTTGGAATCGGAATGAGCTTCTAATAGGGTCTAATGTGCTCAAATATCCATGTCATGATTAAAGAAGAGTGGCTAAAAGCTAGAGCCCCTCGCTGCAAAATATGATATAAGTCCCTGTAGACCATGGCCAAGATATCTAGTCCCCAAGAATAGACCATGCCCTCCTCAATACCATGAATAATGGGTGCCCAACACTATCTCAAACGAGCCTAGGCCTTGTCTCTCGACAGCCTCGATGTAATCAAGCCGATCAAGAATTTTCTTAGAAGTGGGATACGAAGTCAAGGCATAGAAGTGACTTGAACTCTCATCTGAGCCCTAAGATGACTAACCCCCATGAACTCTGCCTAGGATGCCATGTCCTCGAAGGACTCACTAGTTGGAAGGACTAGAGGATGTGCTTTCACAGGAACCCCAAATATACAATACATATCATACAGAGTGATGGTCCACTCTCCAGAGATCTATGGGAACTAGAATGTGTTTCTATCTGCATCCTAGTAGGTCAGAATATCATAGCATATACATGACAGGAGGTGAATAACAGGCATGTGACAAACTCTACCCAGACCTGCTCACCTCAAAATGGTACAGTCGTCATTACTCAGTGAAGCAAACATCATTGAGAGCCATCCCTGCTCTTAGTAGGCATTCCATCGGATACACATGTCTTGCAAGATCCAGAAAAGAACTTTCGATTAGATCTCGTAAACTCATAAAAATCCCTAAAAATCATAAAATTGTAGAAAACCTTACACAAAAAAAGCATATAACCCCTCAAAATTACAATAAATAGGTGAATACAGTAGCCAAAACAAGTCATATCATAGTGAAACAAGCGTCAGACAACATGAAAGTTTCGTCAAAATCAACCCAACAGGGTCGCCCCTGGGCAACCTAGGTATTCTATAGGATCTCCCCCGGGCGACCTACCTAACAAAAGGGGCGACCCTAGAGGGAGGTCCCTCAATCAAAAGCTGCTCTAAGAACCTCATTTTTCAACCGATTTCAGAAAGCGAAAAACCTATTTTACTCTAAATGATGAAATAGAGACAATGCAACAAGAAGAATTGACAAAAATAGACAATTTCAAGAGATTTTTCACAAAATAAAAACTAGGGTTTAAAGAAGGCTTCTTCACTATTTGCATACCTGATTCTCCACGGCTGAAGAAGAGGTGACCATCTTTGTGATCTTCTCGACATTACCTTTCCAACGACTGCTCACACGATCAATTATGTCGCTGTTTCGCTCTGATCTCACAATTTGACTTGCTTTGTTTGCCCTTAGCTTAGTTTCATTTGTACATTTTAGATTAGTTCTTTGCTTTTATGCATCTCTTTTGTGCATCGTTTCATGTGCTTTCATTCCTATGGGTCCAAACTGACAAAGGCAAATAGCTAGTCAAACTCAAACGATCCATGGTAAGTTCATCATTTCAGTTTTCATTATTCATTTTGATACATTTACATGCCAGACTAATGCTAGTTATTGTAAGTACAATTGCAGTAAAAACAACAACAGGTAAGGCCTAGTTCGGGAATGATACCTACCTTTCATGTAGACTACCGTCCCTGAGGGGGCAAATATGTAAGCACAAAAATCATGCACAACCTCCACGAGGACCCCTATGATGATTTTAATCCTCATCATGTACATGTAAGCGTGAAATAATGTCCTCTAAGCAGCAAACCTCTTGATGACATGTCTTTTTTCTTGTCTTGTGTTGTTTCCTCTTTGTCGATTTCTCTCTTTCCCCGTTTGTGATGCTTTTTGACACTTTTTGCGACACTTGTCGATTTACATTTTCTAAGCTTTCGACCCTACTCCTAAGCCTGGTGAGTGTCTTGTAGGTGAGTTTTCACCTTTCCCCTATGTATTTCATCCTCTGCACCCCCTAGAATCCTTCTAGAGGTCCCCCAGACCCATTTCCCACTTTCAATTTTCAATTTCATTCAACCAATCCAAATCTCCCCCGGGAGATCCTGCAAGTGCAAGTGGAGATTTGGATTCTTGCACATGACTGACTTATTTCTAGAGGTAGAACACCTCCTTTTCCTCTCTCCTATCATTTCCCACCATGCAATTCTTTAGAAAATCCTATCTTGCCCGGATCTCCTCCGGGCGACCCAAGGTCACCCCTCGGACGACCCATGGGCACCTAGGGGCAACCCTACCGATGAAAGGGGTGACCCTACCACATTTCCAGCCGTGGAAAAACTTGAGTTTCTCACTCAAGTTAGCTCTGTTTTCACCCATTTTTCTTCTAGTTCGCATGATTTTTGATGCCTAATATGGAGTTGACTATTTCACGTACCCACACATGCCTAATTAACTCCATTTGATCTAAAATTAATAACTCAATCAATCTCATGCATCCTCTCAACTCCAATTCCTCTTCAATGATAAGCTATTTTTGATTTATCACTCCATATTTAGCTGAGTTCACTAGGTAATCAACCTTGTTAACTCCCCAATCAACCTTGTTAACTCCCCAATAAATACTTGTTAACTCCCCAATAAATACTTGTTAACTCATCAATCAAATGAGTTAACTTCTCAATCAATCCCATTCTTCAAACCTATAAATACCCCCCTCCCTCAAGCACAAAGGGAGACAAATTCATTGTGCACACAGCTCTTGCTAGTTTTTGCTCTCCAAATTAGCATTCTAATGCTCTCACAGGACAAAGGTGCCTTTTGCTTTATTCATTGTTCAACCAAGAATCGTTACGCTGCTTCATTCAACGCCATTGTGCTCAACCAAAGCTCTCATTGAGCTCTTTCAAGCTTCATCAAGCTTCTTTTTTCTTCTTTGTGTCATTTTGTTGTCAAGAGGTCTTCCAGCTACTTCAAAAGGACTTGAGGTTGCCAACATCAAGGATTTATGAGGGTAGTGGAGTCACAGAAATATTCATTCTTTCAGGTTCCTTTATTGCTTTATTCGATTCATAGTAATTAGAAAACCAAAAATTGCTCTTGGGAATAGTATATCTTTGGTTTTTCCTTGATAGTTAGATCTTGTGACAAGGGTCATTGTACCTCGGCACTTAATCATATTTCTTGTGTCAAATCCAGGGTTGTGTCCTTGGTTGTCTGCAATTAGGAATCCTATAGTTGCTAGTTTATTTAACTAATTCTAATGATATCTACTAATTGAAGAAACTAATGCTACTGATCTACCTGCTATGAAAATAAATTCTAGGAATATTGAAGACAAAGCTGAAATAATGAATTGCTAATGTAGATCTATACTATCACATTCAATTGAAACATACATTTATCTATGAGAAAACAGTAACTATCTCCTTAAACAGAATCTGAAACAGAATAATTAAAACAAACAATACTAGCCTTCTACCTTGGTGGTGGGAGTGGGCCCTTGCTTCACACCCTTAGGGATGAAGACCAAAGCTATGAATCAGCACAAGAAGATAATATCACAATTCACTTTCAGTCCAATTCCACCAGCTTTTGTATTCAGAAAAAAAATGTCTATATCAAAATGAGATTACAATAACAATAATTCATTCGTTGTGTTCTTCTGCTGCTACTTTGTAAGTTTATATCTAATCTAGTGATGAGATATCACTTACCCTAACTACTAGTTCATCTATGAGATAGTACCAATCTCTTATTCTACTAACTGTTTAACTACAGAGTAAACATTCATGCAATTAAAATAGATTTAGTGGAACAACAGTCCCACTAAATCTGAGTCTTAGTTTCAAATACAACTGGGTAGTGAGGCCCTAAAATATAGGTACTTAATTAGTTTGTTAAGAACTCATGCAAAATCAAAAAGAGAAATAAAACTTCCATCAGTTAATTGGGGTCTTCATTCGATTAATTAGGTGCTGATTGAGTAATATCTAGAGCACCCCAATTACCACTGGAAGTGTTGACTGGCAATGGCACTGGAAATCTGCATCTATATTGAGGAGACTCTAGATGTGTGTGCTTCTATCTGCAGCTCCAGAGATATGCTTTATGGCTTTTTGTTCAGCTCCAGAGATATGCTCATGACTTTAGTTTAGCTCTAGAGATGATTCACCCCCTTTATCTCAAAATCTCTCTAATCATATTGGAAAATATTGGAGACTGGTGTGGTATCCTTATGTTAGCCCTAGAGATTATTAGGACCACCTCCAGAGATGACCAAAATTGTCTTTGCTCGAACATTTGCACTTGTAGATTCAAAAAGAGAGAATTTCTACATATTTCGATTAATTCAATGCACATTAGTCCTTCAATTAGAAATCATGATTTTAAGTAATTCATATCTTTTTAATCATAATTAGAACAATCTTGTTAATCTACTTTGGTGTAGTCATCACGACAATGGAATAAGAAGGAAGGAAAAAGAGGGGTAAAAAGGTGTATTTCATGGGTGCTACCTGGCACTCATCATCCCCCCGTACTTAAAGGTTAGCAGGTCCTCCTGGTTCTAACAATCTAAATTTATTCAGGTGGAATATTCTATCAGTCAAGTTGTAGTCTTTTGCATAAGTAGACCAAGTGGTGCGGTCTGTATTGCCATTTCCTCTGAACTGATCAACCTACTTCATCCATTCTTGCAATTTATCATCTTCCATTTGTTCAACCCAGATAGGTAGTGGCTCAATGATGAGAGGAGGTCTAAAATGACCACCTATCCACTCCAGTTGGTATTTATCCATCATTTTGGACAATAACCTGGCCTTCCTCATAAACAACCTGAGGTTGGCAGGGGACACCACTTCCCTCATCTTCTATTCTGTAGTTAAAGTGTTCCACCTTTTCTTTGCCACTGGAAGCATTTGATTAGATAAACTGTTTATGAGGAGACCAAAATCAATGGAGCATTCCTGCAGATGTTTTAGATATAAAGGCAAAACCCTAGTCTTACTGTCTGGGTGGTAAATGTATTCCCTGAACTAGATCTTAAAAGCATTGGGATTTGGACATTCTTTTCTGATAAAAAAGTTTTTTATGCATCCTTCTTTAGATAAGCCTCCATCCTTTCATTCCAAATCTGATGATTTCTCATCAGCGACATGAATGCCCTGAGTTGAAATTCTCCTACATAATAGTTGATAATGAAGGTAATATCATCAATGCAGAAACCATGCAAATATAACTCACATAGAAAATCTTTATCCTCATCAGAACTTCTCATGTATGCCTCCATGAACCCTATCCCTGTCTCTGTTTCCTCAGTCAAATCAGACAGAACCAAAGATATTTTTCTCTGTAGGATTCTTTCTTGTAGAAATAGGGCATAACTTCCACTTGCAGGGGGTCTGCAAGATAGGATCTCAGATGAAATGGAAGCTACCTAAAGGACCTTTTCTTCCAAAGTTTGTACTCTTTTTGACATGGTAGTTACTGCCCTTTGTAATTGCAGCATGGGTTTAGAAGCCTCATATTCCCTACATCTCCTTTCCCAATGGAACAGGGCTTTAGGGATATCTATTGGAATTGAGCCTAAGTATGGATCTGTTTGCACCCCCTGTTCCATGGTTGCCCCTGGACCAATCAACTCCTGAATGTATTCTTCTTGATCATCTATCTTATTGTTGGCCCATGTTAATTGTCTAGCTTGACTTTGTACTTTCTCAACAAGTGTTGCAATTATTGTGAGACTATTGTCTTGAGCCTTTGTAAGATCAGTAATATTTTGTGCTGCTTTTGCCCCTTTTTCTTTGATGCTTTGGACTGCCTCTGCTTCCTTTCCCTTGATGCTTTGGGCTCTCTGATTATTTGTCTCTCAATTCTACCTCTTTCTCCTGAATTATTTTCTGTTTATTCTGGAGCTCTTCTTGCAATCCCTCAATCACTTGTTTTTGTTCTATTTCTTTTTCTTTCATGACCTTCTTGAGGTCAGTAATAACTAGGTTCTTCCCCCATAATAATCTCTTCAGATTATCTATTTCTTCTAGCATCAACTGCTCCTTTGAAATCTCAACATCCTCCTGATCAGAGGGGTGAGAATAAGTCCCTGTTTCATCTTCTGTCTATTCCACTTCAGGGTTTTCCATAGCTCTTTGCTCTTCACTCCCAGTTGCATCCATTTGCCCTATTTCAACTTCCCCTGAAATCTCCTTGTCCTGAGCTTCCTCTTGGTTTTTCTCTGTAATTATTGGTACTGATGAAGGCCTAGCCTCATCTACAGAAGTTCTGAAACCCAAGAGAACTTCAGCCAGGAGAGCAGTATCTTTTTCAGCTTGGGTAAGTTGCCTTTTTCTTTTTCTTCTCCATAGCACAGGTGGAGTAGGTGCCTCTGTAGCAGGCATATTATCCTCAAAGTCTGAGGAAATAGTAAAAGTGTCTCTAGAGCAGGGGAATGTTGTGAAGTTGGACTATGGGAACTTGGATGAATAGATTGTTCTAGGGAAACTTCTCTTTGTTTCTTCTTTCTAACTAAAGGAATTTCATCTGAATCATGAGATGCTTCCTCAGCCCAGTAGTGTATGTTGGAATCAGGTTTCTGTGAAGCTCTTTTTGTTTTCTGACCCTGACTTATCTTTTTCTTTTGCTTCTTGGGGTCAAAAGTCTGGGTGGAGGTCTGCTCTATAATAATTGTTTCCCTTGTTGGTTCAATTGGAATGGACTCCTCAGCCAAGGTCATCTTTCACCTTGCCGAGCGAGTCATATATGGGATTTGTTCTATAACAGGTTCCATAACTTCCTTCCCTTTCCTCTTTCTGCCAGAAATAGGGGCAGCAGATGAAGTTGCCTCCAGTGAGGGCTTTTGACCTTTATCTCTCTCAGTAGCTGGAGAGGAAGTTGAAGGCTCTGCCTCCTCTTCTTGTTGGGTAGAGGAAGCCTCATCCATTCTTTGTGCCCTCTCTGGTGTTCTGTCCTGTGGTTTATTATTTAAAAATGTCTGCCATAATGCTTCTCCATCAGCTTGAGACATAAAGTGATGTTTCACAATCAGAAAAATGAGGCCATGGTGTTTCATAGGACCTTTCCCTTGTTGAAACTTGTTTGTAGATGCTTTTATTACAGAGTACAAAAAGTTTGGAATGTTTATGCTAAATTCTGGGTGAGCATTTCCATGCCTCAAAAAAATTAACATTTTCATTATTGGTCCTAGAACTATAGAAAATTGGCCATCACATGTAAATTATTTCATCAACCATAATTCTACAGACTGCCATGGGTTTGGAAGTGAAGACCTAATAATTCCTTTAACCTCATTTTTGCTTAAATGTAACTATATTTCATGTTCACCTGTTGGCAAGAGACACTGTGTGGCTTCATTGGTGTTGTCATTGATGGCAACAAAGACCATTCCACACATCCGCAAGACATGGTGTATCTTTACCGGAAGTCAGATTGAAGAATAATGAGGTCTAGTAAGCAAGAACAGAGCATGCAACAAGGTCCAACAGTCAGGTCCGGATCTCTTAGAGGAAGTATCTTTGTAAAGTGTGGACTTGGGGAAGTCAAGAGGAATACCTTGACTAATAGATTCTAGGGATTGAGCCTCTGGTGATGAAAGAGTGAAGAGATATGAGCATCTAAGTATTGGGGTCTGGTTTGGCAGAGTAGACAGAGGAAGAACTGACCGACAAAGCATCAGAATTATTCCGGATGAGATATTGATGGTGATCAAGGTTCTTAAGGTATCATCCATGATTGGCCAACATGTTAGATGACTTCTATAAGTATCTCCTTGATTCACATTACTTGGTAAGCAAGGATTCAACCGACAGACTAGAGTTTGGGAAAATATTGACTATTCCGGATGCTGACTAGAAAGAGGATGAAACCCTTTGTGCGGATATATATACCAGATGGATTTAGATATGAATGTGTGTGTGGTGTATTGTGTGGAGTGAAGAAAAGCAGAAGAGCGGTGTGAAGGCAGTAAGACAGGTCCAGAATGTAACATGACAACAACACCTAAGAGAGTAAGAATGAAGTGCAGCAGATCAGTATATTGGGCTTAACCGAAACTGAACCTCAGCATATGTGGATGCTTCTCATCAGTTCAAGTATCTAGTTTCCCTATATAAACTATTGTAGGCAGTGAGCCCTAATTGGCAAGTGCCATTTTGTACTATCTTATTCTTCTAACAGAGAATACAATCTTGGGTTAATCACCCCGTGGTTTTTCCCCTAACAGGGTTTTCCACGTCAAAATCATTGTGTCATGTGTATTGATGTTATTTCCATTTCATGGTTATGTTTGCTTATTTAATTTAATGCTGCACTAATTGATAAGGAAATTCAGAAAGCTGAAATAATTAAGATAATTGATTCACCCCCCCTCTCAGTTATCAATAATTGGTATCAGAGCCAAGTTCCTCCAAAAAGAGCCTAACAGCTTAAGGAAGATCTGGGAACTCAAATGGATGTGTATGGTATGAGGGAACAACTTCAGTCTGCCCTAGATGATCTTGAGCAATCAAACTCTGAAGTCAATGAATTGAAGGAAAGACTCAAACAGGCTGATGATTTCATAAATGAACTAAAAGGGAAATTGAGTATCTCTATGAAAAAGAGAAAAGATCTACTTCAGCAATTGGCAAGTCAAAGTGAAGACAATGGTACAAATGAAGATCTGAAGGAGAAAACTAAGTTATGTGAAAAGTTATCAAAAGAGGTCATTATGGTAAGAAATGAAATGGAATCAGGAGTTATGAAATTCACCCAAGAAATTGAAGAGAAAAGAAAAACTGAAGATGATCTAAGACAATCTCTCAAGGAGAAGTCAGAAGACTGCCACAAAATGGATAGAATAATCAGGTATCTAGAATATGATCTTGAAGATGCTAGAGATAATGAAGAAAAACTTGAGGATCAAATTGACACTCTTAAAAAGGATCTTCAAACAGCAAATGAATACAAAGATAAATTCAAGATAAGTTCTGCTCAACTTGAAGTTCTTCTTGAAAGCCAAAAGAGGGTAGATGACAAGCGTGGTTTGGGATATGAGAAAGGTGAAAGCTCTGGATCTGGTCAGAAAAAAATTAGATAAGGAAATCCAAGGAACAAGCCTAGAAGACCTCTGGTAAGGCAACCTAATGCTCAAAAATATCCATCCTTCAATGGATACTGCCACAACTGCAATAACTTTGTTCATAAAGCTAATCAGTGTAGAAAGAGAATAAATCAGACTTATACATCCTTCTCTGGACAGTGTTTCAACTGCAAAAGGTATGGTCACAAATCTCATAAATGCAGAAATATGCAAATGAACAATTCATTCAATGGTAGATGCTTTGCATGCAATAGAATGGGACATATGGCTAATCAAGAGGATATCATTCAAATATGCAAAAAAATGTTGTTTGTCACAATTGCAATAGATCCGGTCATATTGCCAAATTCTGTAGAAACAAGAATCAAGACAAAAGGGGTCCGGTGCATCATAATCAAAATCAAGACAAAGGAAAAGGAAAAGTGAATGCGGATGAAGTTAAAAGTGAGATGAACAAGATTTGGGTGAAGAGAATTATAAAGAATGTAGGGGATGGATCCGCACCAGAATCCGGTGCTGATATTCCTTCCAAAAATTAAAAAGTGAGCTCTGGCTCAGGGGGAGACACAAGGAAAAATATTTTCCCCTAGCCAGTTAATTGGTGCCTGAAATTGGCACATAGGAAGTTGCGGAATAAAAGGATTCTCAAAGAAACATCTAAAGAAAGCTTGGTAAAGATATGGAAGATCCGCAGGAAGTTTTGAAGAGTCTAATCTTCCAAGATTGATCCGGTTTAACAGTCATCCGGTAAAACAGGATTATCACAGTTAAATCTGGTATGATTCAAATTCGAGGCATCTTGTTCTGTGGATAGATCAAGTGTTTGGGGAAAGTAAGATAATTTGTTATTAATCACCAAGAATAACTCTAAGTATATCTCAGTGATCCGAAAAAAAAATCTTTCTCAAAATAAGAAGAACTAGGCAACCAGAATGACTTGAGTTGTGCATTTATTGCAATATGAAATTAGGGTTTTCCCAAAAATAAAAGGGTTCATTCACTCGTCATTTGGACATTTGCATTCAAGAAGAAGAGAAAAGGAGCTCTGCAACAAATTATCTCAAATTCTCAAAAGATCAACCATTTAAGTCGATTCATCCAGCAAATTAATCTGGCTCTTTCAGCGAACCCTAGAAGTGCAAAAGGTATTTTCCGTTATTGAATATTTCTCTGTAAAATCTTTTGAAGATGACTAAACTGAATGTTGTAAAGCTTACTGATAGGCCGCGTCCTAAATTCAAGAAACATCCATATAAATCCTTAGAAGTTGATCCCCTAGGCACCTTTTCAAGCATTCTGCATGGGGTTCTACATGTAGAAGATGTTAGGGCATATATTCATGTGAATATTGAAGAATTTGGGGAATCTAAGCTGGTTGATATCTGTCACAAGCATTTGATAGATGACTCATTTGAACTCAAAACTCAAAATAAAGCCATCCAGGACAAGCATTTTGCACAATGCATTCATTTCCCCTGTTTTGCAAAAGATGAATGGGTCCAGTATGTTCTAAGTAGAATGCATGATAGCTTTATATGGTTGACAAGGCCATTTAAGATAACCAAGGATGCCATTAGGGCAGTAACTGGATTGCACTCATCCAGTGAGATTCTTGTTCTCAAATCCATCAAGAATCAAACTGTGAGTGAGGCTATCAGATCAAAATTTGACAAAAGAGCAATGACAATAGAAGACATCACTGATCCGGATGTCAAGTTTGCCTCCATGATCATCGGTTATAAGATATATCACACTAGCAGGGAAAATTCAGTACCTGGAACTGCAATTTACACTGCTTATGAAATGTTGAGAAAAAATGCAAATTATGATATTTGTGAACTCCTTCTGAGCCAACTAATGGAAAACCTACAAAAGATCAAGAAGAACAAGAACTCCTTCAAGTATAGTGGGTTGATATTGTGCTTGTTCTTCTACTTCATGAATGAGCTTCCCGGATCCAGTGGTTGGGTATGGCAGAATGATAGACCAGTAGCCATCCAAATCAGAGATTATATACATAGGCTTGGTGATGCCAAGGCACATAATACAGCACTCTGGGGCTATTTCAAGAATTTCTAGAGCATGATGCAAGCAAGAGAGAGAATCCCCCAATCTTTAGTTGAAAAGTATAAAGATATAGTATGCTTTATGGTAGAAACTGATCAATGTCTAATGGAGGTAGTAGAGCCAAGAATAGTCTGGATCATGCCAATGGGGTATGAAGTAGATGAGAAAATTGTTGAGCTACATGTTCAACACATGCTCAGTCAATCCAAGGATCCTAAAGCAGAAAGGTTTGGAACCTTTGAAGAATTAAGTGTGAAGATCCATGTGGAGCTAAGGCAACCAGAAATAAAGAGAAAAGTGAGGAGGGAAGTAGAAGAGTTTGCCAAGAGGCATGGAATTTCAAAAGTGGCACTTGATGCAAATAGAGAGAAGACAGAAAGGGCAGAGAAAGAAAAAGAAAAAGCAGAGAAAGAAGGTGCTCCAGTGGAAGTCCCCTCCTGGACCAGATCCTCTAAGACCTCTGCACCTACCACTGCAAAGAGCTCAAAGGCATCAAAACTAGAAGCAAAATCATCCGGAAAAGGAGAGAAGAGAACCAAGAAAAAGGCAACAAGGTCTTACACAAGCCAAAAGGATGAAGAAGAGACATAATCAGATGAGGAAGTAAAGAAAATGAAGAAGAAAAGGAAAACATCCGGTGAACCTTCTGCTGAAGAAGTAACAAAAGAATTTGTTGAGAAACCTACTCTGTGCATTGATGACATCATAAAATCAGTTACTGTGGATGGGAACCTTCAACGAATGGTTGAATTCTATAATGATTACAATGAAGCTGACCAAAAAATCTTGCAAGAAGCCACAGTCAGGTATCTGAATATCTACAACAACGCTTTTATTGAAATCATATCTCTTATTCCCAAAAGCCTAGAAAAGGAATTAGAAATAAGAAAGAATAATGCTATGGCAAAGGATCTTGAGATCCGAGAACAGATAGCTATTCAACTATATCCCTCAATCACTCCTAAGCAGAAGAATATGATCTTCAAAGATTGTAAGGATGAGTTCAGGAGCAAAGCTAGAATGAATTAGCTTATGCTCATAGAAACTGACAAAGTAGCAAAAGAGACAGAAAAGATTCTCTAAAATTCATTCAAAAGATTCAACATTCCTATTATAGAGGACTTAGGTGATAATCCCTTAGCCACAGATGTTGAAGAAGAATCTACTGAGACAGTGGTAGAAGAGGTAAAGGAGATAGGTGAACAAAAAGGTAAGGACTTAGATTCCTCTGCTCTGGAAGAGGAGGTCCATGATCAAGAAAACATCTCTCCTTCAGTTTCCCCTACAGACTTCGGATTCAAAGAAAAAGAAAGAGTACAAGAGAAGATCAGTCAACAAGCAGAGGAGAAGGAAAAATAAGATGATGGTGGTAAGGGTGCAGAAGGGGAGAAAACTCTGTCTCCGACAAGAGACACAGCAGAGGCAGTCGAAGAATTCTTAACCAAGGAGATGATGGAATTTGATGAACTGGAACTTCTTCAAGGACCATTCAATTTTGACTCCCTCTCCCCGGTTCAAACCATGAAGCTAGCATCCTTTACTTCAGCAAAGGCAAAAGAAAAACTTCTGAAGTCTCACATGGATGACTACAAGCTCATAGAAACTGCATCCGGTGTATTAGAGAAGATCATGCCATCTTTTCAGAAGGATCCCTCAGTCTCTTCATCTGGTAATCTCAAATCTCTAGTAAATAGTGTTAGCACTCATTTTGAGTCTTTAGAGAAATCAACTGAGGTAAAGGTTCGAAAAGAGTTTTTGGATAAGAGATTCTCTGAGTTACAAGGCCTTATAACCAATGATAGGAGAAACATGGATATTGGGATAAAGAGCTTAGAAAATGCTCTTAAGGATGGAGGAGAAGTATATAAATTTTGTATATCCTAGACTAAAGTAACAAAGGATATTGAGAAGAAAGTGAAAGAACAAGAGGATAAACTGTCAAGCCTCTCTTAGAATTTTGATCCTCTCACTGTATCCATAATAAACCAAGAATGTCAAACTATTGTAATCATGAATGAGATTAAGAAGCTTGAGAAGTAGAGGAAGAATATATTAAGCAGAATGGGTGAACTTAGAGGGATGATTATCCCTAAATTAGAGGCCATGCATGAGGCCCTAACTGATGCCCAGACCACAACCCGAACTAGTGATCCGACAGATCTTAAA
Organism: Cunninghamia lanceolata; assembly: GCA_027924645.1. Lineage (NCBI taxonomy): Eukaryota > Viridiplantae > Streptophyta > Pinopsida > Cupressales > Cupressaceae > Cunninghamia > Cunninghamia lanceolata. The sequence goes on from BSBN01001526.1 coordinate 1,274,673, forward strand.
AGAGCAGAAGCTTTTGCATTCCTGTTAAGTGGTCACATCTCAATTTTGGACAGGATGAAGCAGAGTTGGGCAACAGAGTTTGCCTAGTTGAAGACATCTTTTTCAGATATACTTCAGTATATGTAAGTATAGCGTGTATATATACTTATGCGGCTAAGTATAGATTGTTTTTGAGAAATTTTGGTATGCGGACCCTACCCTTTGCCATTGATGTCAAAGGGGGAGTGAGGAGCAGTGAAAAATGTGGAATCCAGCTAAGGGGGAGCTCCGGTAAAGTGTACAATAGAACAGAGCATCAACCAAGGGGGAGTGTAGTATGACACTTAAACTTTTTTCACTAAGCATTGCCATCAATGCCAAAGGGGGAGATTGTTGGAAAGAGACACTGTGTGGCTTCATTGGTGTTGTCATTGATAGCAACAAAGACCATTCCACACATCCACATGACATGGTGTATCTTTACCAGAAGTCAGATTGAAGAATACTTTGGTCCGGTAAGCGAGAACAGAGCATGCAACAAGGTCTGACAGTCAGGTCCGGATCTCTTAGAGGAAGTATCTTTGTAAAGTGTGGACTTGGGGAAGTCAAGAGGAATACCTTGACTGATAGATTCTAGGGTTTGAGCCTCCGGTGATGAAAGAGTGAAGAGATATGAGCATCTAAGTATTGGGGTCCGATTTGGCAGAGTAGACAGAGGAAGAATTGACCGACAGAGCATCAGAATTATTCCGGATGAGATATTGATGGCGATCAAGGTTCTTAACGTATCATCCATGATTGGCCGACATGTTAGATGACTTCTATAAGTATCTCCTTGATTCACATTACTTGGTAAGCAAGGATTCAGCCAACAGACTAGAGTTTGGGAAAATATTGACTATTCCGGATGACGACTAGAAAGAGGATGAAATCCTTTGTGCGGATATATATACCAGATGGATTTAGATATGAATGTGTGTGTGGTGTATTGTGTGGAGCGAAGAAAAGAAGAAGAGCAGTGTGAAGGTAGTAAGACAGGTCCCGGAATGTAATAGGACATCAGCACCTAAGAGAGTAAGAATGAAGTGCAGCAGATCAGTATATTGGGCTTAACCGGAATTGAACCTCAGCATATGTGGATGCTTCTCATCAGTTCAAGTATATAGTTTCCCTATATAAACTATTGTAGGCAGTGAGCCCTAATTGGCAAGTGTCATTTTGTACTATCTTATTCTTCTAACAGAGAATACAATCTTGGGTGTGGTTTTTCCCCTAACAAGGTTTTCCACGTCAAAATTATTGTGTCATGTGTATTGATGTTATTTCCATTTCATGGTTATGTTTGCTTATTTAATTTAATGCTGCACTAATTGATAAGGAAATTCAGAAAGCTGAAATAATTAAGATAACTGATTCACCCCCCTCTCAGTTATCAACATCACCTTCTTCAGAGAAATTTTTAATTAAATTAGCATATAGGGTTTTCAAATGGTAAAACCTCTCACCTTGTTCTAGTAATCTAGAGATATGACCGATGATGGTGGTAGAGATATTGACTTGAACTCCTCTCACAATTGTTTGATTATCTCTCAGGTTACATAGGAAATCATCAACATATTCTCTTGAAAACCTTCAAATTTCTCCAAGAACTCTAACCACCGTGCATTCCTTAGAATGTCTGCCACAGCTTCATTCTACAGAAGACCTGTTCTATTCTCTAGCTTTGATTTCTTCTTGACACCCATCTCTCTGTGCTATTCCACCTCCTGTAGCTAAAATTCTTGTTGCTTCTCTCTGTAGTCAATTTTTTTCTTTTCACTCTGGAGGATTGTGTCAGCAGACTTGAATTTTACACTCAAAGATTTTTAGAGAAATCTACAATCTTGAGTGAAGGTTGATATGTCATTTTTTTTTACTTTTCAGATTATGGGAAAGGAGGTTGAAACTAGTTTAGCGTGCTTATGTAGTCATAATTGTAGCAGAGTGATGGGACACTCCGTAGACAGGTCGACAGTGTGGCAAAAATGGCAGCTACATGAGGTGAAAAGGGAAATAATGACAGGGAGATGTGTCACCATAACGAAACCTAAAAATAGAATTGACAAGATAGTTACTAATTAAGTTAATTAAAGAGAATTACCTGAATCAATCTTAATGATGATGCCCTGATGTACTTGGCTGCAAGACTGCGGCTTTGATGAGACTTGATGTGACTCGGCATGTGAGCAGCTCCTACGTGGTTTTGGAATGGCATCAGTATCCCTGTTGTCACATATTCCATAATTATTCCTGTTGAGTGGTTTGCGAATGTCATGTTGTCAAGTGATGTTAGTGCAACAATTCGTGGTGGCTTGCGCATGCGAAAGTGATGTCCTTTTCAACTACTGATGATATGCATGCTGACTTCATCTTTGTTTTTGTCATAAAGTGGAGGATGAGTCATGTTGACCTCATCAAATGACATCTCCACTTTATTACCTGGAGAGGTGGGTCCCCTCCTTTATTTTTTTTTTATATTTTAAAAATGACTCTTTATTGGGGGAGCACCAGAGGTGCTCCTAATTTGTGAGCACCGGAGGTGTGTTTGAGTAACTCTTGGCACTTGATTACCTCTGTAGCTTGATTATTCCTATCTGGTAAGAAGAAGGGAACCACCATTTACTAGTTTTCAATCCCCTTGGTTGAGAAATACAACCATTTATTGGTTTTCATCTTTCTCTTTTTTTTTCTTTTTTTTTAAGAAGGCCGCCATTTGTTGGTTTTGAACCTTCTTTCTTTCTTTTTTTTTTTTTCTTTCAAGGCCGCCATTTGCTGGTTTTCAACTTTTTTTTTGTGTAGTTCAAATCTGTGATAGAGGATGTGTCCCTTGTAACCAAGCACAAATCTTTGATGAATTCTTCCTTAGTTGATGGCCTTTTATAGAGTCAAATTCTATGGCCATTCACTAAGAATGTATCTGTGCTTCCATCAATGGGTTCTAGCAAAACTGTTCCATTCTCAAAAACTTCCTTTATCTAATAAGGACCCATCCAATGAGTTTGTAGCTTTCCCTTGAACTCCTTGAACTTAGAATCATATAGGAGAACCCAATCACCTTGCTGAAATATCCTCCTTTTGATGTGCTAGTCATGCCATTGCTTCCTTTGATATTGAACAAGTTCTGTTTGCTGTATGGCCTCTGTACGGATTTCATCCAACTCATTGAGCTGAAGAATCCTGTTCTATTGTGCTATGGACAGTGGTAGACTGATATCTAATGAAGTTTTGAGTGTTTACAGTTCAAATTCTATAGACAAGATGGGTTTCTTTCCATAAACCAATTCATATGGTGTGAATTTAGTTGTGGACTTCCAAGTAGTATTGTATGCCCAAACTGCTTCAGGTAATATGTTAGCTCAATCCTTTTTGTTCATGGCCACTATCCTTGTTAGAATATTCTCTAGTTCTCTATTAGTCACCTCTACTTGCCCATTGGCTTGGGGATGGTAAGGTGAATATTTCCTGTGCTTAACTTGATATAAGTATGTGAATTCTCTGATTACCTGGGAAGTAAATTGAGGTCCTCTATCTGAAACTATTGATCTTGGGGCTCTAAACCTCAAGAAAATTCTGTTATAAAGGAAATCAACAACTTTCTCTTCTCTTGCAAATTGTAATGCCTGAACTTCAACCCATTTAGTCACATAGTCTGTGCATACTAGAATGTACTCTTTGTCTGATGATGGTGGAGAAATTGGTCCCACAAAGTCTAGACCCCATTGCTCAAATGATTCCAACATTACTTGAGGATGAAGTGACATTTCTTGGGTGAAGGTTGGCTGTCCCATCCTTTGGCACTGGTCACACTGCTGCACATACTTCTTGGTATCCTTATGAATAGAGGGCTAGTAGTAACCAGCTCCTAGAATCTTGTTGATGGTTATGTGTGAAGAATAATGCCCACCAGATGGTTCATCATGACATGCCCTTAAGACATAAAAAATTTCATTAGCTTTTAGACACCTGCGTAAAATGAAATCAGGACCACATTTAAACAGTAAACCATTTAACTATTTGTAAGATAAGCTTTCCTTAAGTAAGTGTTTCTTTTGTTTTGAGGTAAAATGGGATGGAAACAAGTCTGTAGCTAAGAGATTAGCTATGTCTGCAAACCAAGGTGTAGTAGAGGAGATGGAAAAAAGATGTTAATTTGGAAATCTATCCTCCACTGGCTGGTTCTCTCCACTTGTATGCAATCTTGACATAAAGTCAACAACCAAATTAAATTTGCCTAGATTATCAACTATGGTAATGTCAAATTCTTGCAATAGCAATAACCACTTGATTATCCTTGCACCCACTACTGACTTATTCATTAAGTATTTGATGGCTGCATGATCAGTATGTACAAATATTTTATATCCAGTGATATAATGCTTGAATTTGTTTATAGCATATATGACTGCCAAGAATTCTTTTTCAGTTATGGTGTAGTTTCTTTCTGTAGAGGTAAGGTTTTTACTAATGTAGTAGATGGCATGCATACCTTCTCCCTCCTTTTTCTGTCCTAAGACTGCTCCAATAGACTCATTTGAAGCATTAGTTTGTATGTAAAATGGTAGAGTCCAATTGGGTCCTCTTAAAATAGGTGTGACAATGAGTTTCTCCTTTAGGGTTTCAAACGCTGATTGACAATCCTTTGTCCATAAGAATTTTGTGTCTTGTTAAGCAAGGTAAACAGAGGAGCAACTATTTTGCTGAAATTTTCTATAAATCTCCTATAGTAGCTTGCATGGCCCAAAAAACTTCTAACATCTATCTGATTTTTAGGTGAAGGTAACTATTTGATCATTTCTATTTTGTTTTGGTCCACTTTGATCCCATTTGTTGAAATGTGGTGTCCCAATACAATTCCTTCTTCTACTATTATGAAGCACTTTTAATGGCTCAGGGATAGTCAATTTCTTTCACAGAATTTTAATACCTTCTCTAGGTTTATGAGAGCTTCTTCAAAGTTGTCTCCATACACAGTAAAGTCATCCATATAGACTTCCATGCTCTCATTGGCTAGTTCAGCAAAAAGGGCTAAAACAAGCCTCTGAAATGTAGCTGGAGCATTACATAGTCCAAATGGAAGAACTTTGTAGGCAAAAGTTCCCCAAGAAGAAGTGAAAGTGGTTTTATCCTGATCTTCAGGTGCTACTTGGATTTGGTTATATCCACTAAACCCATCTAGGAAAGAAAAGAACTTCCTCCCTGCAAGGTTGTCCAACACTTGGTCAATGAATGGTAAGGGAAAGTAGTCCTTCTTTGTGGCTTTGTTTAGCTCTCTATAGTCAATACACACTCTCCACTTCCCATTCTTTTTAGGCACTATGACTAAGGGTGAGACCCACTAACTGTCTAAGATTGGATATATAAACCTTGCTTGCAGTAATTTTTCTATTTCACTCTTAACAATGTCTTTTAAAGCATGATTTAATCTTCTCTGGGGTTGTCTGACATGTTTGATTTCTTTAGTGTATATATGATGAGTACATATCTCAGGAGGAATGCCCTTCATATCTTGGTAGTCCCAAGCAAAAGCTGCTGAATGGGAAATTAGGAGTTTGATAAGTGCTTCTTCCTGTTTTTCTGCTAACTGGGTATTGATATTAAATGTTTTCCCAGGTAAAATCATGACTTATTTTGTGATCTAATCCATGAATGTAGTCAATCCATATACTGGAGTCATGGCATTAAGGGGGAAAGAATGTGGAAGCAACATGTGGAATGTGGCTAAGTCTCTATAAAAGGTCTCTCCACAAGGAATGATATTTGCTAGGGTACAATGAGTAGAAGTGAGAAATTATCTCCTTGAATCTTGGACTAGCTCCATTATATCCTCTTAATAAGAATGTGGGTAATATCTTCTATTGTATCATAGTGGATTTCTTCTTCTAACTCACCCAAATGTTCTTTGATGGTAACCATAGCTACTGAGGCACTGTTTCCCATGTTATTAGGCTCATCTACCCATACTCTTCCTGAATAATGTATTGATGGTTTAGTTAGTGGATACAGAGATATTTTATTCAAAGCTATTCCATTAGAAATGACCATATCCCCAGTTTGACAATCAATAGATGTTGCTGCTGTAGCCAGCCATGGTCTTCCCAATATCAATGTATATGCATTTCACTGGTTTCTATGTTCTAATATCGGGAAGTCTACTAGAAATTCTCATGATTCTATCATAACTGGAACATCAGTAATGACCTCTTTTGGAATAGCTACTGACTGGTTAGCAAGCTGAAGGATTGTGGATGTGGACTTTTTGCATCTTCGGAGTTCTTAGCAGAAATGTTTCTAGGGGTGTTCTCCGGAGTCATTCTTTTAGGAGGAACTTTGGAGTTATCCAAGGATGATTCTTTTAGCACTGTTTCTATAGTAATCTCCTCTGGAAGCTAAGTGAATGGATTTTTCAGGTTCCTCGTCATTGGTTACTTCAACTATAGTTGGAGGAGATGGTCTTGGAGATGGTCTTGGAAGTGCTTTCCCAGAATGCAGCTAGAGATTATTGGAATATATGGCATTAATACCAGCCATGTTTTCTTGTTCTGTGATGTAAATAGCTGCTCCCTGCTTATTCCGTGGGTTTGGTATAGGTTCAGCTGGTAAGGGTGGTTGGCTAACTAGTTCATTTTGTGACTGTATTGCTTGTTGTTGAGGTTGGAAACATCAAGGTTGTCCTTGGTATTGTTGATTACATCCTTGTTGAGTACCCCAATGAGGTTGCATGTTTTGTGATCCAAACTGTTGTGGCCATTATTGATTCCCCCAGGGTTGATTTTGCCAATGTTGGTTCTGCCATTGTTGGTTTGGCCAATCTTGTTATCCCCAAGGAGGATTATTCTGAGGCCCATGCCAAGTTGGATTCCACTGATTATTTCCCCAATTAGAAGGACCCCTGTAAGAAGCCTGGTTTGGATACTGATTATAAGGAAAATTCCCAACTTGTTTTTGTCCTACATAGTTCAACTCCTCTTCTATAATGGAATTCTTCTTACTTAGCCTTTTTAAGGCTGGGAGTTGTCTGCATTGACTGGTAGGATGTTCCCTGTCATAGATCTGACAGATCTTTGATTTATCTAAAGGGTATTCTCTCAACAGATGTTTGTTTCTATACCTAGGACAATAGATGGAGTGTGGTTCAGTTATTCTACCTTCATCAGTTGTTCTAGTTTTCGCTTGAATCCCATCTAATGTGGTATTCAGTTGAACTAGAATATTTGTTTTCAGATTTGCAATCTCCTCCATTAACTATCCTATTTCATTCTTCCCTTTGAAGGATTTGGGTGTTCTCACTCCATCTTGGGTTCTGGAATAGTTCCTGCAGAGTTCATCTATAGCAGGCATATCCATTTTATTGATATTCCCTTTTCCCATTAGAACCAGTGCCTATTTTGATTATTTGTCTAATCCTTTTACAAATAGGGTTCTGGCCAAAGAGTGATTTATAGGGTTGCCATACCTTCTCAAAGCAAAGTTGAACCTATCCACATGATCCTCTAAGGTCTCTTCCTCTCTCTGTTTAATTTTGAATAATTCCTCATTTTTATCACTGACTCTATAGTAGTCTTGATATTTTCCCAAGAATTCTATCTCCATCTAATCCCAAGAATGGATGGAGTTTTGGGGCAAACCCATGAACCATCTCATTGCAGAATCTTTCAAAGTTGACGGAAACAGTTTGAGTTTTTGATTATCTGATCCATAATCATAAGTCTGGAATACCACTTTGAATTCAAACAAAAACTGATCTAGATCCTCAGAAGCAAGAGCCCTAAAATTTGGCAGGTGTGCAGGTGAAATATTTTTCATAGGGGTGTTATCTCCAGCAGCCAAAACAATGGGATATGAGAAGGTTCTTAGAGCTTGATTATCCTCTTCATGATTATCATGATGATTATCCATGTCTGATATTGGTTCTTCTCCTGGAGATTCGGTGTGAGGTTTTGAAGAATTGGTTTATGAGGAATTAGTTTCTGTCAAAGGATCTGCTTAGAATTTTTGTTGCAATTCCTGGATATATTCAGCCAATGGAATATTTGGAGGATTGAAGGGATTATTGAATTGAGGTGCAGCTTCCAAGGTAGGTTCTAGGTGTCTCTCTTCAACAAGATCTTGTGCCACCCTACTGCTTTCTCCTAAAGTTTGTTGATGGGGTGTTTGTTTTATGTATCTTCTTTTTGAATCCCTAGCTCTAACCATACAGATTCAATCTATCCTAAAACTGTTTAACTAAGTTTCCCTAATTAACACAGAGATCCCCGGCAACGGCACCAAAAATGACAAGGGTCATTGTACCTCAACATTTAATCACATTTCATGTGTCAAATCCAGGGCTGTGTCCTTGGCTGTTTGCAATTAGGAATCCTATAGTTGCCAGTTTATTTAACTAACTCTAATGATCTCTACTGATTTAAGAAACTAATGCTACTGATCTATCTGCTATGAAAATGAATTCTAGGAATATTGAAGACAAAGCTAAAACAATGAATTGCTAATGTAGATCTATACTATCACATTCAATTGAAACATACATTTATCTATGAGAAAACAATAACTATCTCCTTAAACAGAATAATCAAAACAAACAATACTAGCCTTCTGCCTTGGTGGTGGGAGTGGGCCCTTGCTTCACACCCTTAGGGCTGAAGACCAAAGCAATGAATCAACACAAGAAGATAATATCACAATTCACTTTCAGTCCAATTCCATCAGCTTTTGTATTCAGAAAAAAATGTCTATATCAAAATGAGATTACAATAACAATAATTCATTCACCGTGTTCTCTACTGCTACTTTGTAAGTTTATATCTAATCCAGTGATGAGATATCACTTACCCTAACTACTAGTTCATCTATGAGATAGTACCAATCTCTTATTCTACTAATTGTTTAACTACAGAGTAAACATTCATGCAATTAAAATAGATTTAGTGGAACAACAGTCCCACTAAATTTGAGTCTTAGTATCAAATACAACTGGGCAGTGAGGCCCTGAAATATAGGTACTTAATCAATTTGTTAAGAACTCATGCAAAATCAAAAAGAGAAATAAAACTTTCAGTAGTTAACTGAGGTCTTTATTCGATTAATTAGGTGTTGATTGAGTAATATCTGGTGCACCCCAATTACCACTGGAAGTGTTGACTTGCAGTGGTGCTGGAAATCTGCATCTATGTTGAGGAGACTTCGGAGGTGTGTGCTTCTATCTGCAGCTCCAGAGATATGCTTTATGGCTTTTTGTTCAGTTCCGGAGATATGCTCATGACTTCAGTTCAGCTCCGGAGATGATTCACCCCCTTTATCTCAAAATCTCTCTAATCATATTGGAAAATATTGGAGACTAGTGCAGTATCCTTATGTCAACTCTGGAGATTATTAGGACCACCTCCGGAGATGACCAAAATTGTCTTTGCCCGAACATCTGCACCTGTAGATTCAAAAAGAGAGTATTTCTGCATATTTCCATTAATTCAATAGACATTAGTCCTTCAATCAGAAATCATGATTTTAAGTAATTCATCTCTTTTTAATCATAATTAGAACAATCTTGTTAATCTACTTTGGTGCACTCATCAGGCAAATGGAATAAGAAGGAAGGAAAAAGAGGGGTAAAAAGGTGTATTTCATGGGTGCTACCTGGCACTCATCATCTTGCATGTTAGAATAATTGTTTTCATATTCCTAGATCTAGATTATTTGAAGAAGCAGTTTCCCTTTATAGATTAGATTATTTCAAAACAATCGAAAACCCAAAAACATAGATTAAACTTGCATTAGGAAAAATCATATTAGCTTGCATCCATATTTCCCTTTCATAGATTAAAGAGCACTTTTCATTTCCAAAATACTAAAAAAGCACAAAAACACATTTGCATTTCATTTAGCTTTGCATACATATAGAAATCCTAGAAAAGGACAAATTTGCAAACCCTCAATACCATCACGAGGTAAACCACGATAAATGATTCAATCAAACCCTTAATCACATCACAAGGTAAACAGAAGTCAAAGCATAACCAACCCTAGGTCAAAACCCTAAGTCTAGTTAGAGTTGGTCTTCACACATTTACCTCTATCTTGGCTCACGAATGTGCCTAGGAGTGAGAGGTGAGTGGGTAAGGGCTATCCTCAACGAGATTGAAGAAATCAATCCACGACAATAGCAAGAGACATTTATTTTACCACAACAAGATCTATTTGTCCTCTTATTAATAGAAGAACAAAGACAACTCCAAATACAAGAACTCATTCAATGTATTGACAGACAAGGATATAAACGAAAGAAACTGCTTACCCACACAAAGGCAGAATAGAAGAAACCCCAATAGGAGAAGAGAAACTAGTGACCCTTCGGGTTATAGTGTATCTCTACAACAACTGCCATCAAATGAAACATTCAACTTAGCACACAACAACAAAGGCCACAGAACTTGCCGACCCCTCTCTGTGAAGTCCAGCTCTCCAATGAGCTAGACCCCCGCCGTGTCTCGCCTCTTCTCGACTGGCTACTTCCATGAGAGCGAGAGTGACGTGGCGAATCGCCCCATGGCAAGGAGGGAAGGGTCCGTGTGTGTGCCGAAATCTGACCTGACAGCCCCAGGCAACTAGAGTCACGATTTTGAGCGTATAGGTACCCACTAATGAACTATGTAAAGTAGTAGCCAATTGTTGAGGAGATTCAACATGAAGAAGTGCATCAATAAGTAATTATCACATAAGGGAAAGGTCTTGCTTAGAAATTTGTATGTATTATGATCATGATCTTGTTGTTCTTCATGTTCCTCAATATGGTTCTTAATATGAGCATTATTAGTGATCATATCAGAAAGAGAGTCGTTCATTTGAGCGGCTAGCCATATTAAGGTTAAGATGAGATTTCCTTCTTAAAGGAAGATTAAGGTTTCATGTAGCTTGTGGCATAAAAAACCCTAAAGAGATATGGTAAAGAGACATAGAAAGATAAATCTCAACAAAATAAACCACTCTTAGATTTGAATAATAAAAAAAATTAGAAGATAAAACCCTAATGGAGTGTAAGAGTGTAGGAGTTCACAAAAATGAATGGGAAATATATGTCCTGTTGGTTTTTCTTCTGAATCAGCATTAGGGTTTGCCACTTCTAATGCACAGGCAGATTCAGCCAACTAAATACAGGAGGTTGCGTGAGCTGCCTCCCCTTCACTTCTGGTTCTGCCGCACCAAGGGGGGGATCCCTATAACTCAAGATGTAACCTTGACTAGCTCAAAGATAGAAAGATCTAACTTGACAACAACAGGCAGAATACTCTCATGTATGGACCAAGATCTGTATGATAGATCACAAGGTGGGCAACGTTCTTGGACATATATGTCTGGTTAGGGATGAGAGCATGCAAGGGTTTCCTACTCCTAATCCTACAACTAACAGATGGAAGGAAGAGATGGTTTAGTTTGAATTTTGGATGCAAAGCTGGACATGGTGTATAACCTCAACACAGAGCTAGATTGGTGCCTATCCAGGGCTTGGAGTCGGTAGACATACACCTGTGAATGATCAGCATGAATAGCTAAAACTGGATTTTAGGGGGATACACATGATATCTGCCTTACAGATATCTCCCAATAAAGAGTGTTAAGCTGTCTATACTTATGGCATCCCTATTGCAGTAAGAAAGATACATGCAAAACTGGAGACAGAATCAGCATAACACATGCAAACACAGCATTATTCATATAAGATTAACCATGAAATCAGTGGATTCATGCCAAATCGTACAACAGGAGATACATAAACTCACAAGTTTTGCTGCACAGAGCAACCAAAACCAGTTGTATCTTATTACAGAGCCAAAATGTCCAGTTTTTCAACAACCTTCAAATGAGCAACACAACCTGCTATATACAGCAAGGAGGTGCTCAGCCTTAATTACATAGTTGACCAAAAAAACCCGCCAGATACACAGTATCATCAGATTGGCGCTCAAACATTCAATGCAGCAGGTGGGAGAGGAGACAGGAAGAAATCTCGAGCCTTGCGCCGCCGCCTAGGGATCCACATCTTCAATCGGGTACTAGATCCGTCCACACCATCGCCCATACCTCTGCAACAATCGCCATTAATGGCGCACCAACCCGCGGCCTTGGGAAATGCAGAATACTGTGCGTCGCAACCGTTTCCCGCCAAGATACATCGTCATGATATTTGAAAATATGCAGGGTCGAATTATCCCACATGCACCCCGCAGCAACCTCCTCATCACCTTATATACTAGGTCGCGAGCATATATGATGTCGGTGCTTTTGCTCCCGACGACACTAGTATAAACCTTCATCATCATCCTCCAGCAGCATGATATCCTATTGCTTGAAATATCACCTTGACATCAGCATCATATCGCAATATCACCTGCATGATAAACGCCTTCATCGACACAACCTGATCCATCGGAGGAAGATCCTCCTGCTTAGCCGATACCAAATGTCTGGCCGATGAACATCCTGATGATGTCACCGTCATATCCTGCTGACGTCATCAGCATATCTGCCTACTGCGCACCTCCTCATATCCGGATGACGTCATCGTCATATTCGTAACATTGGGGGATCTTCATAAGATGAGTAATGTTAGAAATATGACCCCCCAGACCTTGATGACGTCACCACCACATGTCGGCATCAGGATGATATTCGGAAGATAACCGGATATTTGGAAATATCATCCTGATGCACAAATATCATGCTGCACTGTAGCTCCGCTATAAGATCGGGGTGATATATGAATATGACAGATATTTGAAATGATCACCCCCCACTGGATAATGCATGAAGCCGACAGGCGGATATCTCCCTGATATCAGCATCATCATGATGCTGGAACAAACATACATCCGGGTGATATTCAAATATGAAAATATCACCCCCTCCTTTGGAAATATCATGATGCAGATAGGCAGAGAAATAGATATCACCCTGACATAAGAATGACGTCAGCATCATCAGGATGATAAAACAACGAACATGAAGTGATACAACAACATCAGGATGATATTGACTAAGATCATCCTGACGTTCAAAATATGATGACCGCGATGAATATCGGGTTACACTTAGAACTTTACAGCAACATCATCAAGATGATCTTAACAAAGATCACCCGATGTTAAAATATCACCCCAGCGAAAGATCATGCAGGCAGAAAATATGATGACCCTCGCAAGCAACACGACGATAACTGGAAACATGATGATGATGACCTCCTGCAAAGAAAATATGATGCTGATGTTAAAACATGCTGAGGAGGCCCAAAGACTTAGAACTTTTTTTGGACTTTTTGGGAAGGTGCCTGCATGCTTATATGCTTGAAAACTGACTGCTCATGCAGGCACCAACAGTGGCTCTGTCTGGGGACGTGCAGGTGCAAGACTGCAGCGAGAACCCCAGATCTCTGGGATGCAGACCAGTCCCTTATCCATTGGGCACAGAGTCAAATACTGCACCGACCTGCATCACCAAACACACTTGATGGCCTAAGGCCACCAAGAAAAGAAAAACATGCATCTCCCTTTGTCAAACACTTTGTTTTCATCTGCATACACTGGGTCAAGCTTGGAGATACTACAGAGATCCACCCACAAACAAATCTTGTCATCTGCATACTCAACCCTCTGATTTGGCTTGTCATTATCACCCCTGTGTAGATAACCTTTAACATCATGTGACATGTGGGTGTAGAATGTATCAAGCAATGCATACTCATATGGCATATAGCACTTGTCATCTATATTAGCAATATGCATTGCAACATGATCTCCTAGCTGGACTGAAAACTGAAAACACTCAAAGTCCACCATACAGCTAGGAAGATCAGAGCTCATTGTATCATATGCTGGCACATCAAAAGAAAAGCTTTCAAAATCACAATTGTGCACATCATGTACACAACCATCTGGTACACCAAGCTGGAAAAGATCAGGCTCTGGCACCTCTTTACAATCAGGCACATTTTTACAATCACTTACCTGATGTATGTTGTTTCCTCTTTCATCAGGATGAGAAACAGAATCCAAGCCAAAAACAATGTCTAGATCCTCACCATACTCAGATAGATCCTCATCACCATATGTGTCATAGATGGGTGACCCAGGTGCATCAGTTTCAGCATAGTATGCCATTTGTTCATGGGCAGCAGAGCATGCATCTTCATCACCAATGGATTCCTTTTGTGGAGGAGTATCAGCCTGTGTGTCTATTTCTTCTCTATCTTGAGCACAATACTCACAATTATCTCCACAGGTCCATTCCAAAAATTGCTCATTGCTGTCCACAACCTCATTGTTGTTTTCATGGTCAGATGCCTCATCATTGCAATGGGAATCCTCATTAGTCCTTTCACTGGCATCCTCAACATTCATCTTTTCATCTTCACATGATGCCTTAATTATTTGGTCATTTGCAGCTTTACAACTATTATTCACACCAAGGCCTAGGGACAGGGGTTTCAGCAGGTGCACATTTCTGATTTTTTCTATCTTTTCTATGAACTTGTATGCCATCTGCATACTTGTCACCTTGAAATCCCTCAGTATTGCACTAAAGCCCTCCTCAAAAGCTTCAAAGAATATGCCAACACAGGCTGAAATATCAGGTCTGAAACTTTTAGGGACATGTGAAAGGGCTACTGCAAACCTATGACTGAAATCAACACATGGCTCTTCATCTTGTTTTCTGATGTTCATCAATTCTGCAACAAGATCAGCAGGTTCTCTTGCGAATTCTTCCTTGAAACAGTTAGCAAGCTCATCCCAACAGGCAAAGGATCCTTTTGAAAAGCTCAAATACCAGTCTTTTGCTTTTGCATCAAAGGACCTAACAAAAAACCTCATCCACATATCCTCATCTCTAAATGAATGTTTTCCCATGAACTCATGAAAATTTTGGATATGTGCATTCCCATCACATACACTGTGACCACTAAATCTGGGCATCTGACAGTATATCCTAGCAGGCATAGTTTCTACTTTATAATCAACCCATGACAAATCCAGTTGGTCATACAAAGGATCAAAAGGGCTGAGAAGAGGTTTAGCCTTCTGACTAGCAGACACAACAGGGTTACTACTTTTTAACTGGGCCTGCTCAGCCTCTAAGAATATCAACCTATTTCTTATCTCTTCTATTCTTTTCTCCAACATTTCACCACTGAGTATGGGATAATTCATACTTGGATTCATAAAAAACTTACTCTTAGACATCCTTTGTCTGCCTAAGACCTGTAACCTCCCCTGGCATCTAACCTATGCAGTAAAACAGTAAATATATAAAGGGGAAGGAACAAGATACCTTTTCTCATACAGATGCTGAAATATGAACAGCACATTTTTGTCACATCACATACATCCATCTTTCATGTGCATTCAGGTCTTTTGCAGAGTCGCCACCTCTCCAGAGAGGACAAAATTTTCAATAGCTGAAAGCTACTTTTCCAGGTTCATTCCACCAGCAGAGCAAAACTTCACCAGAGACTGCAGGATATCACTTTACATCAACATCCCCAGTGGAGTCGCCATTTTGTTGGTGACTCGGATGGGTCACAAATGTAACCCCTTCTCAAATTTCTTCCCCAGCAGAGTCGCCATTTTGTTGGTGACTCAGATGGGCCAAAGATATAACACTTTTTCATCAATTTTCTCCCCAGCGGAGTCGCCAATTTGTTGGTGACTCGGATGGGTCACAGATATATTACTCTTTTTTTTATCAGTCCATCCCCAGCAGAGTCGCCATTTTTGTTGGTTTTTCTTCTGAATCAGCATTAGGGTTTGCCACTTCTAATGCACAGGCAGATTCAGCCAACTAAATACAAGAGGTTGTGTGAGCTGCCTCCCCTTCACTTCTGGTTCTGCCGCACCAAGGGGGGGATCCCTATAACTCAAGATGTAACCTTGACTAGCTCAAAGATAGAAAGATCTAACTTGACAACAACAGGCAGAATACTCTCATGTATGGACCAAGATCTGTATGATAGATCACAAGGTGGGCAATGTTCTTGGACATATATGTCTGGTTAGGGATGAGAGCATGCAAGGGTTTCCTACTCCTAATCCTACAACTAACAGATGGAAGGAAGAGATGGTTTAGTTTGAATTTTGGATGCAAAGCTGGACATGGTGTATAACCTCAACACAGAGCTAGATTGGTGCCTATCCAGGGCTTGGAGTCGGTAGACATACACCTGTGAATGATCAGCATGAATAGCTAAAACTAGATTTCAGGGGGATACACATGATATCTGCCTTACAGATATCTCCCAATAAAGAGTGTTAAGCTGTCTATACTTATGGCATCCCTATTGCAGTAAGAAAGATACATGCAAAACTGGAGACAGAATCAGCATAACACATGCAAACACAACATTATTCGTATAAGATTAACCATGAAATCAGTGGATTCATGCCAAATCGTACAACAGGAGATACATAAACTCACAAGTTTTGCTGCACAGAGCAACCAAAACCAGTTGTATCTTATTACAGAGCCAAAATGTCCAGTTTTTCAACAACCTTCAAATGAGCAACACAACCTGCTATATACAGCAAGGAGGTGCTTAGCCTTAATTACATAGTTGACCAAAAAAACCCACCAGATACATAGTATCATCAGATTGGCGCTCAAACATTCAATGCAGCAGGTGGGAGAGGAGACAGGAAGAAATCTCAAGCCTTGCGCCGCCGCCTAGGGATCCACATCTTCAATCGGGTACTAGATCCATCCACACCATCGCCCATACCTCTGCAACAATCGCCATTAATGGCGCACCAACCCGCGGCCTTGGGAAATGCAGAATACTGTGCGTCGCAACCGTTTCCCGCCAAGATACATCGTCATGATATTTGAAAATATGCAGGGTCGAATTATCCCACATGCACCCCGCAGCAACCTCCTCATCACCTTATATACTAGGTCGCGAGCATATATGATGTCGGTGCTTTTGCTCCCGACGACACTAGTATAAACCTTCATCATCATCCTCCAGCAGCATGATATCCTGTTGCTTGAAATATCACCTTGACGTCAGCATCATATCGCAATATCACCTGCATGATAAACGCCTTCATCGACACACCCTGATCCATCGGAGGAAGATCCTCCTGCTTAGCCGATACCAAATGTCTGGCCGATGAACATCCTGATGACGTCACCGTCATATCCTGCTGACGTCATCAGCATATCTGCCTACTGCGCACCTCCTCATATCCGGATGACGTCATCGTCATATTCGCAACATTGGGGGATCTTCATAAGATGAGTAATGTTAGAAATATGACCCCCCGGACCTTGATGACGTCACCACCGCATGTCGGCATCAGGATGATATTCGGAAGATAACCGGATATTTGGAAATATCATCCTGATGCACAAATATCATGCTGCACTGTAGCTCCGCTATAAGATCGGGGTGATATATGAATATGACAGATATTTGAAATGATCACCCCCCACTGGATAATGCATGAAGCCGACAGGCGGATATCTCCCTGATATCAGCATCATCATGATGCTGGAACAAACATACATCCGGGTGATATTCAAATATGAAAATATCACCCCCTCCTTCGGAAATATCATGATGCAGATAGGCAGAGAAATAGCTATCACCCTGACATAAGAATGACGTCAGCATCATCAGGATGATAAAACAACGAACATGAAGTGATACAACAACATCAGGATGATATTGACTAAGATCATCCTGACGTTCAAAATATGATGACCGCGATGAATATCGGGTTACACTTAGAACTTTACAGCAACATCATCAGGATGATCTTAACAAAGATCACCCGATGTTAAAATATCACCCCAGCGAAAGATCATGCAGGCAGAAAATATGATGACCCTCGCAAGCAACACGGCGATAACTGGAAACATGATGATGATGACCTTCTCCAAAGAAAATATGATGCTGATGTTAAAACATGCTAAGGAGGCCCAAAGACTTAGAACTTTTTTTGGATTTTTTGGGAAGGTGCCTGCATGCTTATATGCTTGAAAACTGACTGCTCATGCAGGCACCAACATGTCCTCCACCTAAATGAGGGGGAATAAAATCCCTTAAATGAATAAATCTAGGGTAAATAAATAACTAATATAAGCATCTAGAATTTACCCTAGATTAAACAAGATGAGGAATGCATTCAATATATTGAATTAAATTCTTCAAAAAATGAATAAATAAACAATGATACTTAGTTGAAAAGGTTGAGTTAGATTACATAAAGTGATTCATTGACAATGCATAAATGTTAATGAAGATAAGATGAATGCCTTGGAATCAATGAATGCTCTATATGTCGATTTGGGTCACTTCCATGACTATAGAATTGATCCTGTCTATAGATTTGACATCTATATCATCGATTTGACTGGGTTCATAGATTTGATCTTTGCAAATTTTAAGAATGTTACTTCTAACTTGCCTTAATGTTCTTAGTATGCCCTCCCATAAAAATTGAATTTGGTGTTTAATGGTTTGCACTCGGTAAGGCTAATTACTTCCTTTGTGTCAAACCATATAAGTATAATGATTCAATGACTAGATAAAAGATCAAGGACATCACTCTTAAACATGCAAGATGCCTTGGATACTTTTGCAATGTAGATTTTCTGATAAATACTCTTGATAAATATTTTTGCAATGTAGATTTTCTGATAAATACTCTTGATAATGGATGCAAATAGTAAATCGCAGTTGTAGGGTGCAACAGATCTAGATGATCAAATGATATAAAATGAACTAGGTTTAGTCTATTAAATGTAACATTAAAAGTAAAACAAAATGTTTTACTATCATCTTTCAACACACAACAATCACAAACAGAGGTAAAGTTAACCCTAAATTTCAACATTCACAAAAAGAGTAAAATTGACCCTAAATTTCAACAATCACAAAGAGAGGTAAAGTTAGCCCTAAAAGATCATCTCGGACAAGTGTATAAATTATCTAAATTATTTCTATAATTTAAAATTTGACTTAGGACAAAATCATATCAACATTTTCTTCCGTCCTCGTCATTGTTGAAAACGGCCTTCCATCTCCACACGTGTGAAAGTCCGAACAAAATCTAACAAAAACGGTGGAATTCTGCAAGCTCACGACGCGTGTCAAATTGATTTCCACGTGGCAGGAGGTCGAAGAAGCGTGCAATACATTTAAAGCACCCCCGTTGATTCCTTCGAAAGTTATAGGGTAGGTTGCAATGTCGGTGGGGTAGATAACGACAACTAGAAGAGAGATAAGGTGTCTAAATTTAGTAGGTTTTTAAATTTTGGTTGCTGTTTACTTTATTTTTTAATTGTTTTAAGAGAGATAAGGTCTCTAAATTTAGTAGGTTTCTAAATTTTGGTTGCTGTTTACTTTATTTTTTAATTTATTTTAATGCTTCCTAGACAGTCCATGATGAAATTTGTTTGCATACTTACCATGTCTTTTTTTTTTGTTTTTTTTTAAGTATCTGCCTTTGACAATGTGGTTTTACTTGCCTTTTAGGATAATGAATTTGGTAGCTTTAATTTTAATTTTTCAAAGAACTATTTTTTAATTACACATATGGACTTCATCCTATATTCTATACTATATTAATGATTGATTTTTATATGTTTTTTATAAAGTCTAAAGAATATTATTCTTAAAATTTTAATAATAATAATTTTTAGTCATTCTTTTAAAAAATAGTACTTAAAAATATTAAATAAATTGTATTTATTTATTAATTTTTGATGAATAATAAGATTATTTTCTAATCACACCTAAATAAAAATAAATAAAACCTGAAGATAAAGAGTATTTAAAATATATTCTATTAACTCTAAATAAAAGTGGATTTAAATTATGATATGTTGAAATGGGATAAAATAAAATTTAGATTCCATTAAAAAATCAATAGAAGCAAATCATATGACACATTCCAAAATTCAGGTTTCCTTGCTGCTATAGCTTTTATGCATATTGTTGTAGTAGGTGTTTTTTAGATAGATGTATTCAAAATATCTATAATGTTTTTTAGTATTAATATTATCTTTATTATTAAATATTAATTATTTGACATGTAAATGGCTATCAAATTTAAATTAAGGTATTTTTATTTACACGATCAACGAGATGACACTTCATGCCTTTCTACCATTGTAGAATGCCTTTGTTTTTTAGTTTTTATTTTTTATTTTTTCCATTTTTATTTTTTTGGTTTTTATTTTTTATTTTTTCCAATTTCTTTTTCAAATAAACTATGGAAAAGAGATATCCCTCAGCGTACTTTAGATATATATTTTTAAATATAAATATACTAGTATTTTAAAATTATGTTTACTTTTACTTATTATTGACAATTTATTATACTTATGGATTCACTAATATCATAGATGTAATTTAATGGTATTGATTGTAAAGTTATGGCTAATCAAGTTGATCATAATGAGTCAGGGTAGTTCTAAACATTGTACCCAAATATTTTTGTCACGTATAGGGATTATCGTTGGTGAAATAGAACTAAATGTTTAAAATAGAAGAATATTTTAATATTTGGGTAGTTATCATTTAATTCTTGCTAGTATAGTGTAATTAAGATGTTATACACGTACCACTTATCCCCTTTTCCATGTTTACACACCCTTATACATTCACCATATCCACTTATTAATTACTCTCATGCTCACACATATTCCCATGCACACGCTATCTACTATGACCTAGCCCCTTTTTTGTCTTGAGACTAGTTCATAGTTGTGAGGTCAACCTTATAGTCTCACAAACTCATCCCACCCAATTTTTTTCTTTTAAATTCAAACATAATTAGCTTCTCATCTTTATCATTTCCACCTAGGGCTAATCAAACACAAACTTGTGTGATATGTTGCTAGGCCATTGTATTTAAAGGCATCTAATAGATACATCCTAATCATCCACATTTTGAGAGCTAAATTCAATTACCATTCACATTTGCTCACTTTAATTGGTGCACTAAAAGGAATCTAGTTCTACACAATCATTCTACAGACATTTGCATGATTGGAGATTGTTATATTTGATCATTGTTCAATTTCTAGGGATTGATCTAAGCGAAAGTTCTTTATGATGCAATAACAATCCTTTAAGGTATTAAAATTTTGACTTACAATAGCAAAGAATCAATCTACAAAGGCACTCTAGTGAGGAATCACTTGATCAATAATTTAATAGTTCTTATATGCAACACTTAATACAAAAGTGTCTAGAATAATCAACATTATTGGTCAAGTATTACTTGAGCTACACTTCAATTATGATCTACTACTTTTTTACTTTAATATCGATGAATATTGCATACAATGCAAATTTAAAACATTAAAAACATTCTTCAACAACAACAATATACATTTCCTACTCAATAAAAGAAAACAAATTCTATTATTACAATATTTCAAAGGTAGATACTAGCCACTACGTAGCACTTTTCTTTTGGGGTAAAAAACTATTTATTAAAACTAGACATCAAATGCCAAGAATCTAGGATACATAGAATGAAACAAAAACATAGTCCAAAGCAACTAGAAAACATGCAACCACAAAAACTCCCAAAGACTGCTAGAGCCCAAACTAGAGAAGTTGCCCTTAGCTCGGCCAATCATTTAGTGCAAGCTGATGTAACTTCTAAGACTTGTCTACAGACATCTGATCCCAATAATTAACATCCCAATCACTTTGCTGCTCTGAAGCCCACTTAACAAGACATTCTTCCACCTCATTCCATTCCCTAGGGATATGGGCAAAGCAAGCAGACTCAAAAGAGTTGCCCAACCGCAGAATCTGCCTACCTACCACCACCAAATGCCATTAGACTCGGGTAAATGCACAAAGATGAGTCCACTTAAAGTGGAAGTTTTAGACTTAGAAAAAAACCTGAAATTAGGCAAACTAAAACAGGATCCCATTTTGCTTTAGGATCCCGAGCCAAAAGCGGGATCCCATTTTCTAGAAACAGGATCCCGTTTTGAAACGAGATCCTGTTTCATAAAAGGTTAATATTTTAACCTTTTATAAAACGGGAGTTCATTTTAAAATGGGATCCCATTTCATAAAAGGTTAAAATATTAACCTTTAATAAAACGGGATCCCGTTTCATAAAAGGTTAAAATATTAACCTTTTATAAAACGGGATCCCATTTCATAAAATTTGAATTTCTGACCTAATATTTGCTATGGGTTTTGGGTCAGAAAAAAGGCTTGGGAACCTGACCCTTGGCTTTGGACTTGGTTTGACCTGCAAGTTGAAGGTCCTGTCTATGTCACAACAAAATAGTGACTTTGGGCATATGTCTGAAGGCCTTTTTTGCAGAATTTTTTGACGAAATTAAAACCCATTATAAATGAGATAGTGTAAATTCCAAATATGTAATTTTTTCACAATTAGATTATTTTTTTCTATTTTTCAATTAATTTCGGATGAAATAGGTCCATAAACTTGAATTATTAGAGTTTTTTAGTATTTTAATAACTTTTTATTAAAATATTTTTTATAAAAAAATTGTAAGAAAACGTACTTCAAACAATTCTTTTCAATTTAATTTTTTTTTCAAAAAATGATAAGTTTAGGTCATCTTATGCATGACGTACACGATGATTTTTTAAAACACCAAAAATGGTCAATAAAAAAATAACAAAAAAAAAATTCAATAAAGAATTACATAACAATATGGAAAATGTGCTTCAGTGAGTTACAAATCATTTCCCAAAAGGATTTAGAAAAATATGATTATTTAGGTCAAAATATGGATGATGTACACGTGCATGGTATAGTAAAAAAAGTGACTTTTAAATAGTGGTTTTTAGAAATGCCTATTAAAAATCAATTTGTATCATTTGAGTATTAAAAAAAATTACATAATTGGAAACTAGACTCTGAGTACTACATTTCATATTTACTGACTTTTTTTAAGATTCCACTTGTAAGTGCTTCAATTTTTTAGGTCAAATGTGACCAATCCTGAAAATCAGGGAAAACACTTCCACTTTTTGGCCAAAAAGTGGACTCAACTTCTTGCACACACCCACTCCCTCAAACTGTTGTTCATTTAGCATATTAATAACTATCATAGAATCTACCTCAACAATGATCTTCCTCCAACCCAGAGCACAAGCCTTTTCCATAGCCACAAGAATAGCTTGAGCTTCCATATTATTTGACACCTACCCCATATAAATGGAGAAGAAGAAGACAACTGCACCAGAACTATCTCTCCCAACACCACCAATTTCAGCATGGCTTGGATTCCCTCTAGAGGATCCATCTGTATTAATCTTAAAAACCCCAAGTGGGGGAGGAGTCCATTTGCCTTCCCTTGAAATCTTCATCTTTGGCCCTCATCCCATCTTAACCACATAATGGACAACAACATTCTCACCAAGGTCTAATCCATGAGCCACAAAAAGTTCCTCCCTCTCCAATGACTTGTCCAAGTCACACTTGGCCACTATAGTCTCCCGAATCATACTCACAATCTTTTGCCACAACTGTTGGGTCCATATCTGACATCCCTAGAAAATCCTTCTATTTCACTCTAGCCACAGCTGCCAAATAATATAGGAAGGCCCAATCTCCCACGCCACTTGAAGAAATGAAGCCTTGGCAGGAGGTCTCCCCAAACTATTCCAAAAATCAACCAAAGATGTGGCATGAACACACCCCTTTTTCCACAGTCCCTACCAGAAATGCCAGATTTCTTTAGCATACAAGCATTGGAAGAAAAGATGGGGGATACATTCTTCACTATACCCACACAAGATACACATAGAAGGTCCCTGAAAACCCCTCTTCTACAGATTATCCCAAGTAAGACATCTATTTCTAGCAACCAGCCAAAGAAAAAAGTTGCACTTTGACCAAGCGTAATTATTCCAAACTCTCTTCCACCAGGGAACTTCCCTATCTCCACAACCTTGCTGATCAAGAACCTGGTATCCTCCAGCCATAGAGTAAGACCCCTTAGGGTTAAGACCCCAAGCTAAGATATCCCATTCACTCAAGGAATTACAAAACCATTTAGCCAGAATTGAAGATAAGACTTTTCAATCTTCCTTCGAGCCCCCCTAGGCCATTCCTGGGGGTTTCTCCAACAAGCTATCTCCGTTTGACCCAAAGGTTTAGTAGACTTAAAGTTCGCCACTTGAATCCATCCAGCTTCAATAAATCTATCACAAAGTTCATACAACTGCGGATGAGAAGAAATTATGGGGGGACCCATCCTAAGAATCATGCCCAAACAGAGCTTCTGAGCCCTTGTTACAGATCCAAAAAAAACCTTTCTTGATAAGATTAGCCCCATTCTTAGGAATGCTCCAAATCACTGAGCCTTTCCCTGAGAGATCAACCCTAGGGATATCCTCACTAGCAATCTCCCCCAAGTACATAGTAGTAAGAATTCTAGCCCAAGGTTGCTTTGAATTAGTGCACCACCTCGAGTAAAGCTTGGCAGCAAGAGCCTGACAATTGATATTAGATTGATTAAGCCCCAAACCCCCATTCTGCTTAGTTACATACAGTCTCCCAACTGACCAAACTCCATTTAGAGGCCTCTAGATTCCTAGCCACTATGTAGCACTTGTTTTTTAATGTTTTGGGTGCATTTTGATTAAAGTGTTTTTAATGTAATAAAACAATTTACAAGTGACATATTCTTATGTGAAATTGGTTTATAACATCACCATATCCTAATTTTGTTATCGGCTATCTCTATAGATTTGATTTTGATATTTAGATTGAATTTTAACCACCTTGGATCATATACGTGGGTGCAGACTTGATCCCTCAACTTTTAAAATTTAAAATTCAAAATTCAAATGTAAACATTACTGACCATTCAACCAATCGATGTGAGTTGACCCAGTGCATGCTTGTGTTGATGTTATTGTATTTAACTAGTATAGATATCTTAAATAAATCTATGTTAAAAAAGTTGAGAGATATTAGTCTTGAGTTATTTTATTTTATTTTAGAACTATTTAAGAATTATTTTATTTTATTTACATTGCTTACTTCAATTTTATTTGAAGAGCTATTTTTATTTACTTAGAGTTAGTTTATTTTACTTTAGAACTATTTAAGAATTATTTTATTTTATTTATATTGCTTTTATTTTCATTTGAGGAATTATTTTATTTTACTTATGAGTTATTTTATTTTATTTACTTAAAAATTATTTTATAGTTTTAATTTTTAATATATGTCGGCTATATTTTAGTTTTTATGTACACAGTCATGACATGACACTTCATGCCTTGCTGCCAATGTAGAACACCTCTTGGCATAAAGACATTCACTCATTAATTTGAAATCATGTTGGAGATCGTCTAGGGTTTATGCAAGGAGTTATCATAGAGCATCATAATAGCATTATCATCCTAAATCTTTTATACACTTGCTTCTAATCCTTGATCCTTGTTCCTAAGCCATTGAGTCAATCCAACTAGGGGTCTAAGGAGAACATGACCCTCACAATTTAATGGATTCCCTAAAGGTATTGGTAAATGTCATCAGTCCTTCCAAAGATTCAAATATCAAAAGACTGAGGTGAGTGAATTCAACTAGTCCATTACTAGTTAGTTCATTTTTGCGAGTTACATTTTCATACTTGTGGAGATCAATTCTACAAATGTAAATTTTAACCAGAGTGACACATAGTCAATTTATAAATTTTGAGACACCTATCTGATGTTAGGAAAGGTGTCTCAACCTTGCAATTACAAAAAGTGTGATTTTTTGGTTATAAAAACATAAAAACTCAATTTTTTTGATATAGGGTTGGTTTTTGGCCAAAATAATTTTTTTAGGTGGTTTTCATTGCCATTGGCGGTGCTCAATGCATAGATATCTTTGAGCTCTTCAATTTAAAAAAAATGGGCCCAATCAGCCTCCTAGATCAAAAGTTATGGCCTCTAGAAGTTGGGCCTTCTATACTGAAAAATGTAAAAACGTGTTGGACATAGAAAAGAGTTGTAAGGGGGAGTTACACATGTTGATGGATGTTTTGACACACCATAAGGCATCTTTGATTGGAGATAATGAAACCCTAAGAATTTGGGCACCACTTTTGGGTGGTTTTAGCTCATGGTTTTGTAATTACTGTTTGATGGTTTATGTATTGTATCTCCTATATATTAGGTGCTTGAGATGGAGGTTGTGTGTGAGAGTCTTATAGATACTACATTACCTCTAGATCTCTAGTTGGTGATACTCTTGTGAAAGGTTGCTCTGCAAGTATATTGTTATCTCATTGATTTCTGAATAACATATTGGGCGGCTTTTGGAGTGTGGGGTTTTTCTCCCAAAAGGGTTTCCCCCACGTAAATCATTGTGTTGTGGTATGATTGCTATTTATGTTTATTTATGTATAATTTTTGTAACTATTGTAAAGATCTAAAATTTTTTATATAACCCTCCTCTCAATATTAGTGTAGGAAGTTGTTCTGCTACCTTAGCTTCCTTACAAGTGGTATCAGAGCTTGATCACCTTTGGTTTTAGTTGTGGGTTGTTGGGTTTTTTGAACTAATCTAGTTTTGAGTGGGAGTTTATGAAGAAGCTACTTTGTGATCATGTTGCAAGAATTTTTAGATGGCAAGCACATCAGGGAGAATATATGTAGAAAAAAATTTTGGTAACAATTTTGAGATGTGGAAGCTAAAGATTGAGTATCTGTTAATTGATTAGGATATGTGGGATGCTGTTGATGAGCATGTTTCAAGGCATACAAATGTTACTTTGATTGCTCAATATGATGTTATGGATTGTAAAGCCAAGGGTCTAATTAGATTGTACTTGGCAGACTCTATTTTAATCAATGTCCATGAAGAGTCCTTTGTGAATAAACTATGGAAGAAACAAGTGGTGAGATATATCAAGCTAAATCTTTAGTGAACAAGATTTTCTTGAGGAAGAAATTATATTCCTTGAGAATGGAAGAGGGTGGATGAATTGTAGACCACCTAGAAGCATTGAATATAAGGGTGTGAAAATGGATGAGGAGAGATGTCATATCTTGTTTTGTTCTTTGCTTGATCCATGGGATTCTCTTGTTATGGCTATTGGGAGTACTTCTGTTGACTTGAAAGTTGAATATGTTGTGGTTTATTTTATTTCTAAAGAGATGAGGAGGAAGGTTTCCATTTGTGCCAAAGAGGCCCTATATGTTCGTGGAACACCTAAAGAAAAAAGCAAGAAGAGTGAGAAGTGTGACAAATCCAAGTCCAAGGGGAGATCCAAATCTCCTAGAAAGTCCAAAGTTATTTGTTGGAACTATGGTAAGCTTGGACACTTTTGTAAGGAGTGTGAAGAAGAAAAGAAGAAAAGAAGAAAAAGAAGAAATTTGATTATGATTTTGAGTCTAAGAAGGAAGATGGTGATGCCTTCATTGTAGCTTTGGCGACTCATGTAGGTAATTATGCATAGTTAATTGAATTAGGTGCTATGGACTAATGAAGTTGATCATAATGAGTCGGGATAGTAATATAACTTCTTGTTTCTGTCAATCCATTTGAGAGTATTGATTGCAATTGGACATGATGATTCAAACAAGTTGTCATGTTAATTGAGATTTAAATAAGTGTCATGTCATTTTATACTAACATGACTAACTCTTGAAAATAAATCTTTGTTATTAGACTAATCAACTATATAATCCCTAAGTAACACTAGGGTGAACTCTTAAGAAATTTTTTTAAAAAATATTTAATATGAAATTTGAAATCCATTTTTCTACCTTGGTGGAAACAATTTTCTAAATGAAGAGGAGTCATGTCATTTTGTATTAACACAAGCAACTCTTGAAATTAGAACTTTGTTATTAGACTAATAAACTATACAATCCCTAAGTAACATTGCGGTGAACCCTTAGGAAAGAAAAAAAATACCTTTTTAAATTTAAAATCCACTTTTCTACCTTGGTGGAAACAATTTTCTAGATGAAGATACTGATAATATAATCTAGTATAATTATGTAGCTTTAAAATTTTGATTTGATCTTGATCTTGGTCTTAGTGGGTGAATTATACTTGTCACGTGCAAGACCTATTTGTTTTCGCACTTTTGTGCTACAGTACAATCAATATTTTTCTCCTACAATACAACAATATTTTTGTATAGGGATTATCGTTGGTGAAATAGAACTAAATGTTTAAAATAGAAGAATATTTTAATATTTGGGTAGTTATCATTTAATTCTTGCTAGTATAGTGTAATTAAGATGTTATACACGTACCACTTATCCCCTTTTCCATGTTTACACACCCTTATACATTCACCATATCCACTTATTAATTACTCTCATGCTCACACATATTCCCATGCACACGCTATCTACTATGACCTAGCCCCTTTTTTGTCTTGAGACTAGTTCATAGTTGCAAGGTCAACCTTATAGTCTCACAAACTCATCCCACCCAATTTTTTTCTTTTAAATTCAAACATAATTAGCTTCTCATCTTTATCATTTCCACCTAGGGCTAATCAAACACAAACTTGTGTGATATGTTGCTAGGCCATTGTATTTAAAGGCATATAATGGATACATCCTAATCATCAACAATTTGAGAGCTAAATTCAATTACCATTCACATTTTCACACTTTAATTGGTGCACTAAAATGAATCTAGTTCTACACAATCATTCTACAGACATTTGCATGATTGGAGATTGTTATATTTGATCATTGTTCAATTTCCAAGGATTGATCTAAGCGAAAGTTCCTTATGATGCAATGACAATCCTTTAAGGTATTACAATCCTGATTTACAATAGAAAATAATCAATCTACAAATGTACTCTATTGAGGAATCACTTGATCATCAATAATTAATAGTTCTTATATGCAACACTTAATACAAAAGTGTCTAGAATAATCAACATTATTGGTCAAGTATTACTACTACTTTTTGACTTCATTATCGATGAATGCATACAAAGCAAATTTAAAACATTACAAAAATTCTTCAACAACAACAATATACATTTCCTACTCAAAAAAATAAAATAAATTATATTATTACAATGTTTCAAGGGTAGATACTAGCCACTATGTAGCACTTATTTTTTAATGTTTTGGGTGCATTTTGATTAAAGTGCTTTTAATGTAATAAAAAATTTACAAGTGACATATTCTTATGTGAATATGGTTTATAACATCACCACATCCTAATTCTGTTATCACCTATCTCTAAAGATTTAATTTTGACTTGTAGATTGAATTTTAACCACCTTGGATCATATATGTGGGTGCAGACTCGATCCCTCAACTTTTAAAATTTAAAATTCAAATTTAAACATTATTGACCATTCCACCAATCGATGTGAGTTACCGAGAGCATGCTTGTGTTGATGTTATTGTATTTAATTAGTATATATATCTTAAATAAATCTATCCAAAAAAAGTTGAGAGATATTAGCCTTGAGTTATTTTATTTACTTAAGAGTTATTTTATTTTATTTTAGAACTACTTAAGAATTATTTTATTTTATTTACATTGTTTACTTTATTTTTATTTGAAGAGCTATTTTTATTTACTTATGGGTTAGTTTATTTTACTTAAGAACTATTTAAGAATTATTTTATTTTCATTTGAGGAGCTATTTTTACTTACTTCAGAGTTATTTTATTTTATTTATTTAAAAGTTATTTTATAGTTTTATTTTTAATATATGTCGGCTATATTTTAGTTTTTATGTACATGGTCATGTCATGACACTTCATGCCTTGCTACCACTGTCGAACACCTCTTGTCATAAAGACATTCACTCATTAATTTGAAATCATGTTGGAGATCATCTAGGGTTTATGCAAGGAGTTATCATAGAGCATCATAATAGCATTATCATCCTAAATCTTTTATACACTTGCTTGTAGTCTGTGATCCTTATTCCTAAGCCATTGAATCAATCCAACTAGAGGTCTAACTAAGGATCTAACATGACCTTCACAATTTAATGGACTCCCTAAAGGTATTGGTAAACATCACCGGTCCTTCCAAAGATTCAAATATCATAAGACTGAGGTGAGTGAATTCAACTAGTACATTGCCCATTAGTTTATTTTTGTGAGTTACATTTTCATACTTGTGGAGATCAATTCTACCTCTACAAATTTGACCCAGAGTGACACATAACCAATTTACAAATTTTGGGACACCTATTTGATGTTAGAAAAGATGTCTCAACCTTGCAATTACAAAGTGTGATTTTTCGATTATAAAAGCCTAAAAAGACTCAATTTCTAAGCTACAGAGTTGGTTTTTCGTCAAAATAATTTTTTGGGTCGTCCGCATGACCATTGGCTATGCCCAATGCATAGATCTATTTGAGATCTTCAATTTTTAAAAAATAGACCTAATCAACCTCCCAGATCAAAAGTTATGGCCTCCGAAAGTTGGGCCTCCCGTATGGAAAAATGTAAAAATGTGTTGGACACAAAAAAGAGTTGTAAGGGGGAGTTACAAATATTGATGCATATTTTGACACATCATAAGACATCTTTGATTGGAGATAATGAAACCCTAAGAATTTGGGCACCACTTTTGGGTGATTTTAGCTCATGGTTTTGTAATTATTGTTTGATGATTTCATGTATTGTATGTCCTATATATTAGGTGCTTGAGATGGAGGTTGTGTGTGAGAGTCTTATAGATGTTGAGTTGCCTCCAGATCTCTGGTTGGTGATACTTGTTGCAACTATGGGCCTAACTGGTGTTGTCATTGATGTCAACATACTCCTATTGCATTAATGATAAGGATTGGATGAGTTGTATGCTGAGGATATTGAGAAAATTAGTCCTATCAGGAACATAGAAGAACAATGAAGACAGTGAGGTAAAGATCATAGCTAGGTTGAAGACTAGAGGTTGCACATCAAAGGGTTTGTAGATATGTGTCTAAAGATGATCTAGTAAAGATTTGAGAGGTTCACATGAAGATATGAAGAAGTTATGGCCACTTGAGTAAAACTGGTTATGGCATATGTTCAGAGGTGACAGTGTGACACAAATAGGTCCGGTGAGATCCAGAAATTAAATATCTTGTTCTACGGATTTGGTGGAGTGTTTAGGAAGTCAATGTGAATTGACAACTCAATTGGTTCATGGTCTGGAGGTCCGCAAGCATCTATTCCAATATGACAGTGATGACAGACTATGTTCTTGAGGTTCCGGATGAAGGAGAGAAATATTTTAGTAAGTAGAAGTAGTGTGGATGTTCTTGGTGATTTAGGCAAGCTTGTGGAGGTCTTTGGATTGTGTCTAGTTCGTGTTGGTGGTCCGCATTGAAGATTGAGCTCGTAATTGAAGAATTACTTCCGGATGATGATGTTCTTCCTAAGTTTGGCCGACTGGATGAGTTACACTTCCTACAGATAATCTTGAAGATGTTCTGTGAAGAATGGCATGTTCCTAAAGGAAGATTGAAGTCTCAGATCTGTGTGGCTGATAGCGTGTTAATCTGCGTGAAGTCTTTTTGTAATTAGTCATGTTGTATTTATGTATTTGCTCTGTAATGTATGCCGACTTGGATGATTATCCCAAAGTCAAATGTCTTGTATAAATAAGGAGTTGTGAAGTCATTTCAAAGGTGTCTTGGTGGAGATGAGTGTGTGGTAGAGAGGATTAGAGCAAAAGGCAGAGCAAAAGTATTGGGCTTAAATAGAACTGACTCAAGCATGGTGAAGATGCTATTCTTCAGTTCAAGTATGTAATATTTATTATTCTGTAGACAGTGTGTCTCCTGTAGGCAGTGGGCCTCTTGTGAACAGTGTGCTCGAGTAGTGAGCCCTAATTGGCATGTGCCATTTGTTCTTCTTATTCTTTTAATAGAGAATACAATCTTGGGTTAGTCACCCTGTGGTTTTTCCCTTAACCAGGTTTTCCATGTTAAAATCCTGGTGTCATGTGTTAATGTGTTTCTACTCTTGAATTATTGCATGATTGATTTATTATTATGCTGTTAAATTACAAAGAGGATTTAAGTGATTAATAGAAAGAAGTTTTGGGACAACTGATTCACCCCCCTCTCAGTTGTCTATCTTGAATCTAACAATTGGTATCAGAGCTAAGTTCCTCTAAAAGAGCTTAACCGCTTGAGGAGATCCAAGATGTCGTCCTACAAGAAGGATAGTCCAAGGTTTGATGGAACTAATTTTACTCTTTGGAAAAGTCGCATGGAATGTCACTTGCAATGTATGGGAATGCAATATTGGATCATAGCTTCAAAGAAGTATGTTCCTCCACAGAATGGTCCAAGTACCATAGATGAAATCAGAGATGTTGAAAACAATCATAGACTAAAGAAGCTCTACTAAGTGCCTTATCTGATTTAGAACTGACAAATGCTATTGATCTAAAAGTTGCATATGAGATTTGGCAAAAACTGGAACTTCTGCATGAAGGAGACAAGTATGTTAAATGTGCCAAGCTATAGAGTATGAAAGGAAAATTTGAAAACTTGAAGATGAGAGAAGATGAAAATATCACTACATTTATGCCAAGAGTAAATGAGCTTGTTTGTGGCATTAGATGTGCTGGTGGAATCTTAGATGAAGATGAGATTATTACCAAAGTTCTTAGATCCCTTCCTGATTCTTACAAGTACAAGGTTGTTGTTATTGAAGAATTTAGATCTTTTTCAAATATCACAAGAGATCAATTGGTTGGTAAAATAGTTGCATTTAAATTGGCCGAGTTTGGAGATGCAGCCCCCAAGACTAAATCTGCTTTCAAAGCTAGTGCCTCTATAAAAGAAAAACAAAAGTTTGATCCGAGAGAAAACTCTTCAAAGAAACTATCATGGTATGAAAAAGTAAGAAAAGATCTGGAAGAAGATGAAGCAGAAGTTGCTCAACTTGAAGCCCTTATTGCAAAAAGACTACCAAGAGGATCCGGTAAGTATGAAGGAAAATTGCCCTTCAAATGTTTTAACTGCAATAAGATTGGTCATTTTGCTTCAAGGTGTCCGGAAAGATTTTCAAGAGCAAATCCAACCAGATCAAGATTCCAAAAGAAATGTTACTATGTTCATAAAGATGATGATGATGAAAGAGTAATAGATGATGAATCAGAGACATGAAACAAATCTAGAATTGACTGGGTGTTTATTGCCATCAAGGAAGAAGATCCAATGCCCTCTGAATCTGTCAATCATAAAATGGTAGAAAGAGCTCTGGCTGCCCAAGTTGAAGAAAAGGATGATTGGGTCATTGACAATGGATGCTCCCACCATATGATAGATGACAAAAATAAGTTCATAGATTTGGAAATATATGGAGGAGTGGTAAAATTTGATGATAATTCTACTAGCAGAATTAGAGGTAGAGGAACCATTTCTTTTGATGGAAAGAACAAAACCAGTAATGTACTGTATGTTGAAGGTTTGAAGCACAATCGTCTTAGTGTTGGACAGTTGGTGGACAAAGGCTATGATCTCTGATTCAAAAATGGAAAATGTAAGATCTTTGAAAGTTTCGAAACAGAGATTGCATCTGGTACTCAAACAAAAGGTAATATCTTCCACTTGGTTGGTACTGGTAAAAGTTGTTTATTTGTTCAAATTGATCAGAGTTGGTTGTGGCATAGGAGAATGTGTCATGTGAATTTTGATAATATCATCAAGATAAGCAACACTTAGACTGTAAGAGATCTTCCAAGACTGGTGAAACCTACTAATAGTTTGTGCAAAGAATGTCAGTTGGGTAAGCAAAGTAGGGTCACATTCAAAAGCAAGGAACAGTCTTCTACCAGATTATTGGACTTAGTTCATACTGATCTATGTGGTCCGGTAAGAATCAGGAGTGTGCAAGGTGATAGATACTTCATGTTATTAATTGATGACCACTCCTAGATGATGTGGGTGACTTTTCTGAAAGAGAAATCTGAGGCTCTTGAGAAATTCAAAATATTCAAGGCTATGGTAGAGAATGAAACTAGATTAAACATAAAATGTCTTAGGTCTGACAGAGGTGGAGAATTCACATCCGGAGAGTTCATAGATTTCTGTGTGAAACATGGGATAAAAAGACAGTTGTTTGCTTCAAGGACTCCAAAGCAGAATGGAGTAGTGGAGAGAAAGAACCAGACCATCCAGGAAGCATCTAGAACCATGATGATGGAAGCAAATGTTCCTTAGATCTACTAGAGAGAAGCTGTAAGCACTGCTGTCTATTCTCTTAATTGAGTACAAATCAGAAGCAATACTGGTAAGACCCCTTATGAACTATGGTTTGGCATCACTCCCACTGTGAAGTATTTCAGAGTCTTTGGTAGCAAATGTTACATTAAAAGAGATGAAGATCTAGGCAAATTTGATGCTGGAAGTGATGAAGGAATATTCTTTGGTTATTCTACTCAAAGCAAAGCATACTGGTGTTATAACAAGAGATTGAGAAAGATTATAGAAAGTACAAATGTGAAGGTTGATGAAGGTATTGAAAAACCCTCAAGGTTTTACGAATATGATGAAGATGATCAGAATGATATTTTAGTCTAAGAAGTCCAAGCCCCTTCTGAAATTCAGATCCAGACTGATCCAGTGAATTAGGAAGAAGAGATAAGTTTGAATGAACTTGTTTAAGAAACAGAAGTGCAAGAAATTCCCAAAATTCCCAGGTATGTAAGACTGAATCACTCTGAAGATCAGATCATAGGTGATAAAAGCAAAGGTGTTCAAACAAGAAGAAAGATTTCTCAAGACTCAGAAGAATATTGTCTGATTTAAAAGATTGAACCAAAGTCAGTGAATGAAGTATGCAATGATGAAAGCTGGACTAAAGCAATGGAGGAAGAGCTGATGCAAATTCAGAAAAATCACACTTGGGATCTTGTTCCTAGACCTAGAAACAAGAATGTGATTGGAACCAAATGGGTCTTCTGGAATAAACTGAATGAATATGGTGAAGTAGTCAGAAATAAAGCTAGATTGGTCTGCACGGGTTATTCTCAAGTAGGAGTTGATTTTGAAGAAAATTTTGCTTCGGTGGCAAGAATTGAAGCAGTCAGATTATTTCTTGCCTTTGGTGCCTTCAAGGACTTCAAAGTATATTAGATGGATGTCAAGTTTGCCTTCCTGAATGGTGACTTGGAAGAAGAAGTTTACATTGAGCAATCGGATGGATTTCAATTGTCTGATCATGGTGATATGGTCTGCAAGTTAAAGAAAGCACTGTATGGACTTAAACAAGCCCCAAGAGCTTAGTATGAAAGACTAGATAAGCATCTTTTGAAGATTGGTTCAACAAAGGTACTGCTGACAGTAATTTGTACTTCAAAATTGATCATGAAAATATCTTGATTGTTGAAGTGTTTGTTTATGATATCATTTTTGGAGGAAGATATAGTATGTGCAAAACTTTTGCAAATCAAATGAAAAGTGAATTTAAGATGTCCATGTTTGGGGAAATGAATTTCTTCTTGGGTTTGCAAATCATTCAAACAAAGAAAGGAATCTTCATTTCATAGACCAAATATGTGAAAGAATTGTTGAAGAAGTTTGGGATGGAAGACTCAAAACCAATGAGTACTCCCATGGCAACCAAATGTAAATTAAGCAAAGATGATAAATCTCCTAAGGATGATCAGAAAAAGTACAGGTTAATGATTGGAGGATTATTGTATCTCACTCAAACTAGACTTGGCATTATGAATGTTGTTGGTCTTGTTTCTAGATTCCAAGCTGATCCTAGAGAATCTCATGTCATGGAAATCAAGAGGATTCTTAGTTATCTAAAAGGGACAGTTGAGTATGGTTTATGGTATCCTAGAGATCATGATTTCTCACTTCATGCATATATAAATGCAGATTGGGTAGGAGATGTGGATGACCGGAAGAGTACTAGTGGTTGAGCATTCTTTCTAGGGAAAAGATTGGTTTCTCAATTGAGCAAGAAACAAGAGGCAATATCTATGTCCACTGCAGAAGCAGGTAGTTGTACTCAAGTATTGTGGATGAAGCAAATGCTAAGAGACATCAGAGTGGAGTATGAGGAACCTATCACAATCTTCTATGATAATTCAAGTGTAATAAATATATCAAAAAATCTGGTGTTGCATTCAAAGAAAAAACATATATCTATCAAGTTTCACTTTTTCAGAGAATAAGTGACCAAGAATGAAGTCAGATTGGAGTTTGTGCCTTCTAAGGATCAGATTGCAGACATTTTTACTAAACCTCTACCTAAGGACTCTTAAGAGTATCTTAGGGAGAAGTTAGGGGTTATTACCCCTCTGATTATGAATTAAGGTGCACTGATGTGCATCAGTCTGGTGGATCTCACAGTCATATCTTGTGGTCTGGATTGACGTTGGGAAGCTGCTACTCAAGGGGAGCAGCTGGTATGTTCTGAAGTGATGCAACTATGTGCCCTTTGCCATTGATGTCAAAGGAGGAGAGAAGACATGTGAAAAAAAAAGTGGTTGCTGATTAAAGGGGGAACAGTAAAAGAAAAGAAGATATGTGAATGGTTGTTGTTGATAGGGGGAGTTATGTCAGTCAGTGAGGAGAAGTTCTTGTCTTGATGGTCAAAATAGTTTTTCACATCAAATGTTGCCATCAATGACAAAGGGGGATATTGTTGCAAGTATGGGCCTAACCGGTGTTGTCATTGATGTCAACATACTCTTGTTGCATTAATGATAAGGATTGGATGAGTTGTATGTTGAGGATATTGAGAAAATTAGTCCTATCAGGAACAAAGAAGAATAGTGAAGATAGTGAGGTAAAGATCCTAGCTAAGATGAATACCAGAGGTTGCGCATCAAAGGGTTTGTAGATATGTGTCTTAAGATGATCCAGTAAAGATCTGAGAGGTTCGCATGAAGATCTGAAGAAGTTATGGCCACTTGAGTAAAATCAGTTCTGGCAGATGTTCAAAGGTGACAGTGTGACACAGATAGGTTCGGTGAGATTCAGAAATGAATTATCTTGTTCTGCAGATTTGGTGGAATGTTTAGGAAGTCAATGTGAATTGACAACTCAATTGGTTCGTGGTCTGGAGGTCCGCAAGCATCTATTCCAATATGACAATGATGACAGACTGTGTTCTTGAGGTTCCGGATGAAGGAGAGAAAGATTTCAATAAGCAGAAGTAGTGTGGATGTTCTTGGTGATTTAGGCAAGCTTGTGGAGGAATTTGGATTGTGTCCAGTTCATGTTGGTGGTCCACATTGAAGATTGAGCTCGTAATTGAAGAATTACTTCTAGATGATGATGTTCTGCCTAAGTTTGGCCGACCGGATGAGTTACACTTCCTACGGATGATCTTGAAGATGTTCTGTGAAGAATGACATGTTCCTAAAGGAAGATTGAAGTCTCAAATCTGTGTGGCCGACAGCGTGTTGATCCGTGTGAAGTCTTTTTGTAATTAGTCATGTTGTATTTATGTATTTGCTCTGTAATGTATGCTGACTTGGATGATTATCCCAAAGTCAAATGTCTTGTATAAATAAGGAGTTGTGAAGTCATTTCAAAGGTATCTTGGTGGAGATGAGTGTGTGGTAGAGAGGAGCAGAGCGAAAGGCCGAGCAAAAGTATTGGGCTTAAATGGAACTGACTCAAGTATGGTGAAGATGCTATTCTTCAATTCAAGTATGTAATATTTATTATTTTGTAGACATTGTGTCTCCTGTAGGTAGTGGGCCTCTTGTGAGAAGTGTGCTCGGGCAGTGAGCCCTAATTGGCATGTGCCATTTGTTCTTCTTATTCTTTTAACAGAGAATACAATCTTGGGTTAGTCACCTTGTGGTTTTTCCCTTAACCGGGTTTTCCACGTTAAAATCTTGGTGTCATATGTGTTAATGTGTTTCTGCTTTGGAATTATTGCATGATTGATTTATTATTATGCTGTTGAATTACAAAGAGGATTTAAGTGATTAATAGAAAGAAGTTTTGGGACAACTGATTCACCCCCCCCTCTCAGTTGTTTGTCTTGAATCTAATAATACTCTCATGAAAGATTGCTCTGTAAGTATATTGTAATCTTGTTGATTTCTGAATAATATATTGGGTGGATTTTGGAGTGTGGGGTTTTTCTCTTGAAAGGGTTTTCCCCACATAAATCACTGTGTTGTGGTATAATTTCTATTTATGTTTATTTATGTATTTAATTTTTGTAACTATTGTAAAGATCTGAAACGTTTTGCATAACCCTCCTCTCAATATTAGTGTAGGAAGTTGTTCCGCTACCTTAGCTTCCTTACAAGTGGTATTAGAGCTTGATCAACTTTGGTTTCAATTTTGGGTTGGTGGTTTTTTTAAACTAATCCAGTTTTTAGTGGGAGCTTGTACAGAATATACTTTTTGATCTTGTTGTAGGAATTTTTAGATGGTGAGCATTAGGGAGAATAGAGGTAGAAAATTTTTCTAGTAACATTTTTGAGATGTGGAAGTTGAATATGGAAGATCTGTTAATTGATCAAGATCTGTGAGATGCTATTGATGAGTATGTTTCAATGCCTACAGATGCTACTTTGGCTACTCAATATGATGTTATAGACCATAAAGACAAGGGTCTAATCAAAATGTGCTTGGCAGACTCTATTTTAATCAATGTCCATGAAGAGTCCTTGATGAAGAAACTATGGAAGATACTTGGTGATATATATCAATACAAGTATTTAGTGAACAAGATTTTCTTAAGGAAGAAACTATATTCCTTGAGAATGGAAGAAGGTGGATGAATTGTAGACCACATGGAAGCATTCAATATGTTGGTGGCTCAACTGGCATCAGTTGGTGTAAAAATAGATGAGGAGAGATGTCAGATCTTGCTTTGTTCTTTGCTTGATTTGTGGGATTCTCTTGTTATGGCTATTGGGAGTAATTCTGTTGTCTTGAAACTTGAAGATGTTGTGGGTTCTTTTCTTTTTGAAGATATGAAGAGGAAGGTTTCCATTAGTGCTAAAGAAGCCCTAAATGTTTGTGGAAGACCTAGAGAAAAAGGAAAGATCTAATCTCCTAGAAAGTCCAAAGTTATTGTTGGAACTGTTGTAAGCCTGTACACTTCCATAAGGAGTGTAAAGAAGAAAAGAAGAAGAAACAGAAGAAATTTGATTCTAATTCTAAGTTTGCAAGGGAAGATGGTGATGCGTTCATTGTAGATTTGGCCACTTGTGCATGTAATGATGCATGATCAATTGACTCAAGTGCATCTTTCCATATGACCCCTAATAGAGATTGGTTTTCTAAATATGAAGAATTTGATGGAGGTAAGGTGTACTTGGGTGATGATTCTCATTTAAATATTGTTGGCCATGATAAAGTTAAAATCATATTTCTTGATGGTAGTGTAAAAATGATTAATGGTGTGTTGCATATCCCTAGATTAGAATGAAATTTATTATTTGTGAGCAGACTTATAGATGTGGGTGTGCAAGTAGTCTTTTCTAATATAAGATGCAAGATAGTTAGAGGTGCTATGGTGATCACTAAAGGTGTCAATTTTGGTGCATTGTATAAGTTTGATGCATGCACTATCGAGTGAAATAGTATTTCTATGAAAAGCAAGTCTGTGACTACTTCATTGGAAAAGGAGAGGGTTTCATCTTCAACGGATGGCCGTGGATTTTGGGTACCTAAGGGTGCTCTTTCTTTTGAATCAAAATTGCCTACAAAGAAGACTATGTTACGACACCAGAGATTAGGCCACATTGGAGAAAAGGGTCTAAGGGCCTTGAAAAATAAAAACCTTGTTGAAGAGTTGATTGATTGTAATCTTGATTTTGATTTTTGTGAGCATTGTATTTATAGTAAACAAAACCATGTTAAGTTTTATTCGAGTTCTCATAAATCTTGTGGTGTATTGGATCTTATTCATTTTAACGTGTTTGGTCCTGTAGATATTCCTTCTATTAGAAAATCTACATATTACGTTTCATTTATTGATGATTATAACATAAGGACATGTGTGTATTTCCTAAAGAGTAAATCTATAGTGTTCAGTCATTTTAAAGAATTTAAAGCAATGGTTGAGTTGTAGAATGGAAAGAAAATAAAATGTTTGAGGGCTGACAATGACGGTGAATTTTTCTCTAATAATTTTGACAGATTCTGTAAAGATTGTGTCATTCAGAGACAAAAGACAACTCCGTATTGTCCACAAACATAATGGAGTTGTAGAAAGAATGAACCTGATAAGTTAATGGAGAAGTATAGGAGTATGGTTAGTGGTGTTGGTCTAGAACAAAGGTTTTGGGCTGAAGTTGTTTCCACTACTTGCTACTTGATTAACAGGTTTCCTACATTAGCCCTTGTTGATAAAACACCTATGGAGGCATAGTCAAATCACAATCCTTCATTGAGACATCTTAGATTTTTTGGTTGTGAGGCATATGCACATGTGCCAAAGGAGAAGCAAACAAAGTTGGAGAGAAAGGTTGTGACATGTATCTTCATCGGGTACAATTATGATGTGAAAGGATACAAGCTTTGGGATCCTATTGCACAGAAGGTAGTATGTAATAGAAGTGTAAATTTTTTAGAGAAACTAAGCATTCTTTTGTTACATTGCAGCCAGAACAAAGTGAACATAAAGATGTGATTCAACTTCCTTCTACACCTGAGAAATTTGAATCAAGGCCCCTAGATAGACAAGAAGCTGAAGAGAGCTCATCTAGCTTTGAATCTTCAGAAGAGGAGGAAGAACCTCCAACTCAGCTTGTTCAAAGGTCTACAAGGCATAGACAACCACCTAAAAGGTATTCACCTAGTGACTGGAGATGTATTTTTTCTTTGAATACTAACATGGATGAACCTAGATCTGTAGAAGAGGCATTAGGTATGAATGATGGAGAGTCCTAGAAGATTGCTATGGATGAAGAAATGACATCTTAGAAAAAGAATGATACATGGGATTTAGTACCATTGCCTGAAGGATGAAAACCCGTTGGTTGCAAATGGGTGTTCAAGAAAAAAGATTGGTTCAGATGGAGGTATTGAGAAGGACAAAGCACAGTTAGTTGCAAAAGGTTACTCTCAGGTTGAGGTTGTTGATTATAGTGAGATAATTTCTCCTGCTGTAAAAATGACATCCATTAGATTCTTGCTTTCTATTGCCACAACTTATGATCCATAGGTTGAGAAAATGGATGTGAAAATGACTTTCCTTCATGTTGATTTGGAGGCGGATATTTATATGACACAACCAGAGCACTACGTGGTGAAAGGTAAAAGTGATTTGGTTTTGTAAATTGAAGAAATCTTTGAATGGCCTCAAATAGAGTCCTAGGATGTGGTACCAAAAAATTGATACATATGTCTTGAGTTTGGGATTTGAGTGTTCTAAGTCAGATCACTATGTTTATTTTAAATCTAATGGTGATCATTTCCTGTTTATTGCATTATATGTTGATGACATGTTATTTATTGATAAGGGAAATGAATGATTTCAGAACTAAAGTCTCAACTTGCAGCTAAATTTGAAATGAAGGATCTTGGTGCAGCTAAACACATTCTTGGTATGGAAATTAGAAGAGACAGAGTGAACAAAAAACTATGGCTTGGCCAAAGTAAGTATGTCAATTCAATTTTATAGAGGTTTAACATACATGATTGTAAACCATTGTGTGTTTGTCTTATAATTGGAACAAAGTTATCTTCTTCAAAATGTCCAACATCCCCATTGAAGATGGAAGACATGAGTAGAGTGCCTTACCAGAGTGCAGTTAGAAGTTTGATGTATTCTATGGTCTGTACTAGATCAGACATTGCCCAAGTAGTGGGAGTTCTTTCTAGATATATGTCTAATCGTAGTAGAGTTCATTGGGATGTAGTTAAAAGAGTCTTTAGATATTTGTGGGGTACCTTAGATTATTCCTTGTGTTATCATGGTAATTTGATAGGATATGGGCATTCCCTTGATATTTGTGGTTACGTGGATTCAGACTAGACAGGTGATGTCAATAATAGAAGATCGACTAGTGCTTATGTGTTTACTTTATTTGGTGGTACAACTAGTTGGATGAGTAAGCGATAGGATGTGGTTGCTTTGTCCACTACTAAAGCTTAGTATATGGAATCTACTCATGCTTGTAAAGAAGCCATGAGTAGAGTGCCTTACTAGAGTGCAGTCAGAAGTTTGATGTATTCTATGGTCTGTACTAGACCAGACATTGCCCAAGTAGTGGGAGTTCTTTCTAGATATATGTCTAATCTTAGTGGATTTCATTGGGATGTAGTTAAAAGAGTCTTCAGATATTTGTGGGGTACCTTAGATTATTCCTTGTGTTATCATGGTAATTTGATATGATATGGGCATTCCTTTGATATTTGTGGTTATGTGGATTCAGACTAGACAGGTGATGTCAATAGTAGAAGATCCACTAGTGCTTATGTGTTTACTTTATTTGGTGGTACATGGAAGATGGAAGACATGAGTAGAGTGCCTTACTAGAGTGCAGTCAGAAGTTTGATGTATTCTATGGTCTGTACTAGACCAGACATTGCCCAAGTAGTGGGAGTTCTTTCTAGATGGAAGACATGAGTAGAGTGCCTTACTAGAGTGCAGTCAGAAGTTTGATATATTCTATGGTCTATACTAGACTAGACATTGCCCAAGTAGTGGGAGTTCTTTCTAGATATATGTCTAATCCTAGTAGAGTTCATTGGGATATAGTTAAAAGAGTCTTCAGATATTTGTGGTGTACCTTAGATTATTCCTTGTGTTATCATGGTAATTTGATAGGATATGGGCATTTCCTTAATATTTGTGGTTATGTGGATTCAGACTAGACAGGTGATGTCAATAGTAGAAGATCCACTAGTGCTTATGTGTTTACTTTATTTGGTGGTACAACTAGTTAGATGAGTAAGTGATAGGATGTGGTTGCTTTGTCCACTACTAAAGCTTAGTAAATGAAATCTACTCATGCTTGTAGAGAAGCCATTTGACTTAAGAGATTGTTTTCAAATATTAGAATTAAATAAGGTGCAGTGATAGTTTATTGTGGTAGTTAGAGTGCGTCCTGCCTAGCTAAGAACCTGACATTTCATGCTAGGACCAAGCACATTGATATACAATATCATTTTGTCAAAGATATGGTCAAGAATGACAGGGTGAAACCAGTTTAGAGACTTTGATAAATGTTGTAGATTCATTAACTAAGCCTGTGAGCATAGAGAAGTTCAGATGGTGTTCATAGTCTATGGGCCTCTCAGCCCCTAGTAATTAAATCATGGTGTTGATACTCCCTTTCCTCTTGTAAGGTGTTCAACAAGTGGGAGAATGTTAGGAAAGGTGTCTAAACCTTGAAATTACAAAAAGTATGCTTTTTCAATTATAAAAACAAAAAAAACTTAATTTTTGGGCTATAGGGTTAATTCTTGGCCAAAATATTTTTTTTGGGTGGTTTGCACTGCCATTAGTGGTGCCCAGTGCATAGATCTATTTGAGATCTTCAATTTAAAAAATAAAATGGGCCCAATCGGCCTCCTGGATCAA
This sequence comes from Cunninghamia lanceolata, assembly GCA_027924645.1. Taxonomy (NCBI): domain Eukaryota; kingdom Viridiplantae; phylum Streptophyta; class Pinopsida; order Cupressales; family Cupressaceae; genus Cunninghamia; species Cunninghamia lanceolata. The sequence continues at coordinate 1,318,147 of BSBN01001526.1, forward strand.
AAGTTATGGCCTCCGGAAGTTGGGCCTCTTGTATTGAAAAATGTAAAAATGTGTTATAGACACAGAAAAGAGAAGGGGGAGTTACACGTGGTGATGTGTCTTTTGACACATCATAAGGAATATTTGATTGGAGATAATGAAACCCTAATAATTTGGATGCCACTTTTAGGTGGTTTTAGCTCATGGTTTTGTAATTATTGTTTGACATTTTCATGTATTGTATCTCCTATAATTTATTAGATGCTTGAGATGGAGGTTGTGTGTGAGAGTCTTATATATGTTGAGTTGCCTCTAGATATCTAGTTGGTGATACTCCTATGAAAGCTTTCTCTACAAGTATATTGTAATCTTGTTGATTTTAGAATAATATATTGGGCGGCTTTTGGAATGTGGGATTTTTCTCTTGAAAGGGTTTTCCCCACATAAATCATTGTGTTGTAGGATTTCTATTTATGTTTATTTTTGTATAATTTATGTAACTATTGTAAAGATATAATTTTTTTTGCATAACCCTCCTCTCAAGATTAGTGTAGGAAGTTGTTCTGCTACCTTAGATTCCTTACATCTGACAAGTCCTGAAAATTCTACAATTGTGGAAAACCAATTCCTAACGTCTTCAACATCATTCTCCCATCTCTAAAATATAACTATCACATTTAAATCCATTTAGTTTTCACATTTAATTTTTAGCATTTATTATTTCTAATCCTAACTCATTTATCTAGGTTAATTATTGCTTATTGCTTATTATCTAATTAGCTTATATATTTTATGTAAGTGGTGTTTTTCCCTTTACATTTATTAGTGAACCTGACTTATTTTACACCCCTTGAGTTTGACCTTAGGGTTTTCCATTTTTTCTTATGGATTTCTAATTGCATCATTTTATTTCATATCTCATTAGAGTTTTAATTCCCTAATGTTTATGCTTCATCGTCATATATTCCTTTAGGGTTTTGTACTTTCTTGTGTGATCTTATTTTCACCTATCCTATCCACCCTTGTTTTTGCATCTTAGTTTTTGTGGGCTGATTTACTTTCAAATCTAATCACTTCTTGATTTTTTTAATTTTATATCATACCTCACATCCTTATTATATCATTTAGCATTTACGGATTTTGTGATATTTGTATGCCAAGGTCTCATCTGCATCCTCGTTTTCCCTTAAGAATAAGCCCCCTTTTGAATCCTCAATTGGCTTAATCTATTGAGAATGACATTCCTATAAGTACTCTTATTACTCCTATTTTGGAGCATGAGGACATATATTATGTTCACTAAGGACAATTGGAACAACAAAAATTTGCAAATAAGCTTGCTAGTTTAGATATGATGGACAATCTTGAAACTTTCATTCAAAATTTTGATGAATTACTAGTTACTATGCCATTTAGGTGGAAAGTGCTTCAAGGTATTGGTGCTAAGGTTACTCCTAGTTCTTTGAATGGTGCATCCTCTTCACAATCCCCCCTAGTTTTGTTCCTAAATATGACATACCCCTTGATTTTATCCCTCCTACTATACCTACTTTCCATATGAAGCTTTTACATCTACATTTCCCTCCTCCCATCCTACTATCACTTGACCTACTTTACATGATACCCCTACTAGTTCTATGATTACACATGATCCTAGTGTTGCTACTACCATGTCTACCTTCACTACTAGTGTTATCTCTTCTAGTGTCATCCCTGTATCCACCATGGTGATCCCTCATTCCATTGCTTGTTTCATTCTTAGTTCCATTTCCCATTCCATACCCTCTTTCATATCCTATTCGACACCACACTCCACCCCTCCTACTATGGGCAAGTCTATATTGAATTTATCCCTCTTATCATCCTCTATATACAAGTCATACATTATTTCCCATGGTCGTCATACTACAACTATTTCCACCTATACCTTAGATCCACTATTGAAGGAATTCTCTCAAATTAACAAGAAAATGTATGGTATACTGACTAACAAATATTCTATTACATACAATCCTCCACATCACACACCACTTGCATTTGAGATTGCTAGCTATCTATTTCCTATTAGTTTTGTGGCACCTAGATTCTAATTAAATAATAGAAAAGGAGATCCTAATGTTCATTACAAACTTTGAATGTTGCATGTTTAGATTTCACATATGAGGATAAAGTCTTAGCTAAATTAAATTTCTATGAACATTAAGGGACTATGCTATTCAATGATTCTATTCTTTGCCTCTTGGTTCCATCCAATAGCGACAACTTTCTTACAAAATTTCCATGTTAATATGGACTTGAAAACAACTCACCTATTTAGTTAAATGTGCCTAAAGACATAATGAACCTATCAATGATTATGCCATTTGCTTGCAATCTTGATGTGGTAAAGTTAAGTATCAATTAGATGATAATGAGCTAAAAATCATATTTCTTGAAGGATTTCTTCCTCTTATAAAAAAATGTGTATTGGAGTAGCTTTCCTTATTTCATGGACATGTGTACTCATATAAAGAACCATGAGTTGAAATTACTTGCATCCAATTAGTTTAAGTATGGTTCATCTTCTCATAGTTCTTCTACATCTTCTTACCCTTCCAAATTCTAAAATTCTACTACTTTTCAAAGGGTGATGATTCTAAAAAGAGAAAATAAAATGTGCACCATGGCTAATATTTTCAATGTGCCACCTTTTAAGTCTCATACTTTTAGGAAATGTACTAAGTTACAAGAGCCCTTCGACATTGTGCTTCAAAGTTTGTGGAACTCTAATTTGATAAATCTTCCACCTATATGTTCATTAGATCTAGGTAAAGGAATAATTAATAACTATAACTAGAATGTATTTTTCAACTCTAATATAGTTGATGGGCATCACACTAAAGGTTTAATGGCATTAAAACATTAGGTTCAAGATTTGATTGATGATAGCATAATCCATATAAAGGGTGTCAATGATGGGGGTAATCATTTGTTTTCTTCCTCTAACCAAAATTTGGAGAGTTACAATAAATCCATTCCCAAATCATGTTAATAACATCAATTCATCTCATGAACACGATTATTTTACTATGGAATAAAAACATGACGATAGAGATGCTATAGATAAATTTTAGGTTGATTCCCAAGTAGAATCACATGCAAATGCTTTTATGGGGACAATACATTTTAGAGATAGATATTCTTCTTGTCATAATACTCCATTAGTTACATTTTGTGATGAGGAGATCCCACAAAATAATTTTTATGACCCATTATATGTTTATGGTAGCATACATGGTTATTGGGGCCATTCTCATTGATCCTACAAATCAATTTAATATGTATTGAATAATTTTGGATACTACCCATTTGTAGATAAATATTATGCATATTCATGGGTAGCTTTAAAAATTAATGGTATATTGATTAACACTTTGGGTTGCCTCCCCTCCCCTACTCGTTCCTATTCAGTATCCTTAGGCTACTCCGTGACCCTCCCCATTTCTCTCCCCTACCCTTTCTGGGCTAATCTTTGGCTTAAGATCCTGACCTCATAGATTAATGTTTTTTTCTAGATTTCTACACGAAACAAGATTTTACCTATGGACAACAATGAAAAGAGGGGCCTTATCATCATCAACAAATGTTCCCTTTGCCACAATGAGATGGAATGCTACAATGAGATGGAAAATGTTATGCACCTTTTTGTTTCATGTAATATTTCTATAATTGTTTGGGGTTGGATCTTTTCCCTCTTCAATATGTCTTGGGTTCTATCCTCCACTTTACCTGACCTTATTGTGCATTGGTCAACTCCTTTTGTTAGCCCCATACTGAAACTCCTTTGGTCTCTAACCTTACCTCATGTTTTATGGAGCCTTTGGCTTCAAAGGAAAAATAAAGTATTTAGAGGTTCTGCTTCTCTAATTCATAGGGTTGTTTTGTCCTCATTTAAATTTCTATAAAGGAAACTTTCTGTCTAATATTTCTACCAACTCCTTTTCTCCTTGCAAGCTTCCCATCCCACCCTCTAAATTCTTGATTTCCTAGAATTGATGTCTTGGTATTTCCCTACCATCTCCCTCCCCCTCCCCCTGCCATCTCTCTCATTGGTTAAAGCCCAAAACAAACTGGTGCAAGCTCAATTTTGATGGGGCCTCCAAGGTTAACCTTGGACCTATGGGAGGTGGTGGAGTTATTAAGGATTTTTTGGGGAATATCCTTAGTGCTTTTGCCATTGACCTAGGCATCTAATCTAGGAATTTTTCTAAAGCTACAAATGCTTTTTGGGGTATTTCCTTGGCCCTTGACCTAGGCATTAGCTATTTGGAGGTGGAGGGGGGATCATAAAATATAATTAAGTGGATCCAAAGAGTCTCTATCCCTAGTTGGTCTATTGATAACCTCATTAATGATTCCCTCACCCTCATATCAAGGCTTGCCCATGTGGAGATCTGACACATATATAGAGAATGTAATAGTTTGGCAAATTTCTTTGCAAACAAAGGAGTTATGATTGAAGGGTTACATAAATGGTCTCAAAATGATTTCTTCCCATATAAGGTGGTGGTGATTACATAACATGACAATGATTGACTCAAGGACATCCCTTGCTTCTCCATTAACGATGGGATGCATTATTCACTGACATGGTGAATACCATGAATATTTTGAGAGACTTCCTTTAATAACCCAGGGATTTATTATTTTTGTACTTGCATTTGATGGAGAGAAATGTACTACAGAGTTGAAAGGAAGTTGTAGGTGGGGGAGATTGATTATAAGAGGGTCAAAGTGGGATGACACCGTATTAGGATTGAACACTTATCCTACAAGTTAGTGAAGAAAAATAAGAAAATATGGAGAATTATTTAGAGGGGAGGTCTTACTCCATATATGGAGATTTTGAATGGTTTTGATAGCACTCTATTGTCAGAACTCATTGAAAACTCAAACTCCAGGGATCAAGGAGATTCTTGCAATGGTCATTGCCTTATCTATAGGTGGGAGGAAAATATACAAGGATAGTAACAATGACGAGGAAGCCATGAAGAGCTTCCTTACTTGGAGGATGAAATAGTTAACAGAGACAAAACTGGTTATACTAGGCTCTCCCTCTCTTGGTTATGTGATGAGATTTCCATCCAAATCATGCACTACATTACTCTAGAAGGTACGTTCAATGTAATATACATTTACTATTTTTCCCTCTTGTGTCATTTTTGGCATAAAAGGAAGGTAAACTTCCCTTTTTTCCTACTCTCCTCACTAGAATACATGGTACTTGAAGCTAAGAGAATTAGAGGAATCTCTGCCCTACATCAATCCTTGGTCCTGTTGCTTTTTAAACATGCTATGAATTTAAAACCCAAGCCCTTGGTGACTACTCATTTTGGTCAATCCCCCCATAAACCCCCTAAAAGAAAACCTTTGTCCCCTTCTCCCACTTCGTTTTAACCCTCCCTTGACCATGCATCCCTTTCCTTTGAAATCTCACCTATGTATTTTGAACCCAAAGATGGTGAGGATGTTTTTGAGGATGGCGGGGATGATATACCAATTCATAGCCTAAAGAAGGCTAGAGATAACCCCCAGGTGGGTACCAATAGCGGTGGGGTTGCAGTGCATGCTGCCATCAACAATGGTAAAGGGAAGAGGAAGACATATGAACAAGAGGAAAAATATGTAGAAAACAAAATTCTTGAGGTGTAAGGTTTATGCCAGAGGTATTTTGATTAGATAAATTCTACGCATTGCCCATCTTTGACTCTACATGATGTTACTTTTGTTATTGACACATTGGCTGACAAGACCAATGGTCTTCACAAGGAACTAGACAATCACCAACAAAATTTAAAGTGGTTCTGTGTTTATACTAAGAGTGTTGATTCTTGTCAAGAGAAAATTCACATAATTGAAGAGGAAAGCCTTGTAATTAAGGAGGAAGAACTTGATGCTAATTGTTGGGATGAGGGTGACCTATTAGATGGTGCTATCTCTAATTTTATTCCTTGAGGTCTTCACCATTATTATACTTTATTTATTTTATTAGTATGTAATTTTTATTTTCCTTATGTGTTCTTATATTTTGACCTTTTATTTATGTCATGTTTGTTGTGCATCTCCTATTCTCATTTCTATACCATTCTTTACTTTCCTTTTGATTCTTTTATGTTTAGCTCCTATATTTTTCCTATGTGCTATGATTAGTTTATATGCTTGCCTATGCTTATTTTTTATCTTCCATGCTTCCCTATATTCCTTGTTTGAATCCCATGCTTCCTATTTCCTATATATAACACTTTGATTTCTACATGTGTAAGGCCCACAAGGGTTTGTGCCTTTCTCTTCTTCATGTAGTTTTGTATCAGATGTTATTTATGATATTTGGTGATGTTTTTTTATTTCCTATTGGATATTATATGCATGCACACACACATATCATTGCTTTATGATTGAACTTGTTTAACTCTTTTGGATTCAATGTTTTCATAATATTCACATGATGTTAGTTGATTATTTGCAATAGTTCTATTAGTGATTTGATTATATGCAATGTCATTGTACATATTGCATTATCCTTATTATTCTTGATTGATAAATTAATACTAAGAAGTGAGACGTGTATAATGTGATCACAAGATAGATATGCCTTGTTTAGTTTATAATCATGTTGATTATTATATGCTATACTTTGACTATTTACATTATGTAGGTATGCTTGATATGTTAATTGAGTGTGCATGTATCAGATTTAAACTAACATTGGTTAATTTAGAGTTAGAAACATGGTTTGTTTAGTTTTGTAAACTCGCCTTGCTCTTGTGAGGTAATAGTACATGAGATGCCTAAACCTATGAAACCTTATCTGAGATCCCCATTCTTGTAAGATTGGTAAGTATTTGTGTTTATATATGCTCTTAATTAGTTCTCATCATGCATCTATGTTTGCTATGAGTTGGAAATTAACTAAATCTTTTTTGCATTGATAAAAATATAGTTGAAATATTGAGGGAGTCATTTGGATTTGGTTTAGTGAATTTTAGCATGATAAAAATTATCATTTTAGCCTTATTTATGGAAAAGTAAAAGGGTTTATGTGCATAAATGACTTGGAGGTAAGTTGTGATTTGCTAAAAAGGTAAAGTGATTTGTGGCAAGTTAGAGAGTCATTTTAGATATTTTAGTTAAGATATTACCTATTTGATGAAATAGTTGGTTATTTTGTAGAAAGAGAAAATATTAGCTTTTTGGAATTAGGGCTTGTGTATATGCAAAAGAAAAGTGTTTTGTTATTCATTCCATTCTATATATTTTAAAGAACAAAAAGAGAGAGAAAAGATTGTATTTTGGTTAGAACCCTAGTTTTTTGTTGTCACTTGGATTTACACCTTGTGTTGAAGTGCTTTTGCTGCAACAATCCAGTGAAACATTGGGATGATTTCCAGGTGTGGGACCCTGAAATGGAAATCAAACCTCCAGAGAAGGTTGGTTCCTTCCTTGGAATATGCAATTCAGAGTAGACTAAGACTAAATCTAATCTAATCACCATTGGGGAAAAGAGGAAGAAGGAGAAACTGAAAATAGAAAGGTGATACACTAGGTTTGAATAAAGAACACCCACAAAACTAAAATGCACAGAATAATGAATATATTTGATAAACTCACACAAATCCTGCAGATCTTAATAGAGGTAAAAGATAAGAAAAGAATTCCAAGGAATTAAACATTCACAAACAATGACCAATTCTAGATATACACAGAGCTAACAAGTAGCATGAAAAGGTAAAACAATCAACATGTATTGATCAAAAGGCACGCTTACAATAAAAAAGGGTTCTGTTTGGAACACAAAAATAAGTCTCTGTATCCAACCCTCATTACATTGTTTTTTCATCTATTTATACCATTTCATTCACCGACCTAAGTCACCTACTAAAATAAATTCGCCCCATGGGCCTATCAAAAGATATTTCTGCAAAGGGAATGTTTGTGTACATCTATCTTCAAAACATAAATGTAGAAAATATCCAAATGATGAAGTAGTTGGGAAATATCTAATGCCTTGAATACAAGCAACTGATTTATCTACATGTAACGATTAAATGCACAACTACCTCTAGCTGGGCTGATCTGATTCTACAATAATGGCAGCTAGAGAAGATAGATATTTCAAATATATATTCTTGCCAAAATCCTTTTATAAAGCTTTTACAACACTTTAAAATATTTTAACTTAAAAAATATTTTAAAGCTTTACATTATATTACAAGATTTATTTCATTCATTTTTACTTTACTTTAAATCCTAGCTTTTATTTTGCCTTATTGGAAAAATCTCTTTTTTACAAACCATTTTGTTTTTGCTTTTCCCTTTTAGTTAGTGCAATCACCTTTTTGCGAACTTTTGGCTTACCTCTGTCTTTCTCTTTTTCCTTCATCTTTCTTTCTTCCCTTCAGTAATTGATTTTTCCATTTCCTGAACTTAGCTTTGCCTTTGTCTTTTCTTCTTTACCTTGTCGGCAAAGTTTCCCTTTTTCAAACCTTGCCTTTGTCTCTTTGTTTCCTTTTGGTTGGCGAAATATCACTTTCGCGAACCATTCTTAGCCAGCTCTCTTTTCTTTCTCTTTTTGCCCCTTAGTTGGTGAAATCTTACTTTTACGAACTACGCCTCCTTCTTTGTTACTTTTCTTCTTTATTGGCGAATCACCTTATCAGCGAACTTTGGAAATCATGAACTGCTTGGTGAGTTCAAGTTTTTTCTGATTTCTTGATAAAGCCTTCTCTTTTCTTTTCCCTTAGTCACTTTCAAGTCTTCCTTTGTCCTCTTCCTCACTTTTGTCGGTGAATCCTCCAATTGGCGAACCGACAGGCTTGCGAACCACATAATTTGCCGATAAGGGCAACCTTTTGCCTTGCTTTTGCTCTCGTCTTTCTTTGTCAGTGAATTGGCTGATCAACAAACTTTTTGGTTTACTAACTTGACATTTCGCCGACAAAGGCTTCTTTCTATATTTGCTTTCTTGTTTAGTCAATTTTTGACTTCCTTTGAACCTTCCCTTAGTCGGCGAACCGGCCGGTCGGTGAATCGATAAGTTCGCGAACTTGAACTTTTGCCGACTAAGGGTGAAAAACTAAGGTAAAACTTGGAAATTTTTGGGTTTTTTCAAGGGTTCAACCTTAGGGTTTTTTGGGGATTTTTACAAGGAAAACACCCTTACATGAAGAACATTGGGCACCTAAGGAATTTGAACAAGATTTTCAACATTTTCAAGACTGGACTATTTGACTCTGGGAAGGGGGAAATAAGTCAACAATCTGGCGACCTCTCAGGGACGTTTGCTTGCTAAACAAAGAACCAGTGACCTTAACCATCCATTGGACATAGAGTCAAAAGGGATTGCAGTAGGTTGAAAACAACTAAAACCTTGCCTTCAAAACAACACCAAACAAAAGGAAAACAAGGCTTGCATTCTCCTAATGAGAGTGCAGCCTGTGCAATATCACTTAGGGAAGAAGAAAAATGAAACATAAACAAAACCTACTCTAAACCTAAACTAACGACAAGGAAATGACCTCAAACAAAGCCATTGACAAGTTATTGAAAGTAACTCCCATTTCTTAACAATTTACAATGTTTTGCATGCCTATGGGCAGTTAAAAAGAGGTGGGGAAGGGATGGACATACAATCAGATAGTGAAATGCTTCCCCAAGGATTAAAAAAAACTCACCTATCCACTTGCAATAATTGAAAATATGGTTGTTTGGAAGTGGATAAATGGGCTAATCTATCCCTTTTTGATGCTTAACCTCATGCTTTGAAGTAAGCATGACAGGTAGGGACTCTTTCTCATATATCTCCAACTGGGCCAGATGTCTGATAGGGCATCCCCTTGAAATGGTATGCAAGCCATCACTCTTGCATTCATGTTCATTCTTTGATTCTGTAACATTCTACTGGTCTAAATGCTCTGGCATATTAATTAGAGGAATGATTGCCTCCTCTGATTGGTGAAACTGCTCATGATCTGCCTCACTAAGAGGAGTCGATTTACTATCTAGATTTGAGTAGAAAACATCAAGCTCATCCCAGAAATGAGCCTTCTCCAAGTCCTCTATACTCCTCAGTATAGGGCTGCTCATATGCTCTTCCCCATGATATGAGATCTCATTTCTATTTGTGGCCCCATGTGCCAACAACTCGCCATTATTTTCAATGTCTCCATGTTGCTACAATTCCTTTGCTGATATGGGCATGAGCATTTGTGTGTATTCTTCCCCTTCAACAAAACAAGGCATCTCACTAAAAGGAACTGCATCACCAAGTGGGATAGCCTCTACAGCAACCTTCAGAGTGTACAAGGAATCCTCATCATCAAAAAGTTCCTCATTTTTACCGTCCTCATCCTCTGACTGCAACTCAACTGGATTCCACTCAAGTTGTCTTTGCAATTGAGGCTCCCCCCATGCAATCTTTGCATTTCTTCCTCGTTTACTTGATCAGATGCATGAGAAAAAGCCTCAAAAGAACTAAAATCTAGAGGGTTCAACCCCTTATTTGAATCAACATTACTCACAGGTGTAAGAGATTTAAACAATTCCACCTCTGTGAGTGTAGGAACAACAGAATGTTCTTTATTAGTTTCTTTCTCATCCACCTCCACCTTTGGTTCATCCCACCAACTAGCCTGGTACACAATAGGTCCACCCTTGAAAAATGAAATAGTATCAGGGCAAGAGACTTGAATATTTTCTTGAATTTCTAGGAGGGGAGAGGGTTCTCAAAAAAATTGTTCTTGGGAGTGATAAACTCAGTTTGCACAAGAACAAGGTCTTGTGGATGAAGAGAGCTTCTGAAACTTGAGAAATTATGACATCGAGGCTGCTTTGTTGTAAGCTGATTTGTAGTGGTAGACAAGTGGGTTTTGAAATTGGGAAAAGAGGGCACATAAAGAGTCACTTGCCTTATCTGTTCCTCTTGAGCTACAATCTACATAGCAAGGTTTTCTTGAAAAACCTGTTCTTGTGCCTCCTACTGCTATTGCTGAAGATGGGCCTGATAAGCAAGCTCCTCTTGTTGCTAGTTATACTCTATTACTTCTTGAATTTCCTCCAACCTCCTTTGTAGGTCCATCATTATGTCCATGGAAATCATGTTATCAAAATCATAGTCCACTTGAGGTGGGTTAGGAGGGCAATCATATTGATTAGGGATGAAATGGTTTTCTTGGGGTTACAAATAAGCATCATTGGACTACCAAGAAGACTAAGTAGGGGTGGGTGGGAGGAAAGCATTATAAGGATGTTGATATTCTGCTAAAATAGGGAAATACAGCGTAAAACCAGAGGTATCTTGGGCCTGAAATGATTGATATGGAGGCTAACGACATGTACTTTGACAAGATGGAGGGGAATAAGCATCATGTGGGTGCTGATGTTAAGAGATTCCATAATAGTTTGACATAATATAGCATGAAGAGAAACAAAAATCATTCAAACAATATGGGAAAAATGGCAAACGGATCTCCCATTTTGAGAAATAGGTTCATACCAGGGAGTTGCCAAGTGATTGAAATACTTCTGAAAGCAATTAGACCAGGAGTATCACCAAATCTTGATTGTTGAAGCTCTTTAGGCACTTGGGCTACTTTCATTAGTAGATTTGATTAGTAGAGTTGCCATGGTGTTGGAGAGACTGCCCTGAAAGACAACATACACAAAAGAGCACACGAAAACTCTTTAATGGATGATAAGGATCATCAAACTAGTCCCACCGGGCTTGCCAGAAACTGTTGTCACTTGGATTTGCACTCTATGTTGAAGCATTTTTGTTGCAACAATCCAGTTAAACATTGGAGTGATTTCTAGGTGCAGGACCCTGTAATGGAAATCAAACCTCTAGAGAAGGCTAGTTCCTTCCTCTGAATATGCAATTTAGAGTAGACTAGGACTAAACCTAGTTTAATCACCGTTGGGGAAAAGAGGAAGAAGGAGAAACTGAAAATAGAAAGGTGATACACCAGGTTTGAATAAAGAACACCCACAAAGCTAAAATGCATATAATAATGAATATAGATGATAAACTCACACAAATCCTACAGATCTTAACAGAGGTAAAAGACAAGAAAAGGATTACAAGGAATTAAACATTCACAAATAATAACTAGTTCTAGATATACATAGAGCTAACAAGTAGCATGAAAAGGTAAAACAATCAGCATGTATTGATCAAAATGCACAGTTACAACAAAATAGGGTTCTGTTTGGAACACACAAATAAGTCTCTGTATCCAACCCTCATTACATTGATTTTTCATCTATTTATACCATTTCATTCACTAACCTAAGTCACCTACTACAATAAATTCACCCCATGGGCATGTCAGAAGATATTTATGCAAAGGGAATGTTTGTGTACATCTATCTTCAAAAAATAAATGCAGAAAATATCTTGAGGATGAATTAGCTGGGAAATATCTGATGCCTTGAATATAAGCAGCTGATTCATCTACCTACAACAATTAAATGCACAACTACCTCTAGCTGGGCTAATACGATTCTACAATAATGGCGGTTGGAGAAGATAGATATTTCAAATATATATTCTTGCCAAAATCCTTTTATAAAGTTTTTACAACACTTTAAAATATTTTAACTTAAAAAATATTTTAAAGCTTTACATTATATTACAAGCTTTATTTCATTCATTTTTACTTTACTTCAAATCTTGGCTTTTATTTTGCCTTATCGACAAAATCTCTTTTTTTACAAACCATTTTGTCTTTCCTTTTCCCTTTCAGTTGGCGAAATCACCTTTTCATGAACTTTTGACTTGCATGTGTCTTTCTCTTTTTCCTTCATCTTTCTTTTTGCCCTTCAGCCAGTGATTTTTCCATTTCCCAAACTTAGCTTTGTCTTTGACTTTTCTTCTTTACCTTGTCGGCAAAGTTTCCCTTTTTCAAACCTTGCCTTTGTCTCTTTGTTTCCTTTTAGTTGGTGAAATATCACTTTCACGAACCATTCTTAGCCGGCTCTCTTTTCTCTCTCTTTCTTCCCCTTAGTTGGTGAAATCTTGCTTTTGCGAACTACCCCTCCTTCTTTGTTACTTTTCTTCTTTATCAGTGAATCACCTTATCGACAAACTTTTGAAATCACGAACTACTTGGTGAGTTCATGTTTTTTCCAATTTCCCGATAAAGCCTTCTCTTTTCTTTTGCCTTAGTCACTTTCAAGTCTTCCTTTGTCCTCTTCCTCGCCTTTTTCGGTGAATCCTTTGATAGGTGAACCTGCTAGTCGGTGGACTGGTGGGTTCATGAACCACATAATTTTCCGATAAGGGCAACCTTTTGCCTTGCTTTTGCCCTCTTCTTTCTTTGTCAGTGAATTGGCCGATCAACGAACTTGCTAATTGACAAACTTTTTGGTTCGCTAATTTGACATTTTGCCAACAAAGGCTTCTTTCTATCTTTGCTTTCTTCCTTAGTCACTTTTCAGCTTCCTTTGAACCTTCCCTTAGTTGACGAACCGACAGGTTCGCGAACTTGAACTTTTGCCGATTAAGGGTGAAAAAACTAAGGTAAAACTTGGAAATTTCTCAATTTTTTCAGGGGTTCAACCTTAGGGTTTTTTTGGGGATTTTTACAAGGAAAACACCCTTACATGAAGAACATTGGGCACCTAAGGAATTTCAACAAGATTTTCAACATTTTCAAGCCTGGGCTATTTGACTCTAGGAAGGGGAAATTAGGTCAACATTTTCCATTAAAGATTAGAAAGGGGATTTGGGAGCTTTGGAGGTGGATCAAAAATCATTGCTTGAAGTTTGTATTGTTGAAGGGGAAAGGAACATCCCGTGGATTGCATTAGAGGTACTCTTCATTTATTTTTGTAGTAGATTTAATATGTAATTTCTATGAAAAGAAAGAATGCTTGAGTATGCTTGATTTATGCAAGAATTATATTAGGATATGTAATTGTTGTATACAATAGGGAGGACTATGTTGTTTGTCTCTATTTTATTTGTGAAAATTGATTTGCTAAGAAACATGTAAAAATAATCCTAAAACCTTGTAAAATTTTCAAGAATTTTTTGTGATGGTAAAAGTGTAATCCCTAGCCTATTTAGGGAAAAAGAGTATGTCTATAATTTTAATTGGGTTGATTTTTAATTTTGATTGAAAAGATTGAAGGTCCATTAATGGCAATGATAACTTTAAGAAACCCCCCTTAAAAAGATATAAAATCCTGGTGAATCTTTCATTTTTTTGGAAAAAAAATATTAATTTGTATTTGTGAATTTTTCTTTTTTTTGAAAAAATATTAATTTTATTGGAAATTTTTTTATATCACTAGAAATTTGTAGAAAATCTTGGTGAATCTCGATGAATAATAGGAAAATACATTAATTACCATGACAAATCCTTCCTTTAAAAAAAATAAATTCCCATGGAAAAGTAAGGGCCTGAGGGTGGCAGTGATCAATGAGTTTAAGGGGTGGTGCTCCTTACAATGGTCGAGGGGGTAGCACCCCATCGTGGGGTCTTGGCTTGTAATTCTTTTTCACCATCGTTGATTTTATTTTCCAATAATATTATATAACTATTGGTTACTGTTGACCCATTTTCCTCTATCCAGAGTCAAATAGTTCACCTTGAAAACCTTCTAGATATCCCTTGGAATATGGCTCTGCAGGACTTGATTCCTTCAAATCCTCATGCTCTTCCTTGCAAAAAATCCCAAAAATCTCGTCTAGAGAATCCTTGCAAAAGACCTAGAAAAACCCAGAAATCCTTAATCTTCAAATGCCTTCCTTCGCAGGGATTTCCCATCCTCATACTTAGTCATTTTGGTATGGATATTGTGATGACATCATCCGGATCTTAGCTAACATCCTGGATATTATCTTAATATCCTAGACCTTAGTTAAAGTCTCGATATCCCCTTCATATTCGAACCTTAGTTAATAGCTAGACCTTGTGAATGTGACGATGACATCATCAAGATATTTCCTAATATCCATATCCTTCTTAATATCCATGACCTTGCGAATGTCCTGATGACATCATCCAAACCCCCTTCCCAAAGAAGCACATATGACGATGACATCATCTAGACATTCTGCCTCCGATATATCATCTTGTAGTGCTAATATCCTGATGATGTCATCCAGATCCCCTCTTTAACGAAGTTCTTTATGTTGATGACATCATCATGATATTCAAGAGGCATCCAGATATTAAGATAATATCCTGACGATGGATATCCATGCAGATGATGGCCCCTCCATGCCGTGAAGGAAAATTTGATAGGTGTATCCGAATATTGCATAGCCCGTAGACTGCTTAAAGTTGACGTCGCATTCCTTCCACATGACCGCGAAATGAGGATAGCTATAAATTTTGTCGTGGCCCATGGCCGTAGCTTTGAAGATAGAATGGTGGTGCAGTGTCACAGGTGAATCCTGCTCATAGGGAAGATTCTGTGTGCAATCGCGAGATGATGACATGTGGTATCCATCTGGTTGACCGCAACTTTGACCGTGAATATCTCCCTCATCTTAAGGAATTTCTACATGATACAAAAGGCAAAATTGCTTAGAATTTCCTCCTCTTTCATTTGGCAAGATTTTTGGGAGGATATTATCACTTTCAAAATATGATCCAAATTTTATGATCCAGATGTGCACATTCGAATATCAGGATAGTTGCTGATTGAGGAAGGATATGCGGGCTTGGCCAACAAGACATCTCAGTGACTGACTTGAAGTGTTGCAGAGGCAGATATTTTGCATTGATTCAATTTGGTGAGCTCTGTAGACGAATTTCAAGAAGGATGGCACGGTTCTTCAATGTAAAGGGACTTCAATGGCTCGATGGCAAATCTTTCTATGGTCAACGATGACTTTTGGGCTCTCTTCTTCAATGCTCTGTCCTCTCTTGCGTATGGGCAACCATTCCTAGTGTTTTAGGGCACCAGAGGCATGGGTTCTATCCTCATCGCCATTTTTTCCTGACTCTACATTGATGACAACATTGGTGTCCTTGGATCCCATGGACCTACCTCAACGCCCTTTGCACAAGAATTTCTTATAAAAAGCATTGTAATCTTCAGTAGGAGGAGTTAGTAATTTTTGGGCTGTTATGCTGTCAAATTCTTTGTAGTCAGACCTCTTAGTGCAATTACAGGATTATCATAATTTGACTCACTGTGCCTGTAGCTTGGCCTTTGCTGTCTTCTGGTTAATCCACCCATGAATATAATTAGCTATACTGTCTTTTTTTGCTATGAATTGTTTTGCATTGTAATAGTTTTTGGCCTTCATGATCAATATATGCACAATATTTTGCCTCTCTTATGCTCTGATTTATGTGTTTTACTTGAAGTTGTGATCTATTCTGTGAGTAAAATAGCTCCTTTATAGGTTAGGTCTTCATCTCGAAGCCTCAATCAGTTCTATAATTCTATGTGAACCTTTTGTTGTGATTGAGATCATTATTGTGTTTTTTCCAGGCTTACGACCACTCATTAAATCTGGTGCATCACCTTTATTTCCATTCAGTTTCTTCCTAACCCTTTTCCCCTGTAGTATTAGAACTAGGTTTAGATAGTTTTCTCTAAGCATTAGGCTTAGAATGGGGAACCAACCTTCTTTGGAGGTCTGATCTCAACTTGCAAGGTCCCACACCTTGAGATCATTCCCATTATGTCATTAGAATGCTTGGACTCTCTCCAAGCTAGGTGCAATTCTATGTGATAACAGTTACTATAGGGCCATATTGCCAATTTTTAGTCATCACCGTTGATTTTATTTATAATCTAATGGTTAGGATTGTATTTTGTGGGCTAAAGTGTACCCACAAAGCTCCAATGTTCATCGGGCACAAAATTGAATTTGGGTTGTTGATCTCAATATAATCTAATGGTTGGGGTTGTATTCCATAGACTAAAGTGTACCCATGAAGCTCCAATGCTCATCGGACCCAATGCACCACAAGATAACTATAATTATTTTAGCAAGATGTTTAATATCTTTTAGACTATGATAAGAAAGGTTATTATTGTTTAGTATACCTTAGTTTTGTGATACCAAGGTTTACTGGATGCTAATGCCCAGGTTAAAAATCTTTAACTTAGTTTGAGTTATGATAATAGTAATATATGTCATCAATCTAATATTTTGATGTTTTAATGTAAATCGATTATATATAAATACATATATTGTAAACCATCTACCTCATCAACAATGTCATAGGGAAGGTGGAAGAAGGTGTAGGAAAGGTTACGGGTTTGATGTCAGTTTTTGGCTATTTTGCTGATGATAGGCAGAGTGCTGATGGCATATGTGCTGAGGGGGAAGGTTCCGAGGAGGGCCCAGCTGACGATGAGATTCCTAGTGCCTTTGAGGTTTGTCCCTCTTCTTTGGAAGCTGATATTAGACCTCTTGACCCCGGGGGTACATCGGGGGAGGAGTTCTCTAAGGCAGTTAATGTGGATGCGGTTAGCCCTTCTAAGCCCTTTGCAGGTAACAATAATCCTTCGAAGTCACTTTTTGGGTCTAAACCAAAAGGAAAAAGCTTGCTGTTGCCATTGGTTTGTCATATGATCCTAGGTCAGGTGAGTTCTCTTTATCCATTCATGATAGTGTTGTTGATATTGGTATCTCCCATATGGATTTATCGCTAGTTGGTAAATATTTAGGTCCTAGACCTAATATTGAAATTGTGAGGTCTTGGGCACGTCAGAAATGGGCCTTGAAAGAGCAAGTAGACATTGCTGCTTTACAGAAGGGGTTCTTCTCCTTTAATTCTTCTTGTGAGGAAGATTTTCTGTATTCCTTGGCTGGGGGTCCCTGGGTCATATGGAACTTGACTCTTGCTTTGAGGAGATGGGAGCCTGGCTTTGATGCAATGAAAACCTCCTTTAATGTTGTCTTGGTTTGGGTCAGAATCCCAGGCTTGCTGATGGAGTTCTGGGATGAAGAAGTTTTTAAGGGGCTGGCTAGTGTTTTTGGTTATCTGCTTATAGTGGACCCGGTCACTTTTTCCAGAAAGAGATTGGTGTATGCTAGGATATGTGCTATGGTGAATCAATCTACTATCTTTCCTTCATCCATCAAGATTAAATCTAACTTGGTGTGTGGGAGCAAGCTATTGAGTTTGAATCTATCCCTTTTACTTGTTTTCTCTACAAAAAGATAGGCCATTGGGCAAAAAATTGCTCATCTAAGAGACTGAAGCCTAACCAAAAGGTTTGGAAGGAAAAGAAAGGAAATGAGCAGGGGAAAGCCCAGAGTCAAAATGAGGAAGCAAAGCCAGAAGCTGCTCCTATCTCGGATGAATCCAAGGATGTTTTGACCCTAAAATGGATGGAGATTATTCCTTTTGAGCCCAAAGGGGATGGATCCCATGATCTGAAGACTCCTTGCAAAGAGACTAGCTCTTCGGGCAATGTTATGGTTGTTATGAGTAATAATGAAGATTTTCTTGGTCTCCAAGGAAGGGTTGATACTCCCCGTTCCTCTTTGTAGACTCCTATGGTGGAGTATGTCGAGGATATGCCCCTGGAGGAATTGCCCTTCGAGGAGGTCAAGGGATGGAAGAAGAAAAAATAGGTAACTCCCCCCCATAGTGGAGTTACAACTAGAAGTTTAGCCAAGGCTGACTTTGGATCGAAGAAAAGGCTAGGAAGACCGTCAGCCAATGCTGTCAGAGCAAGAGACAGTAAGAAGGAGGTTGTAGGAGGGATGCAAAAAACCCTCATGGAGTTGTACTCTAGGAGCACAAACCCGCTTAAATCATGAAGGTCTTATCTTGGATTATCAGGGGGTTAAATAATAGTCATATGCATGACCTTTTGTCAAACCTTATACGGGACCTTAAACCAGATATTATGCTTATCCAAGAAATCAAGATGTAGACGGATAGATTGGGTAATATTAAGAATAGATTCTTTGTTGATTGTAGCCTTCATAGATGTAATTCTGAGGGAGCCTCAGGTGGGGTTGCTACCCTTTGGAACCCTAAGTTGGTTACTAGAATTCCCATTCTGGCAGATTCTAATTAGGTGGTGACTAAGTTTGTTCATAAGATAGAAGACTCTTCTTGGATTATTTCTAACATTTATGCTCCTAATATCAAAAATGCTAGGAAGAAACTTTGGCATATGTTGGGAACCTTTAGAAGGATGCACTACGAATCGAAATGGCTTGTTATAGGAGACTTCAACTCCACTCTTAGAGATGATGAGAAAAGGGGTGGCTCTCAAGCCCCTCTTGATAGTAGATTGGACCTAATGGACTTCGTGAATGATGAAGCTTTGTTCGACTTGGATTTGAAGGGAGCTAAATTTACTTGGTCTAATCAAAGAACTAGGGATGATCTTATCCAAGTCAAGATGGATAGAGCCCTTATTTCTATGGACTGGTTTGACTCCTATTCTTGCTCCCTCTCAGCCCTTACTAGATTGGGGTCTGACCACTTTCCTATTATTCTCTCTACAGATAAAATTGGTAAGAGAAAAAGGGGCCCCTTCAGATTTGAAAAGATGTGGATGCATCACCCGGACTTGAAAGAGAAAATTAGAGAGTGGTGGAATATGACTACTTTGAAGAATAGGGAAGCCAATAGAATTAAGGAAATCTCTTCCAATGGAAGGAAAGTTTTGGAGGAAGTTGAGATTCAGAAGGAAGTGGTGCTTTTCTTCTCTAACTTACTCAATATAGAAGGGACTCTCAGTCAAAATATGGAAAATATTATGCTTTAGGCCATCCCCAAAGTTGTGAATGAAGGTGATAATAAAATGATGACTAAGATTCCTTTTGAGGAAGAAATTAGGGGTGTTGTTTTCTCACTTGAAGGTAACAAGGCTCCGGGCCCGGACGGCTTCCCCCACTTCTTCTTCCAAACTTTCTGGGAGATTGTGGCTAAAGATGTTTATAATGCCACTAAGGAATTTTTTGCTAGCAGGAATTTGCTTAAAGAATTAAACTCTACCTTTCTTGTCCTTATCTTGAAAAAAAATGGCGCTAAGTCCTTTGTGGATTTTAGGCCCATTAGTCTGTGTAATTCATTCTATAAGATCATCTTGAAGGTGTTGTCTTGCAGGCTTTAGTTACTCCTTCCTAGCATTGTGTCCTTGCAGTAGAGTAGTTTTGTTTTGGGCAGACAAATCCTTGACTCCATTATCTCGGTTCAGGAGAACATTCATTCTTTGGGAATGAATAAAAAGGAGGGTTTTCTTCTTAATCTTGATCTCATGAAAGCCTACGATAGGGTGGATTGGAACTTCCTTCTCAAAGTTTTAAGGAATTTTGGCTTCGATGAGAAAACCCTTGATCTCTTCCGGCAACTTATCTTTTCTCCCAAGTTTTCTATCCTTATTGATGAATCTCCTTTAGGATTCTTTAAGAGTTTTAGAGGGTTGAGGCAAGGGGATCCGATTTTGCCCTTCCTCTTTATTGTGATGGTGGAAGTCCTTGGTAGAAATATTCACAAAGAGATTCATGATGGGTAGCTCACAGGTTTACGCCCCTCTTCTTGGGGACCCTCCTATTCTCATCAACAATTCATGGACGACACTATCATTTTGGGTAAGGCCTCTTCTAAAGAAGCTGGTCAGCTGAAGTGCATTCTATAGAATTATGAATTGGCTTCTAGTTAGAAAATTAGTCTCCCCAAGAGTTTGATCTTCTTTTTCAATACCCTTGAGATCAGGCAACAGACGATTGTGCGTATTCTGCAGTGCAAAGTTGATTCCTTACTAACCATTTATCTTGGTATGCCTCTTTATGAGAAAAGGATCTTGATTCCTTTTGGCTCGGTATGGTGGATAAATCCCAATCCAAACTTGCTAGATGGAAAGGAGCGATCCTTAGTCCAACGGGTAAGATCCAATTGATTAAAGCTACCTTTCAGAACTTGCTTGTTTATTCCATGTTCCTATTTAAACTTATGGCAAAGTTTAGGGACAGAATTGAACAAATCCAAAAAAGATTCCTTTGGTCAGGAACTGAGGAGAAGAAGAGAATTCTGTTGGTTGCTTGGGACCTGGTCTGCAAACCCAAGAAGATGGGTGGTTTAGGTCTGAGGAAGATTAAAGAATTCATTTTTGCCCTCCTAGCTGCTAATGCCTGGCATCTAATGAATGAGAATAAAGAATGGATGGAGATTATTAAGAATAAATACTTGAGAGGTTTCAATAACTTCAGGGATGCGATGGATTGTAATGATCTCCTGGATGGTTTTGAAATATGGAAAAATATTTCACAAGACAAATAAATTATTAAGAAAGGTTTGAAATAGAAGATTGGGGATGATAGACAGGTTGATTTATGGAAGGATCTATGGTATGGCAGCGTCCCGCTTAGACAATAGGATTGGGCGAGTCCTTTCAAGGACTTTTGCTTGACCACGTTTGGTACAAAGGTTGTGGATTACATTGTTGATCACAGATGGAAGAATTTCATGTTGACCGATAGGCAGATGGAGGAGTTTTAGTCCAAGTCAAACCTCTTTCATATTCCCTCAGGTCCTAAATAAGATCAGCTCATATGGCAAGCCACTTCTTCTGGTCAGTTCTCTGTTGCGTCTGCTTTCAAAGGTTTGATTCCTTAGCAAGATGACCCTCCCTTCTAGGCCAGAATTTGGGATGATAAACTCATCCTAAAGGTTAACATTTTCTTCTGGCTGCTTGTGTAGAATAGAGTGTTTACTATTGATAATTTATGTAAAAGAGGCTTCTCGTTGACTAATGGATGTCCTTTGTGCCTTAAGGATGCTGAAGACTCTTTCCACTTGCTCCTCTCTTGTCCGTTCTCTTTGGAGGTTTGGAATAAAGTTCTTTCCTTGTGGAACTTGAGTTGGACCTTTCCTAACTCCTTCAAGGAGTTGGTTACTCAGTGGCTCTGCCCTATCTCCAATCCATCCCTTAGGTTTCTTTGGTCCTTGACAATCCCTTATATTGCTTGGAATCTGTAGAAGGAGCAAAACAATAGAGTCTTTAGGGAGATCATCTTGGATTCAAAAAACTTATTTTTCAAGGTGGTTAGATGCATTAAGGAAAATTTTAAAGTTAGGCTTGAAGAGAAACTATCCCAAGAAACCAAGATAGAGGTATCTCAGTCGGAGGTTGATATCTCTAAGAATTGGAATATCCTTGAAGATATTTCCACACCTTTTAAATGTATGAAACAACCTCGTGGGGAAGTTATGTGGAAATTGCCTCCTAAGGGATGGATCAAAATTAACTTTGATGGGGTAGTGAAAGGAAACCCTGGAGTTGCTGGTAGTGGGGGAGTGATGAGAGATGATCTTGGTAGGTTTTTAATGGCTATGGCACTCCCTCTGGGTACCTAGACAAACCACTTCGATGAAGCTGCAGCAGCCTATCACGCGATTGCTCTTGCTCATGCCAAGGGATATAAAAAAGTTTGGGTGGAAGGGGATTCCAATAACATCATCAATTTCCTTAAGAATTCCCTAAAACCTAGTTGGTCTATAGCGGCCTTTGTTGAAGATGCTATAAAGCTATTAGAGACCTTTGATGAAACTTATATTTCTCATATTTTTCACGAAGGAAATAGGGTGGCAGATATCTTTGCCAACATTGGAGTCACTGGCCAATCCAAAACCATCTAGGATGACGTGGAAATATCCTTGAGCAAGGTTAAGGTGCTGAATGCTAATGATTGTAAACATGGAATGAGGCTCGAGAAGTAATGAAGAGATCATTGTGATCTTGAAGGGTTGGAAGGGCAACTCTTTTATGAAGACAAAGGCCACACGAATTATGGGTAGGATTAATGGTTCGAGTTTTCATAGCAGGCTTCATCTAATTCTCTTTCTGCTCTGTGTTGGATGCGAGGGAAATAAGGGTTTAAATATTATCACGGGTGGTGAGAGGAACAAAGTGGAGCCCTCTTCCTATGAAGGGGTCCGTTAGAAGCAAAAGGTGTGGAAAATCATGGAAGCTGGAGGGTTAGCTCCCTATATGGAAAGATTACATGGGGCTGACTCCAATGTCATTGCGATATTTGTGAAGAATTACAATAACAGAAAGGTCACGACCTATGGCTGGGAGTTAACCATAATAGAAGATTTCATTGCTTCAGTCTCTGGGTTATCTACCAACGAGAAGAAATTCTTCTATGAAAGGAAATACAATGAGGAATCCCTGAATAATTTCTTCAAGGGCAATGAGCGTAGCAAGTTGGTTAAATTGCAGTCTAGACAGTATAATCGCCTTTCTATTAAGTCAATATGGGCTGAGGTGGTGGAGGTTATTATGCAGTATATCACCTTGGATGGGAGGTACATTGAAGTCTACAACTATCACTTTAATTTGCTGAACCATTTCTGCCATGGTATGTATGTCTCCATCCTGTTTTATTTGCTTGCTTCATTGGAGTATGGTCTTAAGGAAAACTGTAGAAACCCTAAGTTGCCTATCCTACATGAAGGCCTCATTCTTCTGATAATGGAATATATGAAAAATAACACACCTAAAAAAGGGCTTAAGGACAAGCACAGTGCTAAGAAAAAGGTGTGCATGGTGTCTAGTGAATCAGAAACCAACTCTGATGATGAGGATTGGGTTATGGAAGAAGAACAAAAGGGAAGCGAAGAAGGGTCTAGTAAAAAGAGGAGGACCAAAAAGAGGGAAGTCAATATTTCATGGTTGGAAGGGTCGAAGATGGAAGATGAGTCTGATTCCTCTCTCAAGGTGTGTAAAGGCAAGAAGAGTTTTCCAGTGAAAAGGAAAACCCCTGTGACGGTGAAGAAAGGTAAGAAGTCTCTTGAGAAAGGGAGTGAGGATGTGGGATATGAGCCAGGCCATGACAAGAGCACTTTGAATCA
Organism: Cunninghamia lanceolata; assembly: GCA_027924645.1. Taxonomy (NCBI): domain Eukaryota; kingdom Viridiplantae; phylum Streptophyta; class Pinopsida; order Cupressales; family Cupressaceae; genus Cunninghamia; species Cunninghamia lanceolata. The sequence goes on from BSBN01001526.1 coordinate 1,341,957, forward strand.
GGGGAACCAGGATGAAATGGTTGATCAGGGCACAGAGAGTGGCTTCAAAGCTATGGAAACCCATGGTAAAAATTTGCATATTTTTGAACCCAACATTGGCCTTCGTTTTCCCGAGATTCCTGACCCGTCTTGCAATCTCCCTGAGGACTTTGATGATTTAATGGCTAAGGCTAAAAATAGATATGAAGTGGAGGAGGTGTTTGGGCTAGTAAAAAATGCGGTCAACTCCCAACACAAAATGACTAAATGGTTCTTCATCGAAATCAACAAAATCAACATTAAATTGCAGTTGATGTAGGAAAGCTTGGTGAAAGGAGGTAATACCTTGGTGGAACCAGACAAACTGATATTCCAGAATTGGGAAGCCATACCTAAAATGGAAGAAATTGAGCATGAAATGGTGAGGATGAGGGAAGAATTTGACACGAGAATCCAGTACCTGGAGGAAAAATTAATGGAGGTCAATAACAATCTAGAGAAGATGATGCATATAAGTAAGTTAACCATTCAGAATAGTTTAAAGGGAATGAAGACGCTGACTGAGAAACTCAAAGAGCTAAAAAAAGACCAGTTAAAAGATTTCGAAACTGAAGACATTCTGAATGTGGAAGACCTTGGCATGTAGGACAAAGAGGAAGGCATTAAAGAGAAAGATAAATAGGTGGTCAAGGAAGATATAGGTGGCCCTTCAATCGCACTAGGGGAAGCAGAAAAAAATAGTTTGAAGAGGAGAAAAAAGAGTTGATAAACTTTGCCAAACTGCATGAGAAATTCTATGAGCAGGAACTTGAGGCAGCAGAGACCCTAAAGAAAATGACTTAGTTTGGGATGTTCTTTTTTGCTATGTTTTTCTATGCTTTAGTTGTTTATATAGCTTTTGGTTGGCGGCTAGTTGGCTTCCTGCTCTCAGTCTGCTTCTTTTTGTAAAGGGTTTCAAGGCCCCTTCAAAACCTATTTTACCTATATAATAAAAAATAATGTCATAGGAACTTTTGGATAGAAGGTGACAATTTTATAATTTTCTCAAGGAACATTATGTAACCAATATTAACAAATGATCTCAAATTTTTTATATATTATTGGATAGTCTCGATTTAAATATTTGTTGTTTTCATCAAGCAGTTGGCAATGTATCTCCTAAGATTTTGTGAATGTAGACTTCTAAGTTCTAGTTTCTTGAACATATAAAATTGACACTAATATTAAGGGAAAAAAAATAATGATGACTATTATTGTCATCCTATTGTCTTATCTCATGGTAGGATGCCAATAATAGTCCTCATAGTTAAAATAATAGTAATAACTTATTCTAGTTTAACAGTAACAATTTACTCTAATTTAACTGTTGTCTCTCAGATTTGCACCCTTGCTGAGTTGTAAAACTTGGCAATCTGGAGAAACATGCGATCTTTCTAGGTCTATGGGTCACCTGTGATGGAAAGAACCTCCAGAGAAGGCTGGCTTCCTATTGATACTCCACCTATACTTCTTATACTAAAGTCTTTGCAGAGAAAAGGGTAAGAAAGATTGCATTAAAATGAAACCTACTGTCTAAGGTGATGCACCAAAAGATCATCTGAGACTACACAGAACTGACACAATACAGAACTAGTAATAACAAGACTCCCTTACACAACCCAGCAAATCATAATCCTTGCATCATTACTTTGTAAGGAGGCTAAATAACAATAGTCTTGCAAAGGAGAAAGGTGTTCTCTCACTACTCAAAACTGATTGTTATTCCTTGCACATCTCACAACCTGCAAAAATATGTATCCTTGAAAAAAGGCACCAACATGAAATATAGCTCCAAGGACAAAGAACATCACAAAGATCTGCATTAACACTAAGGATACACAATATCAGAAGAAAATGGGAAGGTATGAACTGCTTATTACTGCTAAAAAGGGTGTTACAATGATGTATATCTCTGAAAATGGGTTACAAGACTGTTCACTCCTGCAAAAGAACTCAGAAAATTACAATATACAGAGTAGTGAATAGCCAGAATCCCTGACTAATGAACAAGGGAGAAGACTATATACTTCCCAAACAGCTGCCATAAGATAAACATGAGCCCTCTCCATTTTTCGTGGATGTCATAAAAAATATTTGTCTAAAGTCCTCCAAAATGGGTTCCCAATGCATAAATGGTCAAGGCATGCCATTAACTATCATAAAGGCACCTGAAAATGTCTTTGAATGCCTTTAAATGATCTTTAAGGCCATGAAAATAAGTCAAAACTGTGCATTAACTCCCCTGCAGCATCATAAATGTCTGATACTTTCCCAATAAATGACATAAATACACATTTTCTGCATTTAATTAACATTTGACTAAGAGGTTTATAATTACACCACCTTAGTTAATGTTTTACAATTCAAAATTATACAAACCTATGCAGAAAATAGTGACATTTATGACAATCATTTAATTCCCTGATTTGCATGATTTAGGGACCAATTAAATGTCGTAAAAAGATGACAAAGTAATCGACAAGACTTACTTTGTCGTTTGTGATAAATTTGCCTAATGTTGCCTCTTTGCATTTTTATTACAAATGATAAAGTAATTCATAATCATTACTTTGTCGTTTGTTTACAACATTTAATCTATTTCTAGATTATGCAAAAATGACATAAAAAATGTTGTAACTCCTAGGCAAAATGACATGACTCACCATACACTCGCATCATATCTCGCATCTCATAGCATCATAACAAAAAGCTCTCACAACTCCTAGCCATTCATGCGTTCACACATATCTATCATCATGTCCCTACAAGGTTTAATGCAACACATTTTGAAAAAATGACCCTTATGCCTCCCTAAACCATTACAATGCCTCATGGCTTCCATGTACGTATAATTACAATATTATGCACTTTAAATCACCTTATCCCTCCCAACACACACCACCATGCCTTAGCAAAACACAAGGCTGTCGACCCATATGCTTTCATAATGAATTTTCTTTGACTTAAAGGGCAGAAAATTATCTCACGGCCCCCTCTTGCATTGCTAGGTTCTAAAGACTTCCAAGTCTTTACCTCGAGCACCACAGATTGAAATGATTTTTTACAAAATAAAAGTAAAGAAAAAAACAAGAAGAAAACACACATTCGAGCATAGCAAAATAGGGTTTGAAACCCTCTCTCAAAACATTTGACTTCGCCATCTCGCTGTGAGCTTTGTCGAGCTGTTGCCACAAGGAGGGTTTGACAGCAAAAAATTCCATTTTCTGGTCGACTTTGGGTCGATGTGGCCGATTTTAGAGGCGAAATGCAAGGTATTCTGCTTTTCAAAGAGATTTTGACTACTTCTAGTTGATTTGGCGTGGATAATGCCACTATTTTTTACTGGCTTTTGATGTATTTCTTTGCTGTCTTTTGTGGCCGCAAACTTCTATATTTTTTGCCTGTGTGAGGCCGTCGTTGGAAGGTCGCCTGAAGGGAAACTAGGTGATTTTCCACAGCCAATGGAAGAAAAACAGAGGTAATTTATTTCCGTTGTATATTGCTCTTCAATTTTTTGAGACTTTTTAGATTTTCGCTGCCAGAAGGTACGATTTGGGCATATTTTTTAGAGCATTTTGTTTAAAATGAGTTAAAAAACTTCATTTGCTTCTGTATAAACCTGCATTTGCTCTCTGCTGTTCATGATAGAAAACTCAAAAAATGACATTCTTGTGCATTCTGTTGTTGATTATCTATAGAAAATCTACATCTTCTTTGTTCACTGTATGATTTGAGCTCGAAAAACTCCATTTTCTGGGCATTTTATTTGAGAGCATTTCGTTTAAAATGAGTTAAAAAACTTCATTTGCTTCTGTATAAACCTACACTTTGGCTTGAAAAAACTTCATCTTCTATCATGCTTTATTTGGGATCTTTTTAAGACAAATGGAGATAGCTTTCATATCCGTTTCACTCAGCTTTTTCTTTGAAACCTTCACTCCATTTTGTACCTTTGTGATGGTAGTTGCACTTCCTCTTATTTCATCCTTGACTGCATTTTGACTTGATCAACTTCAAGCTGTTGCCTTAATGTCATAAGCTGTTGCCTTAACGTGATTGTACATATAAGGGATACATGCCCATGCCCACTCAATGAAGATTGCAAAAGGTGAGTTAGTTTAGAATCACGGTAAGGCACATGCGGAGCCTTTCCTTCACTTAATTTTCTGATTACCATTCCAAGGGTTAGCAGACTTTTATTGATATAAGAACCTTCCTTCCTTCTCAGACCAGTTGTCTCTGTCTTAAACTGCTTCTGCTGCTGTTGATAAACTGGAAGCTGAGCTAATGAATGATTTTGCTGCATTAATGTTAGCTTAACGGTGGCAAACTATTTTAGCTTTACATCATTGCTCATATCATTAATTTGTTGAAGTTGCAGCATTTGTTGTGCTTGGAACTGTGCCTACAGTTGAGCAGCTTGTTGCTGTTGTTGTGCTAGCAGAATCTTCTGATGTTGTGCTTGTAACAGCTCTTGCTATTTTATTGCTTGGTGGTGATGTAGAGCATTGGCATTCAATTGTATAGGATTTAAATTGTTTTGTTGTGAAGTGCTTATCCTACCTTGCTGTAAAGAGTTGCTATTCTGTTGAATGGCATAATTGTTTTGCTGAAGGGCATAACTATTATTATTATGTTGAAGCGAGCTAACTGAACTCTGCTGACTGTCAAGGGTGACTTGACTGCTCATACAATGCCTGATAATATGCTCTTTCATCTGTCTTATAAATCTTGACAAGGCATTAGAAACCTATTCACTGTCATAGATACTTCTTTAACCTTTATCTTCTCATAGGTCTTTGTCAGTCATTAAAATGAATATTCAGGCTTCTATGAAGGTGATGCAAAACCTTATTGAAAGTCTATACAGTCATTAGATTCTTCTTCGGACTGTTGCTCCAAGACTACTTTCTAATGGTTGTATCTATTCACTATTATATAGCAATCATCTAGCAGTGACTATTCTTTCGTTTTGTAACAGTCACCTCATGACTATTTTTAACTTGCATACACTTCCATATTGTATGACAGTCTCTTGTGGTTGTAGCAGACCTCTTGAAATCTTGTTCAAGAGCTTTGTCATGAAGTTGACCTCTTCTTTACTCGTTGCATGCAAATCCTATCCTACAGTAGCAGATCCTTTACCATTTCTTTCTATTAATTTGAGTCCATTGACTCTACCTTTCAAATCCTCTATAAATTCGCTTGTCACAACACTATTCAACTCATCCACACTCCATATAGAGGTTTTCAAACTTTATAGTCAGTTGGTATGGATGAAATTGTAGGGGCATAAGATGGACTTTACTTTATGAGGTCTTCTAGATGCCTTCCAGACTCAGTCTCTGTTTCCTATGATCATTTCATACCCGTGGAAGAGATATACATTCTTTTACTTGCTCTTTGAGATCAATGCATCTTAAGTTCGTGACTGAAAAAAGGTTTAAACTCACTATCATCTTCTCAGCCCCTAGGCCTAGGGATCATTACAACTTTTCATGATATCTTCCTTCTGTATGTGACTGCCCCATGATTGTTTACTGTCATCTATCTTACAATGACTGAAACCTCTTGACAGTTAATTGTTGTCCATTTATTATGACAGTATACTGTTCCCTATATGCTATGACAACACTTATTGATGTTCATCTCTTTCTATGACTGTCTTTTTGCTACTGTGCTTGAAACCAGTTTGCTGCTCTATCTTTTGATAGTTGACTGTTGTTAGCATGCAGCCATTCTGAGCACAAGATGTTTCAAATTTACCTCTGATGGATGGATTTATTGGACAATCATTTAACTATTCTGAACTATTTGATGCTACGGTCAATGAGATGATTGTCCCTATTCCTTATTGCATATACCACTGTCTTCTTGTTGTAGCACTCATGCACTTCCTATGACTTTGCATCTTTTTTTTTGTAAGTTCTCTTATGATTGTCTTCACCTTCCTGGCAGTTTGTCTTGCATTTGTATATGGCATATGAAATGTTTTCTGTAAGAACTATGAGCTGGGCTCAACCCTTGTGGGAGCCACATTTCCTCCACTCATAATGTAACCTGATGAATCAAACATAAACATAATTACATCTGTATTTGCACATGAAGCAAACTTGTTAGAAAATAAATGCATGTTTTGGATGTGTTTGATGACTGATTGTTCTCTAGGACATCTAGGGTATACATTTCTTGTTTAATGCAATTGAGGAACAGTTTATACATGTATGATATCTTGTTCATGTATGATTTGGGACCATTCATTGCTTAGAGCATTGCTCTAACATCGTTGTTGTTGCTAGATGCAGGAACTAGGGACGACATGAAGCTAGGAAGGACAAAGATGACTCAGGGTGACAGGACAACACGCCAAAACTAGAACCAGTCATTCTCAGGCAATGACTGGCCTCTGACCCTACATGCACATTACTTTATTTACTTATTCATGTATATACTATTCTTCTATTTCATTGAATAAGGCAGTTAACCTCACGACTTGTGTGAGATGATGAACATTTTACATTCAATAAAGATTGTTTATTTTTTGGAAAGGATTTTGGATAAACCCTTCTTATGTTACATGCACTTGGATAATGCAGTAAACTAATAAACATGATCTCCTGAATTATTTCATTTATGCACTTGAATGTAATGTATGAAGGACCAGATGAGATGTACCTTATAAGTTTTGAATCAAAACTCTACCTGAATGAGCCGTAGTGAAATTTAGGTAACATTAACATTAACAGTTTATTCTAGTTAAATACTAACATAATAAGACCAATAGTTCAATCTATTAAAGTATAGATATAATTATTCTAGTTTAATAGTAATAGTTTACTCTAATTTAATATTAAAAATTTATTCTATTTCAACACTAATAGAATAAGACTAACAGTTTCATCTAGTAATGCATAGAAACAATTATTCTGGCTTAACAATAATAGAATAACTAATAGTTTAATCCAAAAACACTAACAATTTAATATGATACTGTATAAAAATTCATCTACAGCCTAATGTAAATCGACATACCAAACACTTGAAATTAGAAATGTCTAGTAATGCATTTTTTTCACACTAGGATGCACCGTGTAAGGAGCATGATGCACCTTAATTGTCACAACTAGGCCAAGACCACTTGAAAATGGAACATAAATATGACCAAGATGTCACAATAGTCCATCAAACTCTAAAGAATAACTAGAATACTTTCCTTTAAGGGCCCTCTAGGACTCCATCTCATATCTAGCCTCTTGATGCCATGGATCCTATAGAAACTTTTCCAATACATGCCCATGTAGATCTATGCTTAGGGATAAAATTGACACCTCATGCTGCCTCTTTCTTAAAGAATCAATGACCACATTATTCTTTCCCTTGATGTATTAAACACCAAATTCAAACTCACACAAAAATTACATCCATCAAGGTTGATGAGCATTCAAGTTTGGCTACACAAAGATGTAATATAAGCCATGATGGTCAGTATGAAGCTCAAATTGATAGACCAAAAAGAAATGTCTCCATTGCACAAGTGCATGGACAACTACAACCAACTCTAGATCATGGGTGGGGTAATTCATCTCATGATCCTTGAGCTTTTGTGATACATAAGTAGTCACTCGTCCCTCCTGCATAAGGATTGCTCTCAAACCATTTGATGGTGCATTCATACAAACCACAAAATTTGTTGCAAGATCAAGTACTAGAAGGACTAGTGCACTAGTCAGCCTCTCCTTGAGACATTAGAAGGCTTTCCCACACTAATCTAAATAAACAAAATTCTTCCCTTTGCTTTGAAGAGAAGTGATTGAATGTGCCAACCTTGAAAATTCCATGATATATCGATAGTAATAACTCACTAATCCCATGAAACATTCATGGGCATTGGCCAATCCATTATGGCCTATATCTTTGAGGGATCAACTGAGATACCATCACTAGAGATAACATGACCCAAGTACCTCACCTCTAATTGAAACAATTCACACTTCACCAAGTTACCAAATAGTTGGTTATCACAAAAACACTGAAGGACCTAGCACAAGTGAACGTCATGTTCTTCCACTGTCTTCAAATAGATCAAAATATCATCAAGAACACAAGGACAAATCAGTCAAGATAAGTATGGAACACTCCATTCATCAAACTCATAAACATAGAGTGATCATTCGTCAACTTGAATGGACTACAGTGAACTTGTAATGCCCATAATGAGTACAAATGTAGTTTTAAGAATATTTGCCTCATGCATATGAAGCTAATAATATCTAGACTTTAGATCAATTTTAGAGAACACTCTAGCTCCCTTCATTTGGTCAAAAAAATCATCGATCCTTGGCAAGGTATATTAGTTATTCACCTTCACCTTATTCAATTGTCGGTTATCAATACACAAATGAAGAGATCTATCCTTCTTTTTCATGAAGATAATAGGTGTACCCCAAGGGGATACACTAGGATGAATGTGCCCTTTTTCTAGAAACTCCTCTATTTGGAATCAAAGATCACTAAGTTCTTGAGTGGTCATACAATATGGTGCACATGAGATGGGATCTACTCTTGGAATAATATCAATGTAGAAACTTCCATATCTCGTTTAGGTAGCATACTAGGAATAGCACTAGGAAACACATCAACAAACTCCCTAAGAAGGGGGTGATAATTGAGAGATACCTCATAGAACTCACTTCCAGAAAGATCACTCACTAAGATAGCAAACATTTGACATCCCTTTTGCATGCTTTGTTTCAACTATATAGCAGCAATCATGCAAAGAGATATGGGTCTAAGAACCCTTGCTACCTCAAATGGATAACCAAGGTCATCCACACACTTTTTGACCTTACGACAATAATCAATGCTCACCGAATTAGTCTCAAGCCAATCCATGCCAAGGAAAATCTCGTAGGATACCAAGAGTAGGATACACAAATCAACAATGGTGGTGAAGGTTTCAAGATCCAACCCACAACCACTCACAAGGGAGTCTATAGCCACCTTAACATTGGTAGCTAACTCAACCTACCATTTATCGTCCTTCCTTATTTCCACAAGCCTACAATACTCTACCAAGGATGGAGAAATAAAAGAGATTGAAGCACTAGAATCAAATAAAATATAAGCACAAACACCATCCAACAAACTTGAAGTCTATGCCACTGTACCCTGATGCTCTGCCTAATGGTTTTCTATTGCACCAAATACTTTGTCTGACCCATCAACATCTCCCACTATCAATTCTAACACAACATTCTAACCCCCAACTACCACAAATCCCTAAGGGAAAGTTCTTGCATAGTGACCCTCCTAACTACAAGAGTAACATGTTCCTGAGTGATCCCACAATAGTATGTCCCACTTGTGGGACATCTTGATTTTTGCCTACAATCACATATTTTTTAGAAAAAATAATGATTTAAGCCTAGATGTGTTCCATCTATAGGGGTTTGATTGAAGGGGGTTAGATCAACCCCCCTTAGATAAAATCCCCTTAGATAGAACCCCCTAGGTTTAAATCAAACCCTCAATAGAGTCTCCTCTGCACCTAACAAAATGCTGAAAAAAACAATTTTGCTTCACTTTTTGGGGGATCAAATGAAATCATTTAGAAATTTTATTTTGTAAGTATGTAGCCCTTAGTATTACTTTCCCAAAAATTATAATATGCAGTATATTTTCTTTAATATTATAATTTTATTTATTTTTATAATGGATGTAGGTATATTATGAAAATAATGACCCGTATTCAAGACACTAGGAAAAATGAAAAACATTGTTAGGAAAATCTCAAAAAAATGCATTGCACTACACATAGATGTCCTTATTTCAATGAAAAAAGAAAAAAATAATTTTGATATATATGCTAAGAGAAATGCATTATGGAATAAAATAGGTCTAAATTTTTGTTATCTCTAATTCAAAAATTAATAATAAATAACATATTTGATTAAAAACTACCAAAAAGTATCCATGTACTAGATAGTGGAGTTAATAGTCTAATTCCAATAAATCATGAAAAAAAATAATTGCATTGAAAGTTGCATTATGAAATAATGTCACTCAATAAAAAATAATAGAAAAAATAAAAGTTGATTAAAAAAAAAAAATGATAGAAATAATTCTTTAGAAAAAAACTTGAATCTACATAGAAAATTCCACAACTCATTAGTTTACATCATCCTTAAATTCTTGACCATTTGTTCCCTATAATTGACACAAATTGAAAAGTGTTGAAAATGCTGATTTTGAGCATCCCACTTTGGCTAAAAAGTGGGACACACTATTGTGCTATCACCTTCATACCACAAATCAAGTAGGAATTGACTGAGGTGTACTTGACTACTAAAATCTCAAGTGATTGGGAATAGGCTGGGCACCCTAGGCTTATTGTCAGGACATAAAACCACTATCACACTACCCCCTTTTCTTCCCATGGCAATGTTTACTAGAGCCTTGTCCACTCAGAGGGGCCTATTGGGGCTCCTGATTCTACTACTATTGGTAATAGTTTTTGGATGACGTTGATGGTGCCCTATGAGATCCCTTAATTTGGGGTTGAGATCCTCACACCCCTAAACCTAACTAAAAGGGGGCCACTACCTAAAATCCCACTTGATCACCATGGCCCTTAGCTAAATTATCCTCGATCAATTTCGCTTTCTCAACAACAACCTCTAAGGTCTTTGGTTCTAGCACTTGAACTATTTCAAGTATGTGCTAACTAGTGTTGTCATTGATGTCAACATGCTTATGTTGTCATTAGTGTCAACTGTGTCTTTTGATATTGCTGATTGTTGCTTGATTGAGTTGTCATGTTAAAGTGATTTGAATGCCTTATAGAAGTGCTAATGATGTTGGTATAATGCTCTTGTTGTTGAGTTTCCAAGTGCTTTTGAGAAAATTTGCTCTCCAGAGGAAACAATGTGTTGTAGAGTATTCTGGCTTGTAGGATACTGTCTGAGTTTTTGCTCCACATTTCTTCTGTGTTGAAGACCAGAGTATGAGATTTGGATATGTTTTAGAGAAGTGTTTGAAGATACTAAATCCAAAATTTGATGGTCCGGATCGCTGTACAGTGGAAGTTATGTTCACCAGTTTGAAGACTGTATTTGACAGAGTTTCTGGGTTGTGTAGAGGTGTCTGGGTGAAAGTATTTTGCTCTGCATTGCTCCACAGAGTCATTTTAGGTGGTGTGGTTCTAGACATATGTTTATAAGGTCCTTATCTATCTTCATGCCAAAGGATTTGTGATTTGGTTCTCTAGAAGGCAAGTTATTGAGTAGCAGAGCTTAGCAGTGTTGATTGTGAGCAATCTGTGATCTGTCTTCAAGTGAGATTTGTTATCTTCAAGTGAAACTTGTTGTAGCTGGATTTGTTGGCTCCCAAGTGATTTTATGTTGTTCGTGGATGTCTCCAGCTCATGTTGAAGGCTTGTGCTTGGTCTGCAAGCTATGATTGAGTTCTTGGAAGCGTGTGCTTAAGTATTCTTGGTGTTTGCACAAGTTTGCATGACTTGGGTGCTAAAACTCTTTGCAAATGTATTTCGTGGATTGTGGAAGCATGTTAAAGCGTGTGAAGATGTATTTAGGTCTGAGATATGCCGTGAAGTGTTCTACCATCATTCATTTGCTTCGTAAGATTGTTTAAGTCTATACCTAATTTGAATTGTGTATGCTTGCTGACCTTGAAGACTATTCCAAAGGTTGTAGAATGTGTTGACGACCTTGATGTATGTTCTAAGGTTGATGATTGATATAAATAAGTGTAAAGAATTCATGTGAATATGCAAAGATGCGAAGATGAGGATGTTTGTGTTGTGAGGTAGTGAAGGTGATAGGTATTGTGCTTTATTGGAACTGAACTCAGGCATGTGGTAGATGCTATCATATCAGTTCATGGCAATGAGCCCTTTTGGTAGTGAGCCTATTGCAGTGAGTATTCTTTTGGGAAGTGAGCCTCTTTGTAATTCGGTATTGATACTAATGTATATTGTGAGCTAATCCTCATCGTGGTTTTTCCATTTTAGGGTTTTCCACGTAAAAATCTGGTGTTCTCTTGTGCATTGTGTTGATGTGATTAAGTTTATGTTATCTACCTTTCATGTTTAATCTTCATAACAGAATTAGGATTTAAATGAATTGATGTGATGTGATTATGTTTGTGAAGGCTTAAAGTTTTTAATACAACTGATTCACCCCCCCTCTCAGTTGTCTTGTGCATTCAACATGAACACCTCCACTGATACGAACATTTAAGCCTCCCACAAAACTCTACACTAGCATGCTTTTATCCTCCATTGTGCTCACATACTATTTGATTCAAAGAAATAGTTCTCATACTAATCAATAGTCATGCCAAGTTGTCAAAGCTCATGGAACTCATTTGCATGGTGCCACTTGAAATTCTCAAGAAGGTATCATGAATGAAACTACTCTAGAAAAGTCTCCCAAGAGACTATAGCAATATCTAGGTGATGCTTTTGTTCCTTCTGGCACCACCAAGTAGAAGCAAACCCATGTAAGTGCATGATGGCACATCAAAACTTGGTATTACTACCATAAGGATGCATCACAAAACATCTATCTAGGGCCAAGAGCCAATTCTCATCCTTTGATCCATCCATAGAACCTTTAAAGGTAGATGGCTTAGCTCACAAAATATCTCACATGTGAACTATTGCCACACTATCCTTGTTCACTAACTATTTATCTCCTAACATGGTATATCCTGAAAGGGTACCTCCTTAACTCTAGACTAACACAAGCTCCTAGAGCACTCTCTTTCACCATCTATGTGTGTACCTCTTACCTTTCCTAAGAAGGGTGAGAACTACTGGAATGCATTCCCTCTTGACAAGAGGTCAACCTTGCTAAAATCCCTTGAAGAATGACTACTACTTGCAATGCACCAAAAGGGTCTTCAAGCTAATCTTGTCTTAACCTCAGGGAATGATCAGTCTAAAGTTCTGGTGAGACTCGATCATGGTTAACATTCCCTCCTTGTCAAGTGTGGTAAGACCTAGGAGGCATCATTAACAAGTCTCATGGGTTAGCACATACATGATAATTTACAACACCATGTTATGGCATACAAGAAACATGGAAACATGAAACTAGAACACACGAACAACCACTCAAGAAAACTCATAACCAATCACATAAACTAGAGCTCCCAATTTTACAAAATGGGCTCTGATACCAAATGTAATGCCCCAAGCTTACACTCAAGACATTAATGGGCAAAAACTGACCGATTTCTTTTTTTTTTTGCAATAAAAAAGTGGTAACGAGAAACCACACTACACTTTAACATGTCCAAGGTGTCATAATAATATATGATGACACATCTGGCACACATACCAATGCAAAATGCAAGGTGACACAAGTGGAAGACTTAATGATACCATGAGACAAGACACCATGGCCAGCACAAAAAATAAGGCATGGAGGAAAGTTGGGGTTTCCAAGAGCACTTAAAAACCATCACAACATCTCGACTAAACCACTCCTCAAATATCTTAGGGTTACAATAATTAGAATACCAAAATTGCCAAAGTTTAGGTTTTAGAGGGAACCTGCAAAAGGGTCAAGTTTCAAAAATGAGAAGTAACTTGCAACACTAGATCAGGTTTGGGTTTTAGGTTGCAATTGCATATTGTATCCTTTTAGACTTTGGGTTCCATTTTCCTATCACACTATGCAAAAAGATATACCAACCCTAGAATCTGACCATAGGATGACTTTAGGCTCTGGGAAACATTTCTAGTTGCATGTATGTAATGTGCAAAATATCTCTAATTCTTGGCATAGAAGGGCATTAGACTTTGGAAAATATTTGTAGTTTTACACGTCTACAAAGTGCAAATGAACTATGAACTTTAGACCACCTACGACCTCATAATCTGGAAGCTGACCACAACATGTATACAAATTGCACTAGAACTCTAAACTCTATACCTCCTACACTTTAGGTTTTTGGGACCAACTGCAACTAGCCATTTAGATTGGTAAACCCAATTTGTATGTTGTTTAGATTATTTTCTTGACTTGCAAAAATAGAACATTGAAGACTACTAAGACATGAAAAATAAGAAACTTAAGTTTCACACTCTATGAGGTGTAACTTCCTTAGTTTTAGCGCTGTTTAGAAATAGTTTTAGGAAAATGTTCACAAAGGATTGTGGGGTCTAACTTGGCCACATGAAAGCCTCATAAAGTGCACAGTTCCTAAGAAATGAGGTGGAAAGTGGATTCCACTTTCAAAACCTTAAGAAAGTAAATACATAGCTAAAATGAAATACTAAAAATACATCTATTTCTAAAGACTCACCATGTCATCAATAAGGGAAAGCTCTTCACACAATATCAAAGTGGCTCAAAGGTCCATGTGGTCTACAATAGTAATACAACACCACCCAACCATGTGAAACCCTTAGGTCCACCCCACTAAACTAAGAGATGGTCACATGGATATAAAACAAACTCATGCAATACAATGGGATTATGGCAACACATGCAAATCAACATACATAAAATATACAACATTCACATGAATACACTGACATGCAACAATCACATAAGCATCAATAAACATGATCACAATCAGATTAAATACAAAATCTAGCTAAAAGAAAGGACGATGATCTTAGAATTAAGATGAGGAGTGTCATTGCAACAACACGATGACCACACAAAATTTGGGAGTAGAACCTTCCCAATGAAGCTACTTAATGACATTCAACAACTTCCAAGAGTTATGAGATGTCCTTCATGACCAAAACTAAATCTAAGGCATTAAGTAATGACACATGTATCTTATTTAATCATATTTAACTACCCAATGAAATTACATTATCACTTGATTAAACTCTCCCCCACTTTATTATCACGTAACTCTCTATATTGCATGATAAATAGTAAGAGCCACACCTCTCTTATTTATACCTCATCCCTAAAGGCCCATCATTCTAAATCCATAATTTGGGTGTGGCACGAAAATCAATGCACCATTTTCTTACACATTTCAAAAAGATACAAAATTCCAAATTACAAGGGAGACTAATGTTTTCACAATCTAAAACATTTTCTTAAGTTCTAAATTACAATCTCCATCTCTTTTCAAAATGCAAAAAACCATAACATATCATCCGTTCCTCCATTAATGGAGATGGTTGCAACCTTCAATTTTCCTATATTTTGATTTTAAAGGAAATTGCAAAAACCAAAGTTACCCTCTTATACATAATTCACCCAACAACACTATTCTTCAATAAAATTGGGGAAAGAGATTCTAGAAAAAAATTACCACAGTAATGGCTCTATTTTGGGCATTTAAAAAGTTTTAAAATATAAAATTTAAATATAAAATTCTTAAAATCATTCTCTCAATTCAAAATACTTCCTATAACTAGAATCCACATGCAACCACCTATTGTGGGCATGGAAATGGAGAATTTCCAATTCAAAATTCAATTTCCAAAGCACTTACAAAAGGGGGGACAATAAATTTCAACATAATTTCAAAAGGATGAAGAAGAATCTCTTGAAGGCAAACACACCACAAGCAAGAAATCCTCAATTCAATCCAATCCCAAGCCAAGCAACACCAAAATGCTCTTTTTCAAATTGCAACAGTAGAAAATGAGAGATTTTTTCCAGCAAATTCAAAAGTCTCAAATGAAATGCATTCTTTTCCCTTTTGTCCAAAATACCCTAAACCCTTTCCCTTTTTCCTTCTTTTTCACAAGCATTATTTTTCCCTAAACTAGTTATTTTAAAATGCCATTTGAAAATAGATATTTCTAAAACGGTAATTCCCAAGCATTATTTCAAATAAAATTGTTGCATTGTAAATAAACCATTATTAATATTCCATGAAATGAACAGACGTTCTAAACCTTCAAATAAACCCAAATTTACTAATATTTTTTAACTATGATAAATAAAATGTAACTATTTCTATTTGATAAACATTGTTTTGAAACAATAAAGTATTCAAACTACCTTAACACCAATCATCAAATAACCAATACAATGATTGCAACTAATACGTTTAATGCACAAGATCACACAAGTACATCATCGCAATATAAACTACTTCATCCACTAATTGAATTAGAAACAATTACTCTGAATTCATAACATAATAATTTTTCCAATCACCCGATATCTAATACGATAATTTATTATGTTTCTACAACTATAACAATGTCAATAAACTGGTTTACGTATAACTGTACTGTTGAATTAGGTAGAACGCCAAAACTTAAAGGCAATATTAAAGATTTACATTGCAAATGATAACAAAAATAAACTAGAATTGTATTATGTTCAACCGCATGATATTACATTCAATACATTGGCTTTATAAATACATTATCCTCCCATGTACAAACCACTTACGGGAATAAATTCCCACCCAACTAACTAACCTAACAACTAACTTATTTTATGTAAACCTTAATTTTATAACAACCCCCCTTAAGGTTTACATTACAAAAAAGGAAAAACAAAATAAATATTGCATCAACATCAACCCAAACTCCTCATGTCTGGGTAAATGTCTTGATTATCCAACTTTGTATCAGCATCAACCCAAACTCCTCATGTCTAGGCAAATGTCCTGATTATCCAACATTTACCTACGAATTGACACACTCAATTATTCACAGGAAAATCACCAACTGATTGTGAATCGAGACTAACTCAATTATTCATAGTAAGTCTCCTCTATTTGTGGATCGAGACTAACTCCATTATCCACAAATACAAATTTGTAAAACTATGGATCAAGACAGACTCAACTATCCATAGCAAGTTTGTGGATTCAACTATCCACAAACCAACAAAAACTCACCAAATTTGTGAATTCGACTATCCACAAACCAATAAATCACTGCTAAGTCCCCCTTGCTCCTGAAGGGACTAGAGAAAAAATAGGTGCTTCTCATGTAAGGTGTCATCTCTGATTGAGAAGCTAGCTCGAGATGATGAAGATCCTCCTACCTCTGATGCCTCCTGCCTCCAATGGTACATGCTTAATTTTTAGAGAAGATATTCATCTTCACTGTCATTGTGAGGAGATTCTTGATCATATATTCCAAGATTACATCTTTCTCCCTTAGTTTCATTATCAATTAAAGCATGATGCAGGAGCATCCAGTGGTGTAAGGGCAATCTTGCATCACCAAAAAATTGATGATTTTGTTTTATGTTCTTTTCAATATTGGTATTTACGGATACCCTTTTGCTTGAATAATGATTTGGAACCTTCAAATTTTCCAATCAACTAAAAATAGCAACCTACTCTTTTTAGAAATTTTACATTTAAGCATGTATGGAAATGGAAATTTACTCAAAGCTCCGGAATTTAAAATATAATATTTGGTGAAGGAATTGACCACAAATCATTTGTGGGTTGAAAGATATTAAAGTTTTCATTTCTTTAAAAACTCGTGAAAAAGTTTCAAAGTCAATTTTGAGGCACTTAGAGGCCCTGTATGACCCCGAAAATAAGCATAATCGGTAGGAAAAATTATGAGGGCATAGATCTCTTCATGAGATTTCCAACGCATCAAAAGATTCATCAATCGGACACTTGGATCAAAAGTTATGGCTCTCGGAAGTTGGGCTATTTTTGGAGGGAGTTACAAATTTCAAAATTGTGATTGGGAGGCACCAAAAAAGGGCTATTTATGACCATTTTTTGAGAATCTTTTGGTATTAGAGGAGGGGAAAGTGGTAAGTCGTGAAAATGAGGGAAAATAGAAAACCCTAGTAGATTTGAAGCTACAGAAGGCAAAAGGCTCTAGAATCTAGAGAAAAGAAGTTGTAATTTGTTGCAGCATGTTGAGGATTTCATCCTCTAATTTGGTTCCAATTTCTATAATGTAATTTGTTTTTATTTCAATAAAAGAACATTCCTATTTTCTGTGGAAAATTTGTGTTGTTGTGCATTTTGGGATTTACCCCCTCATCAAAGAATTATCTGTTTTTAACTTGCCATCAATAAGATCTCTAGCACTTTGAATGCAATTCACTAGAATGTGTCATCTTTGATTACAATAGGAGCATTTGAAATTATTCTTTCTTGTTGAAACATTAATCTTCTTTTTTTACAAACAAAGCAGTTTCCTCAGTATTTGAGTGAGTTTTAGTGACTCTTTTCTCTTCATCAATTAAAATATCTCATTTTCTAAGCTCAGGCTCAGATTCAGTCCATTTAAAGTAAATACAATATTGTCAAAACTTGAAGGCATACTATTTAATAAAATAGCTTTGGCATCATCATCATCGACTGTACATTTTATACCAACAAGTTGATTAAGAAGGGAATGAAATGCACTAATATGTTGAACAATACTATCACCCTCTTTCATTTTCAAACCAAGAAGTTTTTGCTTCATTCCCATTTTAGCACTTGAAGCCTGCGAACCAAATAAAGAATTAAGGCCTTCCCATATTTGGTTTGAGGTTTCTGTTAGATCAATATGATGCAAATATGCATCAGATAACCCAAAACCAATCATTGCTGTAGTTTTACGATCTTTTGCTACTGTTATGTACCTACGGACATGATATTATAATGTATTTAGGTGGATGGAGATGTTGACATGTGGCACACATCCCTTAAGTTATATTAGGTCTTATGGATAACTTGTATAATTATTTGTATTAGGAGTTGAGTAGGCCCTCATTAGGATTACCCTTCCATTATGTTATTGGGAGGTGGTATATATAGGAGGTGAATATCATTGTAAAATGTGTGAAGGGTATTATATTTGTATTGGAGATCACTTGGAGATATAGTATGGAGTGGCTTCTTCCTTAAGGAGTATTGTATGGTGTTACCCTACCTTAAGGGTTTATTCTATTTCCACATATATTGAATATTAGGGAATATTGGCCCACAACATCTCTTGTGTTGTGTAAGATCTATCTTATACATTATATTATTTCCATTATTATATGTTTGGATCATTACAAGTGGTATCAGAGCATGATCTTGGCACCATGAAGGCAACAACAAAGTGATTTTTTTTTCAATTTTGGAGGTCATTTTGGAAATCGCATCTCTCAGATTTTGGCGATTTTTTTTTAATTTTTAAAGGGTTTTTGAAGACCATATTAAAGAAGCTACAGTCTAGATTTCAGAGACATTGGAGTAGTATTGAGTGAATTATTATAGAATTAGGGTTTTTCCCAATTTATTTGGAAGGTGCATATCTCTCAAATCCTGCTGAATTGGTAGCTTATTTTTAGTGGGTTTGGGAAGACATAGCAGAGGAGCCTACAATCCAAAATTTGGAGAAATTGAAGCAGAAATAAGTGCGTTATTGCAAAATTAGGGTTTTCACCATTTTCGCTCCTAGGATTGAAATTTAGCGAATTTGTTCCTACTTTCTGGAGGGTTGATCAGCGACATAGTGATACAAAAGGAAAAGGTTATTTTTTCTATAAACCCTAGCAGCAAGTACAACTTCATCAACATGGAATTAGCCAAGAAGCTATAGGTACAAGAAAAGCACATCAAGAACAATCAAATATCAGGTAAGGATATTCAAATTTTTGAAGATTTGAAGCTCTCTATGGGTAAATATGTTTTGCATTCAAATTTTCATGTGTTGGATATGGATGGGTTGGACATTATTCTTGGTTATCCTTGGTTAGAATCATTGGGAACAATAAACATCGATGTGCAAAAGAAGTTCATGAAGCTTTGGTATAGGAGGAAAAAAGTTACATTACAGGATATTACACATAATGAAGTCCAAAATAAAGTCAAGAAATAGCAAGTTCAAGAATCTATTGAAGATTACATCAATGAATTAGAGGACATGCAAGAGGAGCAAGATGTAGAGAAAAAAGAGGAGACAAGTAATTCTCTTCATGAGCCAACAAAACAAGTGGAAAAAAATGATGAATTGGAGAAGGTTCCAGTGATAGCAAAGGGTGCAATATATAGACATCCAAATCATGTAGACAAACAAGAGGCATGGAGGAAATGATCATGGAGGCATGACTCTACATGGAAACAACAATCAAATCACTATGGACCTACATGGAATAAAAGGAACAACTACAACAATCAGTGGTATCATATAAGTCATATCTATTCATGGAAACAAAGGACTTATTGTGATAAGGAATGGAATCAAAGGGGTGTAGAAAAATATGGATCAAGGATGGGATCTAGGTACTATCAAGATAAAACCAGCACGAAGATCAATTATGGATGGTTGGATGATTGGTCATGGTGGAACATTCATGACAACTTGCGACAGTCTTACTATTTGGCTTATTCTCATGTTTCGGGGATGAAATATGTCAAGGAGGGATGGCATGTTATGTACGTAGGTATATAATATTATAATGTATTTAGGTGGATGGAGATGCCGACATGTGGCATACATCCCTTAAGTTAGTTATATTAGGTCATATGGATAACTTGTATAATTAATTGTATTAGGAGTTGAGTAGGCCATCATTAGGATTACCCTTCCATTATGTTATTGGGAGGTGGTATATATAGGAGGTGAATATCATTGTAAAATGTGTGAAGGGTATTATATTTGTATTGGAGATCACTTGGAGATATAGTATGGAGTGGCTTCTTCCTTAAGGAGTATTGTATGGTGTTACCCTACCTTAAGGGTTTATTCTATTTCCACATATATTGAATATTAGGGAATATTGGCCCACAACATCTCTTGTGTTGTGTAAGATCTATCTTATACATTATATTATTTCCATTATTAGATGTTTGGATCATTACAGCTACCCATTTTAGTGCTTCATCCGCATCTTGTGGTTTTTTAATAGTTCCATTGACAATATCCCATAGATATTTTTCTATTAAAACTAGTTGCATTTTGATTTGCCATGTATGAAATTCATGACCCTCAAACTTCAAAATAATATATGATTTCTCCATTTAAATAAAGTCAATCTAATCACTTAACACTCCATTGTTTTTATTTAACAAAAACTGATATTAACTTTTCTGTGATAGGGCAACATAGAGGCCAACACATACCTTGCAATGTATCTTTAACCAGACAAAAGATTTCTGCCAATTTCATCCTCTAGCGCAACCTTGTCTATGCTTCCACATTTCTTTTCTGAGAAATGGGGAATAAACCCCACAGGAGATCAAACAATAGTGGTGTCAAACTCATAACAACACACGCCTTATTTAATTGACTTGAAATTTCAACGGCTTGAAGACTTCAATAGCCAACACCTAAATCAATTACAATGTGCAAATCTTCCTCCAAAGAGCATCTGGTATCCATGTCTTGAGGATAAAGAGGGAGGGAGTGGCCCGACTGCTCATTAAAACCCCTAACAATGCCTTAAAAAAATGGAACGCCTTATTCTAAACCCTTGTTGGAATTTGCAATCGCACCTTCAAAAGAAATTGGAATGCCTTATTCTCACGCAACATTAAATAATGCAATCTTCTATTTTGGAATCGCCAGCATTCAAAAAGGGCGATCTTGCAAAAGGAACAGTTTCTATACCTTCTTCATGTTTCTCACGCAACAATCAAGAGATACAAACATCATCTTACAAAGAACACCTTCTTCTATGCTGAACATGCAACAACCTTATCTATGTCACCTCTATTCTACATTGCTTTACATCTTCTCATAGGAACAAGAATTAGCAGTGCTCTAATACCAATGTTGAATTAGGTAGAACACCAAAACTGAAAGGCAATATTAAAGATTTACATTGCAAATGATAACAAAAATAAACTGGAATTGTATTATGTTCAATTGTATGATATTACATTCAATACATTGGCTTTATAAAGCCATTATTCTCCTGTGTACAAACCACTTACGGGAATAACTTCCCACCCAACTAACTAACCTAACAACTAACTTATTACATGTAAACCTTAATTTTCTAACATGTACATATTACAATTTCAATGTAGAAACATTCATAAATAAGCATGTCTTTGTGTTCAAGCTTTCTAGCGTTCTGCTCTGCTGCATAGATGGAGAGCACTTTGCCTCCATCCATAGACTAGCGATCCCCCACACACCTTCCAACTGGAAGTGGCCCTACCCTTCGTGAGGGTACTAGATAAAATAATCTGCAAAGTATACCATGCCATCCAACAACTAAGTGTAATGTACTAACTCTGTCACATTCAATCTACCATAATGTACTAACTCTGTCACATTCAATCTACCATACAACCCTAGATATCCTCTAGCTAAGTCTAATGATTGATTGACATGCAACCCTGTCAGATACTGTGAACTGACAATGTAAGCAGCGTTTGCATCACTTTGGCCAAAGCATTTAAAAATAATTTCACATTCTAGTGTGGAGATGTGGGTCGCTTGTTCACACACTTCTATCTCAGCTCGACACAAGAATACTAGTTCACTGAACATATAGAAGAAATCCACAATACTGAAGCAACTAAGTAACTAAACCTTTTAACCATCTTATCATTGACTTGGTTGGAAGTCCAAGTTCATCTGACTTATCTTGGCTCTAGTAAAGTGTGTGGTAGAATGATTTGATCACTTTTTTTTAAAACATATTACTCAATTGATTAGCAATAAGCCATCATAGACTCAATTATCAACAAATTAAGGTTACAACAACTCAATTAATATAATTATTGACAATAATGCAGTCCTAATCCATAATATACTTTTTAATATAAAAATAGTCTTATGTTGGAGTCATATCCTTCAGTGAAAGACACACAATTATGGAGAACATAGAATTTTCCTACTTGCAAAGGAATAAACTCTTCTACCATTTTCAATCTTGATTTTAAATCAGTTAATTGGTGTCTTTTGATGAGTGCTTGGTTTGATATAAGTCAACAATATGTATATTTTAATGCACATAAAAAATAGCTTTGAAAATCAACTTGTCAAGGTTTGATGTTGAGATATATTATAGGTGTTTTTGGTAGGTTTGAGTTGGATTTTGTTTCAACTATGGGATTGTGTTTTGATATATGATTAGGGTAGGTGTTTATCTCATGTGTTTAGAATAGTAGTGTTGGGGTTGTGTAGTGTTGCTACAAGGAAAAGGCTACCCTTCATTAGGTCCTCTATCCTTGAGTACATCAATACTTTACAATTAAAAAATTCACTAAATTTTATTAGACATTTTTAAAAATTTGATGACTATAAATACATAGTAATTATGATAAATCTTGAAATTTGATCAACATTTAATTAAAAGTACAATTTTTTTAATCCAATAAAAATACATTCGGGACAATAAGAAAAATTTAAAAAACTTTTAATTTTATTTGCCATATGTTTGTTTATAAATGATCCTTAGAACTTGTGCTAAATTTTTTTATGTTTTAATTAATTTCTAAATTATACTTATTTATTTTTTAATGATTTTTTTATCACTTTATCAAGCTTCTCACATGATGTAACTCTTAAAGTAAGCTATTCTTTCTATTTTTGTATGATTAATATTGTATTTTATATCAATTAATATACACAAAGAATTTTTTTAATCATATAATAATAATACATTTATTTAACATTTGAATAAATATGCTTATATTATTTAACAGTTATTAGAAACATGTTATTTGGTTTATCGTTTCAACAAGTGTTTTAAGAGCTAACCAAACCCCACGATAACACTTATATTACAAAGGAATTTTGATAAGAATACATGACAATTTAAATCACATTTTCCTATGAAAGAACGATCATTTTTGATAAATTTCATTTGAAACTTTCATGTGTTCAGAATATAGTGCAAGGATGGAATTCTATATTTAGCAATAGATGTACCACTTTGCTATTCAACCATATGACAATTTTTTTATACAATATCATTTCATATCCAGAACATTGATTGTAGCTGTTTAAATGAGCCTATGCTAGTAACAATAGAAATTTAATCTAATAATTGGCTGTAGATTTAGTAATAACAAACGGAAAGTTTAGCAACCATATGCCTTTTCTGGAGAGACAACTAAATTGTCTACTTTTTCTTCATACAATAAACAAGACAAGGCTCTGGTTGAAAAAAAAAATGCATTCTATCTGCATCGTCAATTTCTAACAGGTTACAGTCCATTAGTTGCAACGAAATTCCTTGGTTTCAAAAAAAAAAAAAAAAAATGTTCTCACAAGTTTAATCTTCCCTACTCTTATATTGAGGACATATACAATTTCCAATGGAGAATGAAATAAACAAAGCAAAGCATTTATGCCATTATTATACGCCCATCGTTTCAATGTACCTGTTGAGATCCCAAACAAGATGTCGCTAGCTCTTGAAATACTTTTCCTCTATGCTCAAAATTGTCAAACTCATCAAAACTAGCACAACCTGGACTCAACAAGATGGCATCTCCTAAATCACCACAAACAAAAGAGTAAGGCATTTGTCAATAAATTTATCTAAGCAGGTTCAAATGACTGAACAACACTAATCTCCATAAACTTCAGATGTGTATAAAAAATGACCCATTCACACTACTATGTTTACTTTTGCCATGAAGAGAGTCAAGTTTTAATTATTTTGATTTTCACTGTAAGTCCCAAGAGCCATGTCAATCAAATGGTCATGGTGCTTTGAGAAGGGCCTCATCCATATTGCCCATTTGAGATCTCTCAAAATGACATTCAACATGTTGGTTCCTCAATTTGACTGCCATGACACTGATGTGAGTTTAACCCCCTTTTACCACAATGTCAAGCAGCAGATACTTCCACAGAAAATCTATAAGAGATTACAGGATTCAAACAATTTATAAGTGTGATCCCTCATAACCTTTAAAAGCAAATGTGAAAGTCATGAATAATTAGAAATAAATTACACAAGAAGTATGATTTATCATTTTGAGTATTTATTAGTGGTTGGGAGAATAATTTGATTTAGGACTTGTGCCTGTTCTGGGAAAAATAGAGTCAATACAATGCATAAAGTTTTGCAATGAAGTTCTCCTAGACTGAAATCAATTTATCTTCTTAAAGATATCAGCGTCTCAACGCTGATATTGATTTTAAAATGATGGCAAACGACATACATATTGTTCTTAATTATCCATTTTATTTGTAAATGACCATATCATTTAGCATGAAAGATTTACTCCATTTCCTTGAAACATAAACTAGCATACAACAATAATAGACAACAACAGATGTGCTACGAGAGAAACAATAGATCCTTGATTTATTAATTCTCATAAAATACTTACAGAACAAAATTGGAGATAAAATGCACAAGGAGTTTGCATTCTTTCATTAAATTCAATTGACAAGAAAACATGTAAAAACACTTACAGACCAAAATCCCCTGTATTCCTAGACTCAAACTACAGACATAAATCTCACGTCCCAAATATTTTCCAACAACTTTATCAAAAGGAGCGCATCCCTTTTAACCTAGTTGCCTTAAATAGAGATCTCCCTTGTTGTTTATCTTCTTTCTGAATCTTTCAGAGAACTCTGGGAACACCCTCTTGAGCTTGGCAAGGCTCAAAGTGTAGAGGAGGTTCATTTACCTTCCTATTCATTGGCTTTTCTTCACCCTTAATTTGTCCATAGGTTCTTTCTCTTAGTTTGGATTATTCGGATTCTTGTGTCTAGATGTTGTGAGAAACACCTTAGAGTTGAGAGATTGCAAGAAAAAGAACCGACAGATTGACGACTCTACTAGGGAAAAATTCAGAAGCATGTATCTATTTGGCAAAGAGTCACTTATTTTGAAAATTTGAAATTTTGGTTCAGATATTGAAGACCTTCATATGTTGATGAAGAAATTGTTGCAGCACATCTGGAGATTTGTGAAATAGTGGTGCTCTGTTGGTGGAATGAACTCAGGTAGTATTGGATCTTTGAAGAGCTTCTAGTTCTTTGAAGGTTTTATCCTCTTTGATGAGGTGGTGACTGTGAATGAACCTGATAAGTTGTTGAAGAATTGTTTTTGTTTATACAAGTGTATTGCACAAATCTGCAAGGTTTCCAGTTATAGGAAGAAAATTTGAGAGGTCTACAATAATTTCCAGGTATTTGGTCCTTCATTCTTGTTTCATCTTCAAAGAAAAATAAATCAGGTGTGTAAAAGTTATTTGTGAAAATGCTTCGTGTAGAATATTATTCCCATATTGAATGAATGTTTACTTTCAAAAAAGGAAATAAGATGAGCAACGTAGGCCTACATATTTCAATAATGTTGATTATGACATATATGTGCTGAAAAATATGCATGGTAGATAAAAGGCATATTGATTGATCATTGATGTAAGATTGCACATTTTGTAAAAGAGTAAGTGGTCTTTATAGACCTGTGAATCTTGTGCAACCAGCAAAAGGGTATGAACATTTTATGTTAAAGTCTGGTAATAAATAATGATTAGACATTGGAGAAATAAGGATTGTATTGGGAAGACTTAAGGTCTTATTATGTTGAGAGAGGCTATGAGAAAATAGTCATAAGGGGATTAGGCTTTCACTAAAAGCATATTTGAGGATGTATTGTTATTCTAGCTGTCCCCTTACAAATTTAAATGTCATAATGCAAAGTTCACAGTAATAGCATTCATATCCTCAGAGAAGGGTTTTCTCTGTTAAAAGATATAGAGCACTAAATTTTAGTGATATCCAAAACCATCCAAATTCCATTTCTAATGGGGTTAGAGAGCATTTGCCAAAGTTCAGTGGTGATAGTTCTGGATCAGCAAATAAGCATTTGCAGGATTTTAATGATCTAATGGGAGATGATGAGGTTGATGCAGAAGATATTGTCATGAAGTTTTTTGTTCAATCTTTCAAAGATGATGCAAGGGATTGGTTTACAAACTTGCTTGTGCACTATATTTCTTCATGGCAAAAATTTAGAATAGCATTTATTGATCAATTTGGTGAAAGAGTTGATGTAAGTTCATTTATCAATAAACTTGTTCACATTCAGAAGGCTAAAGAAGAGTTGGTTCCAGTTTTCAACCTGAGGTTTGCAAAGACAATACGAGATATTCCAGAGAATGTCAGGCCAAATGATGCAATGTGTCTGATTATATACCTAAGTGCATTTGATGAAGAGATGAGCTTCTTACTAAGAGATAAAGATCCTACAATAGTCCATCAAGCATATTCTATAGCTATGGATATTGAGAATAATTTGAAGTATTCCATGATGAAAGGATATATGTTTGCAAGTATTGATCATGTTAAAACAACTCACGCAGATGAAAAGTGTAGATCAGAAAATAGCAATGACTGTCAAGGTAGCAGCAATTCTACTTTTACAGTTAACTCATCATTTCATCATTCAAATCGCAGTGAATTCCATGCAAAGTGTGAGAAGTATGCACGCAATGTTGATCATATGTCTCTTATCCAAGCATTGCTTAATACAAAAAGGCATAAAGGAGAGTCCCCATATGATTTTCATGCAAGGTTTATGGATGCTTTGTTGACAATCCCCAAATGTTCCAGACCTAAAAATTATGTGTATTTATTTGTTTTGTGAGGCCTATGGGTAAGGGTTGAGTACTGTGCTAGAAAAGTTGAAGCCTCTTAATGTTGATCATATATATGAATGGATTGTTCTTCTTAAGAAGATTAGATGTGATTATGCAAAAACCATCATGTTTTCAATTGGTAATGATAATGATCCATTTATCTCATATGAGCAAAATATTGACCATGTTAATTCAGAATGTGCTGAAGTTGTAAGGGATTTAGATCTCTAAGTTGAGAAATCTGATGGTAGAATTGATTGTGAGTCTCCTTGTTCTATCAATCATGGTGACTGTGAATACGATCATTTCTTTGTTGATTATGTTTTCTCTTATGAAGATATTTTGAAAAACTTTGCCTTTGGATAAAGAGTGTGTTATTGTGAGAGTCAATGAAGACACATGTTCGCCTATGAGTTGTGTTCCACGGCGTTTTGGGGACGAGGGAATGGCAAGGGACGCGTTTCGGGGATAGCAGTCCGAGGGCCATTTTTTGGGGGACGGCGATATATGAAATTTTCAAAATATATATAATTATATATATACAATTTTTTCAAAATATATTATATAGAGAGAAAGAGAGAGATATGTCAATAACTGATAACAACAATATCGATATTTGAATAAATCATGAAAACAATAGTATAACAACAATATAAAGTAGTATAACAGCAGTATAAAGTACTATAAACAACAATAAAATTACAACAGATCTAGATAACTCATAATGATAGTCTAACAACAGTATAAACTATTAAACAACAATATAAAATTATAAATTAAAGTTAAACTCAAAGTCTCAAATAGTCAAACTTCAAAATACAACAATCTATTCCTCATTCGGGCTATCAATATCAAGATTCAAAAGAACTAGATCCGTGTCACTGTCACTCTCTGGCTGAAGTGGAACATCCAATGGAAGCTTGACCATTCTTGGTTGCACCTCCTCCCGTCAATCTGCCTAACATCTTTAGGATCAACATCCCAACGTTGCAATGGCTAGAGTTGAGTGCAACGACTCCCTTCCAACGGCAGCAGTTTTTCTGAGTTTTTTGATTTGGAATGGTAAAATGTTTTTGAAGCTTTGTTTTAGGGCATGGGAGGGTTTGTGGGACCCCCATGCCCCTTTCCTAGCCAATAGAATTGAAAGAAATCTGAGTTTTTTTTTAAAACCACGTCTTTGTTTTTCTTGTCACGCGTGGACATCTAGTTGTCCCTAGGATGGTCGAGGGATGTGTGAGACGTCCACAACCGCCTCGGGGACGTCTTGACCTCCCCTTTTTTTTCTGGGGATGTTTCCTATAAAGGGGACGTGTCCCACATTTTCAATGTTTTTTGGGGACACCACAGGGACGTCCCCTAGCACGTCCCCTTCCTAGAAATGCCACTGGGGACGAGGACGTACCAGTTAGGGCCGGAGACACATTCCCGTGTACCCCTGCCTGTGAGTGAACAAATCTTAGACTATGTTGAACATCTGGAGTTGAGTCTGATCTGCTGCTAGTTGATCATGTTAATTTTGTGAGTGTTGACGTTTTTGTGCCCCGTTTCCTGAGTAGGATGACCTTCGGATTGGCAGAGACCTAATTTTCAGGCCCTGAAGCAACAAGCTAGCCCAAAACTATTGGCATTAAAATCTCTCAACTTGGAGCTCGTCTACAAAAATTGTTTGGCAGAGGATCTTGAGTATGCATAAACTACCTTTAGTCCTGATTTTGTATTGATTGGACAAGTTTTGAGCTCGATTTTAATATTCTAGCATTTTCGAGCGGGTGTGTGGAATAGGGGCCAAACAATGTTATTATTCAATTTTGGAGAATTGACAACTTTTGATATTGCATCAGGATGCTCCAGTTCCAATTTTGAGTCCGCTAGGTGAGTTTTGTAGCCATGGCGAAAAACTTTTAAATAGCCTGCCAACTGGGCCCAGTTACAAAGGAGCTCCCGAAGTTTAGTTTGCTAGGCAATTTGCAGCGATAGGGTGAGGATTGAAATCAAATATCCCTACAAGTTTTCACAGCCTCTGGATCTAGTCTCAGCTCGTGGCGCAATTCCCGTCATTTCGGCAGTGTTGTTTAAATGTTGGCATTAAAGGTGAGAATTAAAAATTAAAACAATTTTAATTGTTTTAATTTGGGCATTTAAATTAAAATTATTTCTTTTAGCAATATTTTAATATCAAATAAAAGCATAACGAGTTTTAACTTAAAAAAAGTTCTCGTGCAAAAGGTCTTAGAGAAAATACTTTTATGAGTCAAACTCAAAAGTATTAATGAGGCAAAAAATTAAAAAACCAACTGGCAGCACATCGTGCAGCTTGCATTGCCTCATCCTCATTGCAAAGTTGCGATGGTGCGATGGACCAATGGTCCAAAGGGGTTAATTTTAATAAAATTAAAAAACTTCCATTGCACGTCGCAAGCTCTCCAAAAATTGTTCTTGCCAAAGCCACGACGAAGGAAATGTGTGCGCTGCAAACAGATACAGCCACGTGCAGGACATTTCAACATCATTTGATGTTGTTTGATGGTGGATTCACGTTCAATGGCGCCCGAGGAGGTTTTCTAATGCCCTAGCAGTGTTTTCCTCAGCCTAAGAATGATTTTTAAATGCCCTTACAACCATGAAAACAACCTGCACTTGTTATAAATGCTCCAACAACAATATTTCCACTCGAGAATGGATTTAAAATGCCCTGGCATGATTTTAAAATGTCCCAGCATGTCAAAAACGCCTCCACCAAGTTTTCAAACACCATGGCAAAGGGAAAAACGACCCCAGCATCATAAAAACGCCTCTACAACACTGAAAAACGCCATGCATATTTCATTGGGAATTTTGGAGGGTAAAATGCTTGGTAAAAGCATGTTTTCACTGCCAATAAAGGGGGAAATTACCCAGGGTTAAAAAATTCATTTGCTAAGTAAAAATGCAATTGAAAATTTTATTTTTACAGGGAGGTAAAATGTTGCACAGGAAATGCAAATCATTTTCAGTTTGCAAATGAGGACAAACAAGAGGGAAATTAGAAGATCCTATGGCATATTCTCTTATTCCAAAATCAGTTGCAAAATCAAGGGACCAGATCATGCTAGATGTCATGCCTCAGTCCAATCTAGGTCTTCTTCTTTCTCATCAAATGTAATTTTCCGTCATTTGTAAGTGGGGGAGGTTGGATGCTAAAGGGGGAGAATGTAAAGAGTTAGTCCAAGTTGGTAGCAAAAGCATAGTAGCAATGTCTATGTATTCAAGTTGTAATTGCAGTTCTGTTTCTGATCTAATTTAGATGAATACATGCTGGTCTGTACAATTGTCTTCAGCCTACAATGTAAGTAATCTCTTTGAACAAAGCAATCAAGGGTTGTGGAATTCTTCATTGCTCATTTGGAGTAATGAATTGTTTTCTTTGTTAGTTTCTATTCAAGGAATGGTATAACATTTTTCAAGAAAACAATAGGAATAATTACATTGTGGATGGATTATTAAGTAGAATTGTCTGGTTTGGCCATTAGCAAGTCATGTTATTGTAAGGCAATAACATTCAATCAATTGATATTGTAAGGCAATAGCATTTGATTTAACTAAAATGACCATCAGAAATGTTGTGATGTCAATGACAACAATGCATAGAATTGTGACTCTGTAGTCCTATAAGGCACCGGTCTGTCTCTGCACATCCTATCAACCCCACACACAATCTTTAATGACAAATCTCAAGCCATGTGTAAATTATTTGTAAGTTATTTCTACCCTACCCTTATGCACAAAGTTCAATATGATAAATCTTGTCAAACCCCATGTGAAACCTGTAACTGATGCTGCAAATCTCGAAAGGACTTGTGCATAATGTGTTATTCTCTAGGCTAATGGTGCTGTAAGAAACCACCAATGAATGCATTTAGAAGGATTATAAACTAGTTTATTATATGTTGGCACCCTTTTAACCTAGTTGCCTTAAATAGAGATCTCCCTTGTTTATCTTTTTTCTGAATTTTTCAGAGATCTCTGGGAACACCCTCCCGAGATTGGGAAGGCTCATAGTGTAGAGGGGGTTCATTTACCTTCCTGTTCATTGGCTTTTCTTCACCCTTAATTTGTCCATAGGTTCTTTCTCTTAGTTTGGATTATTCGGATCCTTGTGTCTAGATGTTGTGGGAAACACCTTAGAGTTGAGGGATTGCAAGAAAAAGAACCAACACAACACACTCAAGAGATTATAATAGTTAAAAGGATAACCATTTTACTTTCTTTAATCATAGAGCTTACCATAAACAACACTTGAGCTTTTTCCACTCCTAGTTAAAGCAAGTTATATGTAATTGCCTACTTAAAAGTAGATTCTATCAAGTAATTCTATTGAGAAAAGTCTAAGGTAGCTAAATTTAGTGTTTTTGGTCCTTTTGATACTTCTTACATGATTTATTTTACTCTTGGAATGTCACCTTTAGATGTTATTATGGAGAGTTACGTATATAACTCTATCAAATTAAAAGAGATGTATTTATCTCTCTAATCTTCAATTTAGTTATTAGTGTAGTGTAAACTTCTCAAGAGAATTCTTGTTAAAGTGGTTCACAGGCAAATAGAGGCAAATTTGGAACACTTCAATGACTTTTAAGGGGTGAAGGTTCAAAAAATAGAAACCACAACTAAGCAATCATTTATTGATTTGTTTGATAAATGGAGCAACTTGAAATTAGAGGTACTGATTTGATTTCAACAAAAAAATAGCTATGATATTGGGTAATGTGGCTATAAACATTAATAAGATAAAACCTATGTTGCTTTGAGCTTTTGGGCTGGTGGAACAAGAGGACACATTTCTAGAATGACAAAATTTCTCATATTTTGGAGATGATGAATCTAAAGAAAATTATTTAAAAAATATATTTTGGAGCTTGTTAATTTCTATAATTAAACTGTTAAATATCAGTAAACATTCTAAAGAGCTAAAATTCAAATAACATTTACATCTATGACACTGAAAATCAAAGAATGAACATTGAATAGAAATAGAAATTGAACTTCAAAATTGAGTGAAACATTAAAATAGAAATATAAAATTGTAAAACTGAATATTTGATTTTTATTTTACCAATAATCATGAAAATAGTTGTTTGAAAATGCCATTTTTGTTTTTAAATTTGGAGTACAATTAGATGCTGGACTACGATGTTAGTAGATTGGGAGCATCCCTTGACGTCCCAAGAATGCCAAGATGTTCATAAGTACCTACCTATAATGGAAAAAGTTCCCCAAACACTGAAAACATTCCAAAATGTCTTTTAACATATAAGATAAAAAGATAAACAAATGAGGATATGAGAGGATATGCCCTCTACATCCTTGTAATGTCCCCATTTTTGGAGTGATCACCTAGTGGAGTTGGCTAGCCTATTTCCATTCCCATAGGTCAAGCCGGAGGACTCAGGAAATGTCATGTCCCCGTTTCTGGCTTGATCATCAGTGAAGCATGGATTAGCCTATCTATCATTCCCGTGGGCTAATACCAATAATGAGGGAATGAATTTGGTTTTTGACTAACTCAATGTTGTAGTTTTGCAGGTACAAAGTCAAACACTATTCCAACAATCTGTGGCAAGTTTGGCAAAAATGGTTTAGTCTGGAGGCCAAAACTAACAAGAACTTGACTCTCAGAGCCAAGGTGCACTTTTTGACTGTCAGGTGCCAAATGTGTGCCTAACCAAGAATAATCAAGCTATGAAGCATATCAATCATATCAACCAAGGCGCCTTGGAAGGAAAGGGTGTTTTGATCTTCAAAGTGACTCATACATTGCAAGTCTTCAGAGAACATGACCAAGTGAACACTAGGCACACTTCTCCATCCAAACTGACCCCAATGTGCGCCTAGGATGTTGAAAGCATAATACAAGGTGGAAGGACCCTTAGAGTCAAGGCGCTAGCTTGACACCCAACAAACACTTTATGAGCGCTTAGGCGCCTATCACTGTTCCTGCAAACCAGAATGAGTGCCTAGCCTATCTAAGGCGCTAGAATAAGACTCTGAGACACTGGATTGGCGCCTCATTGAGGAGTTGATATTGCGAAGATAAGTTGTCACCTCAAGATGAAAGGTTGTCTAAGTAATGCAAGGCGCTAATCCTTGATCAAACAAACCAAATTGTGCGCCTTGATACTTGAGGCGCTAGATCATGATGAAACAACCTTGGAATGGCACCTAGTGGATTGAAAGGGTAATTGCATCTTCAGAGGGTCGAGATTGAGTTCTTTGAGGTCAGAAGAATCAGTTGTTTGAAATATCAAGTGGATTGCAAGCTTAGGCGCATATTTTGCCAATAAACACCAATTTTGGCGTCTAGGATGGAAACTCGCTCAAATGGCATATAACATTGAAGTTGATCAAGTTAGGTGAAGTTGATCTAGTAGAAGAAGGATAGAAGACTCCTAGAACTAGCTAGGCGCACTCTACTGCCTATTTCACCCTCAAAATGCACCTAGACAAGTAAGGCGCCTTTTCCATTTACCAAAGACTCAAATAGTGCCTTGGTTTGATGATCACTTGTTGCTCAATAATCTAAGTCATTAAGTTGTCAAGAAATAAGCCAAGATGATGAAGGCACACTTCTTGGTCTCAATCACCTCAAAAGTGCGCCCAAGCAAGATAGGTGCAAGTCTTCTTCTGTTCAACCTCCAAATAGCACCTAGACTCCGGAGACCTCATTTGGGTGCTCAATCTTCAACCAAAGTCTAAGAGTCTTCACTAGATGATAAGGGATCATCAAACTTCACTAGGTACATATTCATGCTCATGCAACCTCAGATTGGCGCCTAGGATTCAAACACCTTCTTAAGTCGCAGTTTCACTCCTCCACGATATTGTTTTGGCACTTGGAAGCATTCTTGGGTCTTTGCAAACCCCAACTGGCGCCTAACCTTAGCAAGGCGCAATTTCATGAAGCAATCATCTCAATGGGCGCCTAGTTCTACATTGGGCGCTATTTCATGATCAAACTACCTCAATATAGCACCTAGAAAAAGCAGGATACTATTACAAGCACTTGAGTTCTCATTGGTCGACAAGATGACATTGGGATCCATATCAGTTCAATGGGTGAGGTTGCCACCTCAGATTGAGTTGTTAGATAGAATATTCTCCATGAATATGCTTCTTGGAAAACGTGCCTTGGTTCCTCTTGTGCATTGGGAAACATGCCTTCATTGCCTTGAAGAGCACTATAAAAGGAGAAGAGGCTCTCTCATTTGGGTAACTTATCTTTTGGCGAATTTCCTCTCTGCAAAGCTTTATGCTTGTGATCTTGAGGCTTGCGAGTTTCAAGTAGTTGGGGTGATGCTCCCTCAACTGACAAGGTGATGCTCCCTTGTTGCATTGTGAGGTGTTGACATCCAGTTGACATCATTGGGTTCAATTGAAGTGATCTACATCAACTAGTGAGATAGAGCTAGTTGTGAAGAAGTTGAAAGCATTGTATACATCTAGCCTTCAAGGCCTTTTCTTGTAATCATTTGAATGAGATTGTATATTCATGCCATTGTGGGCAATCATCATTGTAATAAGACATTTGCATTGAATTGAATCAAGTAATAATACAAGTGACCAACTTCAAGTTGATTCATGCAAGTTGCCTTTGTTATTTTTTCATATGTGATGTTAAGTAGACTAAGTAGTTGAAGAGTTAAGTACAAGTAAATTTGTCTAAGCAAGAAAAATTTTAGTTAGTACTAGTGGGTATCTTATAGGAAATGACCTAATTGGTGAGTTTTCACACTTAACCAATTTTGTACGGCAAAATGATTGTGGAAGATGACTTGGCATAATTTTGTGATAATTTTTATGAAGTCAACACTAATAAAATAATTTGCCCTAAGGTGGAGCGACCAAGTTGGAGAATGGAAAATAAAAGAAAATATGGAAAATGCCTTTGGAAAAAATAAGAATAATTTATAATGTTTTTCCTTGGGGAGGACGACTTCATTTGAGGTCAAAAATATGAAGTATCATGTGCCTAAGTGGTTCGCCCTTGGAGAATGGAAGGATGGAAAATAATAAAAAAATAAAATAAAATGTTTTCATTGTGATTTGGGCGCCCAAGAGGAGGTTGGCCTAGTGAGAAAGAAATAAAAAGAAAATAAAAAGGAAATATTCCTTGAGGTCGGCCAGCTTGAGGAAGGAGAAAAAAGCATGTATAAATATAAGTTGTCTTGAGGCATTTCCATCATCATTCACATTCATATTTTCTCGAGTTTATCTCATTTGGCTGCAATATTGCTATCCTTCATTCCAAGGACGAAAACCCTTAGGAATGTGGTGAGTTGGACGAAACCCTAGCTCATCCTTGTGGAGGTTTCATCACAGAGACCTAATTGTGCTTCATTGGTGAGTTTTGGAGGAGAAGAGCTTGATTGCATATTCAGATTTTGGATAAGCATTGGAGGAGGTTTCCTTGAGGCATGTTGTGTTCATTTGGCACTAAAGTTTTACCCTAAACTTGAGTGCCACACTTGGAGGATCATTATTGTGGCAATTGGGTGTGTAGATTGCATTAGGGCTTGCCCTAGTTTGGAGTGCCACATCTAGAGAAGGGCGACTTGGCTTTGGAGGCGATTTCACCATTGTGGAGGGTTACTAAACCCTAACCCCAGTAGCAGCACAAGCGCCATCAATTTGGAGGGTTTGTGGAGCATCATTTCATCATTCTTGGTATGTACAAACCTATGTATTAGGTCTGATTTGGACAGCAGCATTCTGGGCATGTTTTGTCATATTTGAGCCCATGTTTTGGATGTAATATTCAGACTTCATACTCTGATTTGTAATAGCAGACTTCTATTCTGAAAATCAGACTTGGTTATTGATTTTTGATGCCCTACATTGTGTATTTCATGGTGTAATTCATGCTTATGATGAATGTCAACTTGTAGTATCATTTGCCACCATTATTTGCCATATTTGGACATGTTTATGTTCGCTGTAATAAATTGTTTGAAAGCAAAAAATAAAATCAGAATTCTAAAGTGCAGAAATTTAGGGCAGAATTCAGAAATTAATTTCCAGAATTTAGGGCAGATCTTGTTAGGGATCTTACAATACTCATTTTTTTTGGGATGCTTCTAGAGGACAGAGGATGTGTTTGTTGTGACGTTTTCACAACATCGCCCCACTGCGAATGGGGACCCCTCTTTTTCACTCTAGGTTTTAGGGTTTGTAGGTTAGGTTTTGGTTTTGTCTTTACCTTTGCCAATTTCTTGTCAAAGTTTATCGTGCCATGTGAAAATTCTCAAGTTCTCCACTTTGAATATAAAAATCCATGACAAATGAGTTATCCCTTGTCAAAATCTGGAAATCTCTGTCCAAGTTCATAGGATTGATGAAAGTTCAAAGGTCTAGATGGTGCTTAGCATTTGTCCTTAATCCCTCTAAAATTGCGACTAAATTTATCCCTGACAAGGGTAAAAGTGTTAGATTTAGGACAGACAACTGAGAGGGTGGGGGGGGGGGGTGAATCAATTGTCCAAAATTTTCTTCCAATTAATCACTTAAACCCTTTCTTAATTCAGCAGCATAATAATAAATCAATCATGGAAATATAATGCAGCAATTTAAGAGAAGAAACATATTAACACATACGACACCAAGATTTTTGACGTGGAAAACCTGGTTAAGGGAAAAACCACGGGGTAACTAACCCAAGATTGTATTCTCTGTTAGAAGAATAGAAAGAACAAAATGGCACATGCCAATTAGGGCTCATTGCCCGAGTACACTACTCACAAGAGGCCCACTGCCTACAGGAGACACACTGTCTACAGAATAATAAGTATTACATACTTGAACTGAAGAATAGCATCTTCACCATGCTTGAGTCAGTTCCATTTAAGCCCAATACTTCTGCTCTGCTATTCGCTCCTCCGCTCTCTACCACACTCTCATCTCTTCAAGACCCTTTGAAATGACTTTACAACTCCTTATTTATACAAGACATCGACTTAAGGGTAATCATCTAAATCGGCAAACATTATAGAGCAAATACATAGATACAACATGACTTATTACAAAAGACTTCATGTGGATCAACACGCTGTCGGCCACATAGATCTGAGACTTCAATCCTTCTTTAGGAACACGCCATTCTTCACAGAGCATCTTCAAGATCATCCGCAGGAGGTGTAACTCATTCGATCGGCCTGACTTGGGAAGAACATCATCATCCAGAAGTAATTCTTCAATTGCGAGCTCAATCTTCAATGCGGACCTCCAACATGAACTGGACACAATCCAAAGACCTCCACAAGCTTTCCTGAATCACCAAGAACATCCACACTACTTTTGCTCACTGAAATCATTCTCTCTGTCATTTGGAACCTCAAGAACACAGTCTGTCATCACTGTCATATTGGAATAGATGCTTGCGGACCTCCAGACCACGAACCAATTGAGTTGTCAATTCACATTGACTTCATAAACACTCCACCAAATCCGCAAAACAAGATATTTCATTTCCGGATCTCACCGGACTTATCTGTGTCACTCTGTCACCTCTAAACATCTGCCAGAACCGGTTTTACTTAAGCGGCCATAACTTTTTCAGATCTTCATGCGGACCTTTGAAATCTTTACTGGATCATCTTAAGACACATCTACAAACCCTTTGATGCGCATCCTCTGATATTCATCTTAGTTGAGATCTTTACCTCATTGACTTCACTGTTCTTCTCTGTTCCTGATAGGACTAATTTTCTCAATATCCTTAGCATACAACTCATCCAATCCTTATCATCAATGCAACAGGAGTATGTTGACATCAATGACAACACTGGTTAGGCCCATACTTGCAACAATCTCCCCCTTTGTCATTGATGGCAACATATGATGTGAAAAACTATTTTAACCATCAAGACAAGAACTTCTCCTCACTGACACAACTCCCTCTATCAACAACAACCATTCACATGTTTTCTCTTCCTTTATTGCTCCCCCTTTGATCAACAACCACTTGTTTTTCACATGTCTTCTCTCCGCTTTTGACATCAATGGCAAAGGGCACATACTTGCATTACTGCAGAATCATACCAGCTGCTTCCCCTGAGTAGCAGCTTCCCAAACACCAATCCGGACCACAAGATATGACTGTGAGATCCACCAAACTGATGCACATCAGTGCACCTTAATTCAGAACCGGAGGGGTCATAACCCCTAACTTCTCCCTAAGATACTCGAAAGAGTCCTTAGGTAGAGGTTTAATAAAAATATTTGCAATCTGATTTTTGGAAGGCACAAACTCCAATCTGACTTCATTCTTGTTCACTTGCTCTCTCAAAAAGTGAAACTTGATGGATATATGTTTAGTCTTTGAATGTAACACCGGATTCTTTGATATATTTATTGCACTTGAATTATCACAGAAGATTGTGATAAGTTCCTCATACTCCACTCTGATGTCTCTTAGCATTTGCTTCATCCACAATACTTGAGTGCAACTACTTGCTGCTGCAATATATTCTGCTTCTGCAGTGGACAGAGATATTGCCTCTTGTTTCTTGCTCAGCCAAGAAACTAATCTCTTCTCCAAAAAGAATGCTCCACCATTGGTACTCTTCCGGTCATCCACATCTCCTTCCCAATCTACATCTGTATATGCATGAAGAGAGAAATTATGGTCTCTAGGATACCACAAACCATACTCAACTGTCCCTTTTAGATATCTAAAAATCCTCTTGATTGACATGACATGAGATTCTCTAGGATCAGCTTGGAATCTAGCAACAAGACCAACAACATTCATAATGTCAGGTCTAGTTTGAGTGAGATACAACAATCCTCCAATCATTGACCTGTACTTTTTCTGATCAGCCTTAGGAGAGTCATCATCTTTGCTCAACTTACATCCGGTTGCCATGGGAGTACTCATTGGCTTTGAGTCTTCCATCTCAAATTTCTTCAACAATTCTTTCACATATTTGGTCTGAGAAATGAAGATTCCTTTCTTTGTTTGAGTGATTTGTAGACCCAAGAAGAAATTCATTTTCCCAAACATGGACATCTCAAATTCACTTTTCATTTGATTTGCAAAAGTCTTGCACATACTATCTCTTCCTCCAAAAATGATATCATCAACAAACACTTCAACAATCAAGATATTTCCATGATCAATTTTGAAATACAAATTACTGTCAGCAGTACATTTGTTGAAACCAATCTTCAAAAGATGTTTATCCAATCTTTCATACCAGGCTCTTGGGGCTTGCTTTAGTCCATACAGTGCTTTCTTCAACTTGCAAACCATATCACCATGATCAAACAATTGAAATCCATCCGGTTGCTCAATGTATACTTCTTCTTCCAAGTCACCATTCAGGAAGGCAGATTTGACATCCATCTGATATACTTTGAAATCCTTGAAGGCAGTAAAAGCAAGAAATAATTTGACTGCTTCAATTCTTGCCACTAGAGCAAAAGTTTCTTCAAAATCAACTCCTTGGGAGTAACCCTTGTAGACCAATCTGGCTTTGTTTCTGACTACTTCACCATCTTCATTCAGTTTATTCCGGAAGACCCATTTGGTTCCAATCACATTCTTGTTTCAAGTGGGATTTTTCTCAATTTGCATCAGCTTTTCCTCCATTGCTTTAGTCTAGTTTTCATCATTGCAAGCTTCATTCACTGTCTTGGGTTCAATCTTTGAAATCAGACAATACTCTTCTGAATCTTGAGCAATCTTTTTTCTTGTTTGTACACCTTTGCTTTTATCACCTATGATCTGATCTTCAGAGTGATTCAGTCTTACATACCTGGGAACTTTGGGAGTTTCTTGCACTTCTGATTCTTGAATAGGTTCATTCAAACTTATCTCTTCTTCCTAATTTACCAGATCAGTCTGAATTTGAATTTCAGAGGGAGTTTGGACTTCTTGAACAAAAACATCATTTTGCTCATCTTCATCATATTCATAGAACCTTGAAGGTTTTTCAATACCTTCATCAACCTTCACATTTGTACTTTCCACAATCTTCCTTAATATCTTGTTATAACACTGGTATGCTTTGCTTTGAGTAAAATAACCCAAGAATATTCCTTCATCACTTCTAGCATCAAATTTTCCGAGATCTTCATCTCTTTTAATATAACATTTGCTACCAAAGACTCTGAAATACTTCACAGTGGGAGTGATGCCAAACCAAAGTTCATAAGGAGTCTTACCGGTATTGCTTTTGATTTGTACTCGATTGAGAGTATAGACTGCAGTGCTTACAACTTCTCTCCAATAGATCTGAGGAACATTTGCTTCCATCATCATGGTTCTAGATGCTTCCTGGATGGTCCGGTTCTTTTTCTCCACTACTCCATTATGCTATGGAGTCCTAGGAGCAGACAACTGCCTTTTTATTCCATGTTTCTCACAGAATTCTATGAACTCACCAGATGTGAATTCTCCACCTCTATCAGACCTCAGACATTTTAATTTTAATCCGGTTTCATTCTCTACCATAGCCTTGAATATTTTGTATTTCTCAAGAGCTTCTGATTTCTCTTTCAGAAAAGTCACCCACATCATTCGGGAGTAGTCATCGATTTATAGCATGAAGTATCTATCACTTTGCACACTTTTGATTCTTGCCAGACAACATAAATCAGTATGAACTAAGTCCAATAATCCGGTAGAAGATTGTTCCTTACTTTTGAATGTGACTCTGCTTTGCTTACCCAACTGACATTCTTTGCACAAGCTATTAGTAGGTTTCACAAGTCTTGGAAGATCTCTTACAACCTGAGTGTTGCTTATCTTGATGATATTATCAAAATTCACATGACACATTCTCCTATGCCACCAACTCTGATCAATTTGAACAAATAAGCAACTTTTACCAATACCAACCAAGTGGAAGATATTACCTTTAGTTTGAGTACCGGATACAATTTCTGTTCTGGAACTTTCAAAGATCTTGCATTTTCCATTTTTGAATTGGAGATCATAGCCTTTGTCCACCAACTGCCCAACACTGAGAAGATTGTGCTTCAGGCCTTCAACATACAGTATATTACCGATTTTGTTCTTTCCATCAAAAGAAATAGTTCCTCTACCTCTGATTCTACCAGCTGAATTATCACCAAATTTTACCACTCCTCCTTCATACCTTTCCAAATCTATGAACTTATTTTTGTCACCTGTCATATGGTGAGAGCATCTACTGTCAATGACCCAATCATCCTTTTCTTCAACTTGGGCAGCTAGAGCTCTTTCTACAATTTTATGATTGACAGATTTAGAGGGCAATGGATCTTCTTCCTTGATGGCAATAAACACCCAGTCATTTCCGGATTTGTTTCCTGTCTCTGATTCATCATCTGTTACTCCATCATCATCATCTTCATGCACATAGTAACATTTCTTTTGGAACCTTGATCTGTTAGGGTTTGGCCTTGAAAATCTTTCCGGACACTTTGAAGCAAAATGACCAATCTTATTGCAGTTGAAACATTTAAAAAACAATTTCCCTTCATACTTACCGGATCCTCTTGGCAGTCTTTTTGCAATAAGGGCTTCAAGTTGAGCAGCTTCTGCTTCATCTTCTTCCAGGTCTTTTCTTGTTTTTTCATACCATGATAGTTTCCTTGAAGAGTTCTCACCCGGATCAAACCTTTGTTTTCCTTTTACAGAGGCACTAGCTTTGAATGCAGATTCAGTCTTGGGGGGGGCATCTCCAAACTCGGTCAATTCAAATGCAGCCAATTTACCAACCAATTGATCTCTTGTGATACCTGAATAGGATTTGAATTCTTCAATGGTAGTAACCTTGTATTTGTAAGAATCAGGGAGGGATCTGAGAACTTTGCCAACAATCTCATCTTCATCCAAGATTCCACCAGCACATCTAATGCCACAAACAAGCTCATTTACTCTGGGCATAAATGTAGTGATATTTTCATCTTCTCTCATCTTCAGGTTTTCGAATTTTCCTTTCAGACTCTGTAGCTTGGCACATTTAACATACTTGTCTCCCTCATGCAGAAGTTCCAGTTTTTGCCAAATCTCATATGCAGTTTTTAGATCAACAACATTTGTTAGCTCTGAATCAGATAAGGCACTTAGAAGAGCTTCTTTAGCCCGCAGATTGTTTTCAGCATCT
The DNA here is from genome assembly GCA_027924645.1 of Cunninghamia lanceolata. Classification (NCBI taxonomy): domain Eukaryota; kingdom Viridiplantae; phylum Streptophyta; class Pinopsida; order Cupressales; family Cupressaceae; genus Cunninghamia; species Cunninghamia lanceolata. The sequence continues at coordinate 1,384,580 of BSBN01001526.1, forward strand.
CTGATTTCATCTACAGTACGCGGACCATTCTGTGGGGGATCATACTTCTTTGAAGCCATAATCCAATACTACATTCCCATACATTGCAAGTGGCATTCCATGCGACTTTTCCAAAGAGTGAAATTGGTTCCATCAAACCTCGGACTATCCTTCTTGTAGGATGACATCCTGGATCTCCTCAAGCGGTTAAGCTCCTTTTAGAGGAACTTGGCTCTGATACCAATTGTTAGATTTAGGACAGACAACTAAGAGGGGGGGTGAATTAGTTGTCCAAAATTTTCTTCCAATTAATCACTTAAACCCTTTCTTAATTTGGCAGCATAATAATAAATCAATCATGGAAATATAATGCGGCAATTCAAGAGCAGAAACATATTAACACATATGACACCAAGATTTTTGACGTGGAAAACCCGGTTAAGGGAAAAACCACGGGGTGACTAACCCAAGATTGTATTTTCTGTTAGAAGAATAGAAAGGACAAAATGGCACATGCCAATTAGGGCTCACTGCCCGAGCACACTACTCACAAGAGGCCCACTGCCTACAGGAGACACACTGTCTACGGAATAATAAGTATTACATACTTGAACTGAAGAATAGCATCTTCACCATGCTTGAGTCAATTCCATTTAAGCCCAATACTTCTGCTCTGCTATTCGCTCCTCCGCTCTCTACCACACTCTCATCTCTTCAAGACCCTTTGAAATGACTTTACAACTCATTTATACATTACAGAGCAAATACATAGATACAATATGACTTATTACAAAAGACTTCATGCGGATCAACACGCTGTCAGCCACAAAGATCTGAGACTTCAATCCTTCTTTAGGAACACACCATTCTTCACAGAGCATCTTCAAGGTCATCCGCAGGAAGTGTAACTCATCCGATTGGCCTGACTTGGGAAGAATATCATCATCCGGAAGTAATTCTTCAATTGCGAGCTCAATCTTCAATGTGGACCTCCAACATGAACTGGACACAATCCAAAGACCTCCACAAGCTTTCCTGAATCACCAAGAACATCCACACTACTTCTGCTCACTGAAATCATTCTCTGTCATTTGGAACCTCAAGAACACAGTCTGTCATCACTGTCATATTGGAATAGATGCTTGCGGACCTCCAGACCACGAACCAATTGAGTTGTCAATTAACATTGACTTCATAACACTCCACCAAATCTGCAGAACAAGATATTTCATTTCCGGATCTCACCGGACCTATCTGTGTCACTCTGTCATCTCTGAACACCTGCCAGAACCGGTTTTACTTAAGCAGCCATAACTTCTTCAGATCTTCATGCGGACCTCTAAAATCTTTACTGGATCATCTTAAGACACATATCTACAAACCCTTTGATGCGCATCCTCTAATATTCATCTTAGCTGAGATCTTTACCTCACTGACTTCACTATTCTTCTCTGTTCCTGATAGGACTAATTTTCTCAATATCCTCAGCATACAGCTCATCCAATCCTTATCATCAATGCAACAGGAGTATGTTGACATCAATGACAACACTGGTTAGGCCCATACTTGCAACAAAAAGTGCAACTTGTATTTGTCCAAGAGGGAGTGAAATGTGCGACAAGGATTTGTCTAAGAGGTCCTAAAACATGTGAAAATTCCCCAACTCACTCAAAATTGTGACTTGAATTGTCCTGGACTTCACAAAACATGCGCTCATGAAGAAAATTCCTTGACACCCTAGAACTTGCGATGTAGAAAATCCAAGGGATAGCTAAAGTTGCGACTAGGAAATTCCATGATCCTTAGAAAAGTGCGACATGGAGGAATTTGTCTATAAGATAGGGGCAAAATGCGAAATTCAAAAGGAGTTCCTACTTGAGAAGTGAAATTTATCCGGAATATCCGAAAATTTGCACTAAGGAATGTTATCCTGAAGAACAAGAAACTTGCGACTTGCATTTGTTCCTGACTTAAGGAAATGTGCGACATGGATTTTTTCCATGATCTTCTCTAAAGTATGAAATTCCAAGTCAGAGAAATTGTGATGGAGAAACAATCCAACACACAAAAAAAAGGCTTGCAACAAGGAATGCTATCCCCAATCCGCTCAAACATGCGATTTTCCTTGGTCCTTTAAAATATGATCTAATGAGTTGCGAATTGCAAGAGGGAAGTTACCAAATCGTTTTTACTTCTCATCCAAAACGGTCTATGAAATGATTAAAAAATTGTTAAGCTTCCTTAGTAAGGTCAGCCCATTGAAGAGATTTACATGGAAAGTATTCGGCTCCTATAGGAGAAATTCGTTAAGTCATGTATTTAAGAAGCTTGTGAAGTTGTAATTGTCAAAACAAATGCAATTCAATTTTTAAAAGAAGAGCGCATTTCTTCTTGAAGGGTGAAATTTTCCTAAGGTAGAGCGATTTATGCTAAAGGAAGCCAAAATTATTTGTGAAGAAATGTGTTTTGTTTAAGTATTATTATTATTCATTTCTTCCAAACGTGACTCTTGAAAGGAATTCCATGCAAATATATGCATGTTTTATCATTTCATTGCATTCAAGGTTTTTGTTCACCATGACTATTTCGAATTTCCTTTTGTTTGTGTAGGAATTCAAGACAAGGATCACGTGCAAGGATGATCAATGCCAGACAAGGAAGCTGACACACATCAAGAATTCTAGTTCAGGACAACGGGATACATTTCAAGTTCCACGTCAAAGACTACAGGATAAAGAACAATTCCACATCTAGGACTTCAGTTCCAGAACAAGATTGTCAATCCTAAGAAATTCCAAGAAACAAGAACCCAGCTCACCATTCGTCAAGAGAATCGAGCTCAAGGTTAGGAAATCAAGAGTTACACCAAGAATTTCAAACCACTGCAAGGAATTCAAAGGAAGTACAACACAAGATAGAATTCCAAGTTCAAGGAACCCTCAAGAGATGAACATGCTAAGGTGGCATCTAGTCATCGCCGACCAATCCAAGCACGCCACATCACCATGTCTAGATACATTGAACCTGGCTACCAAGATAGAGATAAGGTTGGAACTTTCTAGAAAATCATGTTGAAGTCATTAGGGTTGTGTTGTATTAATCTTGGCCATTGATTCTAGAATCAATCTAGGCCCTTGGTTGTAATTCTTGAGCTCTATATAAAGCTCACTTTCTTCATTTGTAAAGGGTCATATCATTAGGTTCTTCTCATTAGATGATTAGAAGTTCTTTAGAAGTTGGAAGTTAGAGTAGAAGCTCTTGAAGAGTCAAAGAGACTATTGGCAAATTGTTGTAAAGATATTACCAAAACTAATACATTCTCATTGAAGGTTAGTGAATATTGTGTTGTTTTGGCATGTTAGCATGGTCTTCCAATTTCTTGAAGATGATTCAAAGCAAGTTAGATAGATTTTAGATGTAGTTCATTGATATGGTGAATTAATGTGGAGATGTTTGATGAATTCCTTGGTTCATACTTTTTGTGGATTGCCGATGGTAATTTACAATGCAAAGTTAGCCTGAACCTCATGTTCCAATAGTTCGATTGTGGATATTCATTCAAGTTGCGCCAGCTGTGGGTATTTGGATGCATGTTTGCAATTTGAAAATCCTTCATTTCCTTTGAAGATTGCACTAGTTTTGTGTAGTTGTTGTTCTCATGGCGAAGCAAAGCTCGGTTTGAAGGAGTTTGTCTATCGAAGCATTATTCATTATCTCATTGTCCTTAGAATAGATTTCTCTTAACCCTTCCCTTTTGATATTTCTTTTTAGTTTGTTTGAAGGAGTTCCATTCATTCACACATCCAAGGAGTAATGAATTCCATCCATGTCCATGAAGGAGGAATTTAGCATAAGTCCCTTTGTGATTACCAACAAAGATCACATCCAATCACTGAGTCTATCCACGTGCAAGTCAAGACCTGACATCAAAGGAACCTTGGAGTGCTCTTGTTTGATCACATAGGTCAGCATTCGAGAGGCTTTGTTCAAGATAGGATAGAGCACTTAGTGTTTTATTCTAATATTGTTGTAACAAAAACATTATCAACATAATTGGCGCTAGAAGGAGGGCCTCAACAATGAATTACTCCATTTTTCGGGCATGAACTACGAATTACTCCATTCATTCCAAGTTGAAAGAATAATTGCTACATCGAATGCTCAACAGAAGAAGGAAGGAATGCTAAATGAATTCCGGATTGTGAATGTGGAAACAAAGTGAGCTTTCAAAGAAGAATTCGAGATTTGCTAGATCTCTCATATGTGGAAAAATACAAAAAAAGTAAAAAATCAAAAAAATAAGAAAAAAAGATAGATATGGATTTCTCAAGAAGGCAATTCAAGGTGGATCATCCTCAAGTTAATGTTCTTCAGCTTTGGTGGACTTTGAATGCACAAATTTATCCTAAGAGTTTGGACAACTTTGCATCAAGGAAAGGATGTAGAATTCACGACACCAATGGACACGAGGAGTTGTATTGTCTAACATTTTTGTCAAGGATGGAATTAGCATTGCGAAGGAAAATTTCTTTTTTACAGGTACATGAGCCAATTGTTCCTACAAAGATGGTGCCTGATGCTTTATTTGATGAAAGAGAATTCTTCATAGGTTTCAAGGAAATGATCAAGAAGAGATTGAGCATTGAGAAGGACCTGCTTGCAGAAGACTTCTTGATTCTAGGCGGTTGGTGTAGGATTCATAACATAGCTCATTCGAAACTCACATGTTCATCTTGCAACAAAGCTATTCATCAAGTGAAGGAACAATTAAGGTTGGAAGATGAGTCCAAGGTACAATTGAGATTGGACAACTTATGGAGCAAATGTCTTCAAGAAATCAGTTTACCATCCAAAGGAGAAGACTTTCCCATTTCATCCAGTAATGAAGATAGCACAAGTGACCTTGATAATCAAAGCACTATTGAAGAGAACAAATTTGCATATCTTCTTCCAAGAAAGAATGAGCCTGCTGAAGTAGAAGTTGAAAAGGTGATAAAAAATGTTCAAACAAAGGCAAGTGATGATCAAGATGTTGATTCCTCGATCAAAGGAGGTTACTCAAGTCCATTGCAAGAGGAAGAAATCCTTGATGAACACCCGTTCATGCTACAAGAGGAGGTTATTGAGAATGAATCACAAGAAATTTCAAGTGACCTTGGAGAGGAAGACAATCATATGGATATGTTGAATGAAGAATTACAAGCTAATGAGTCCAAAAATGAAGAGCAATTCGAAGGGGCGCTGGAAGATCCAAAGAATGAAGTGCATGAAGAACTAATGCCAAAGTTGTTCCAAGATCAGGGAGATGCTGCAGGAGGAATGACCCATCATCAACAGCAACCTCTTGATGTGTTGATGGAAATTGAATAATGTCCACTCAAAGATGAAGTGTCTGAGGTTTTTTGTTTCCCTGCCTTTAGTTGTGAAAAGAATGAATTTGATTATGGAGACCTAGGAAAAACAACTTGTGTTTGGATTAATCACGATCCTTTTGAATTGCCACAATTGATAATTTTACAAGAAATTTTGCTTGAATATGAGAATAGTATTGTGCAAGATCTTTTTTCCGAATTTAAGGATAAATTTGCTAAATTTCGAACAATCACTTGCGCATTATTACTCTTATTTATTTTGAGAAATCATGCTCAATCATGTATATATCCAGGTCTTTTGAGTCTTGTTCGCTCTTTGCTTATAGTTAGATAGGTTTCTTTTAAGTTTGCGTTAGTGTAGTGTGCTTTCCTTAGTTTAGTTTGCTTTCCTTAGTTTAGATTGTTTTCCTTAGTGTAGTGGTTGTATAGTTTTAGTTGCTTTCCGGGGTCCCAATTTGTGAAAAGGTGATGAACTTTCAAAACACCATCTAGCATATGTTAAGGTTCATTTCTTGGATTAATATTCATGAAATTCTTTAGAATCTAAGGATGATTTTCGCTAACTTTATCATAAGGTTAGGATTTTTACTTGACTCGGAAAGGAATTATGAATTGTGTCTTGACACTGATAACTTGCGATTACACATATTTTCTATTGAATTATTGATTTCTCTTAGTTTTCTTTTGAGAAAGTTGAGTTATGAATTGGAAGTTTATTGTGGACTCCATGGTTAGTGTTGAGTAGTGTGATTGCTTGTTCCAGGAAGAAGAATCCATTGTTTAGCATGACTTGAAATACTTAAAGATCTTATACTTTTCACATCTTAAAGATCCCAAAGTTTCTAAGTAAGTCTTTGTGACCTTGGATTAAGTAAAAATCTTAAGGTAGTTCATGGTTTCATTCCATTCCATTAAATAAGCATTTCCGCATAACTCCATCTCCCCATTTTCACCCATCACCTCATATGTATACAATAAAAGCCTCCATCCACTTTACCTTCTCCATCAAATAATTAACTCAAGTCTAGTGTCCAAACCATACATAGTCCTATTGTCTGTCACACTCCAAAAGACGAATTATCAAGATAAAGGCTTTAGTCCTCTATGAACGAAGTATTTTGGAGCTTATCCATGTCATGCCCCTCTATTTATTGAATCAATTATATATTATTTGAAGATATGTCTATTAAATATTATAAATTGAATGCACCTACATTCAATATCATAAATTATTTAATATGTATAAAATATTATATTATATTATAATATAAATATAATAATAATAAATGATTTTATTATAATATAATAATACTTGTAATAAATAATATTTAATATATAATAAGAATATATATTATTAAATAAATATCAAAGACTACGAATATTAAGAAGGCAATAAGAGACGCTGACTAAAAGAGCAGCGACCATACTAATATGATAGCCACAAATATATTGGAGGAGGATATTAATGATTGAGAGATCAACGACTTATGCAAACAAATACAATCTTTGGTCACGTTTGGCCATGACAACGATCAGAGGGAACAAGACAAAATAAGGATGAAAGACAAGTCAACGCCTTCTATAAAGACAAATGATCATTAGACAACTGACGATAATAAGACAGACCACGTAATTAGTAAAGGAAGTCAACTAAGTGTTAAATAATGATAAGCGCTTATTTGGAAGAGGCGATGGGAATGAAAAGGTATGTCTTGTCAACAGCCAGCGATATAAGAAGGGATCAAATGCATAATAGGAAAAGGGGAGGAGGAAATGCAGCATCGAATAATCTCACCACAGCAAAATACAGAACAACGAAAAGTCCATCAAACCATCACTACACAATACTAAATCAAACATAGCAGAGAAGAATACGCTTCAATATATGAAGAGATATATGGAATCATTCTCAACTCTTTCCTTATTATTCCAACTCCATTAAGGGATGTGGTTTATGACTATGTTGCAAAGCACCGTTATGATTGGTTGGGTGAATTTGTGGAATGCATCATTCTGTTAACACATCACAGCTCAACTCAAATGAATGGAACAATCATCAGCAACGAAGCAGATCAACAATTATCCACCTTTCAATATTAAGCACAACAAAGAGAAGTCAAGAAATAAGTAATTGATTCACACTTATACATATAAATCTGAGATCGCTGACTATTAGGCATATTCCATCAGCATTATAGCGTATAACCATCTCTGGATCATCATTCGATCTGCCACCATTGCAACTAGAGTAAGCACAGCAATCTGCATAAAAGTATGTGAATTCTATCTTATACTATAAATTATATTCCAAACTGAGCGGTAATGGGACTTCAATAAACTGTTTGAATATAATATAAGGATGTTAGTAGAATGAAGAAATCGTCATGTAGGATGTGATAATATATACAAGAATAAAGCATAGAATGATTAATAGGGAGAAACAAACATATACCAAAAATGAAATTGGACTACATGATTATCATAGGTGCTAATACATGAATAAACATAGAAATCTGATCATAAATAGGAGCTGAAACATGTTAGAAAGTTATCATAGAGAAATGAGCGAATACTATAGAATAGACTAATGATGGATTGAAAATATAGTGATATGAAAATACTTATAATCATGGTAAAAAAGAAAGAATAGCATAAAATATGTTCATATGATAAATAGCATTGCTAAGTGAGGGACAATCATGAGATAATGCAAACAAGTTATATGATCTAGTTATACCATCTCGTGATCCGAGAGGATCATGAGATAGTAAAGATAATTCTTATAAGAATAATGCATAATCATGGAATACCCGGGATGAGAAGTGGGCCTCATAGTTAATCTACCAATACACCATATAAGTGAGACTAAGGGTTAGGGTAGGCAATTGGCTTAATGATGGATAATGCTCGAGCTAGTGAAGTATCACCCCTCCGAGCTAAGTAAATAGGCCCTTATCTTAAGCTGGTGAACTATCACCCCTCTGAGACAAGTGGAGAGGCCCTTGTCTCAAGCTGGTGAGAACATCACCCCTCTGAGACAAGTGGAGAGGCCCTTGTCTCAAGTTGGTAAGAACATTACCCCTCTGAGACAAGTGGATAGACCTTTGACTCAAGCTGGTGAAGTCCTTCACCCCTTTGAGTCAAAGGAAAGGAACATTGGACCCATGGCAATATTGCGCCCTAATAAACCCTCTCTTGTTGGGTGAGTGATTTGATTAACGTGTAGGCCCAAGTATGTCTCTCCCGGGGTAAATCATGAAACATGTATAGTAGATATAGCGAAAGGTATAATGCATATAGATTATGATTTGATTTAATATATCTTTGTGGTTAATATAATTAGATAAGAAGGATTGAATTCTAATGTACTCTTTTACGAGTTGAAATTGTTTGCAAGATTCCGAAAATTTTGGCTTGCTAGAAGGGGACATTACAAGTGGTATCAAAGCTGTCATCTTGCCATCTTGTGAATGATAAGCATTTATTATTATTAATTGATTATGATCAGAATATATGTTGTTAACATCGGTGATTGCAGGAATTAAATATGTACGCAAAGTAACATTACATTCGTAGTAATTATTATTGATGATGATTCTTATGTAATAACTTCATTAGGGAATTGATCTTTAAAGGTACTAACATCTCTTTCTAGGAATTATCTTGTATGCAGGTTGAGAAATCAAGGATATCCTAAAGAGAACATTATAAGATTTATATGACTCATACCTTGTGTATTACTTGTATTCCCGCTTTAACTTCATTGCCTTACTTGTATGCTCTGTGTGTATTTACGTATATTCTTGTGTGTATTCACGTCATGCTTCCTGTCTGTGTTCATGTGTGTATATTATTTCTTATCTGTGTAATCTTGTGTATTTCCGTGTATTACCTCGTACTTATGTGACTCTATATGCTTCTTGTCTTGAGTGTGCCTCATATTGGTATGCTTGCATTCCGCATATCCGATATATTCTCGGCGTGTCATTCTTCATATGTGTTCATATGCATGCCACTTGGACATTTATGTATTTAAGTAGATGCTCCATGCCTTACGTGTATATGCTTATGCTTTCATCCTTCATGCTTCATAAGTGTTCATACTTTGTGCCTTATGTGATTCATGCCCGGTGTGTATTCGTGTACTCCATGCTTGTACATAACGTATATGCTTCTGTATCTACTTCATTCATATATACCTCTTGCCTTGAGTGTATTTAAATGTATGCTTCATACTCTACATATGTGTGTATTCCTTCTTGCCTTATGTATATTCATGTATATGTTTCATATCTTGTGTACATTCATACGTATGCTACAATACTTTATGTATTCTTATGCATGCTTCATGTATACCTTGTATGTATATGAACGTTTCATAGTTTAAGTGTATTCGTTAAGTTTATGATCCATTCAAGTGTATGCTTCGTGACTATACTCTATGACTTGCCTCTGTATTCAATGAATACTCTATGATTTGTATGCGGGTGCATACTCTACAAATTGTATGACTTTGTACTTGTATTCAAATGTATACTCCATGATTGTATTTGTATGTAATTGTATACTCTATGATTGTATTTGTATTTGAGTGTATACTTTGCCTTGTATTTGAGTGTATACTCTATGACTTGTATTTGTATGACATGTGATTGAATACTCTATGACTTGTATTTGTATATTCCGTGACTTGTGATTGTATTTATATTTGAATGCATACTCTATTATTTGTATTTGAGTGTATTCTCTATGACTTTGTGCATTCAATTGTATACTTATGACTGCGTGTATTCGAGTGTATACTCCATGACTTTGTGTGTTCAAATGTATACTACATGATTTATGTGTGTACTCCATGACTTATGTATGTTCAAATAAACTTACTTGCATTCATGTGTATACTTCATATTCATGTGTATACTTGCGTATTACATGTATGCTTCATGCCTTATGTATTGCGTGCGTATACTTTGAATGTGTTGTGTATCAAGTGTATACTATGTTTTCATGTATTTCCATGTGTACTTCACACTTCATGACATGTATATTGTATTACAAGTATTTATGCGTGAATTTATGTGTATGATTCATGTTCCACAATGTTTCACAAGTACTTATACTTCATGCTTTGAATCTTACGCATACCCTCAACATGGATCTTCTCTTTGTAACAATCTTATCCATCCTTGATTATCTCCATGCTAACCTATCTTCATCATTCAACAATTCTACGATCTACCTTCTCTACAACATCATTAGATTCATCTTTCCAAATTTTCAAGATGTCGCGTCACTTATTGGAATCTTGGAGTCTCAATACTCTCAAATCTTTTTTAGCATCGAGAATATTTCCATTGTCTAAATCCATGTCTTCATCTATGATACTTGCATCACGTCATTGCTATTCAAAACATTAAACAAATTCTTATATATACATTGATCTTTCATCAAGCTTTTTAAGTATTCTTTGATCACAAATCCTCTTTCATGGAATCACAATCATTTTGCTCTACACTAAAGTATGTTCATAATAATATTCATTCTGATCAAAATCATGACTACGTCTCAACACATGAAAGGTAAAGGTAATGAAAGAACCCGTTGTGATTGCTTGAGGACAAGCAATCTTGAGTGGGGATGGCTGTTATGTCCCTCTATTTATTGAATCAATTATATATTATTCGAACATATGTTGTCATGTCCCTATAATGATTTATAATTGAATCATTTATTTAAATAATAAGTTAGCCTTTATAAACTAAATATATAATATATTTATTTAAAAGATATTATTAATATGTATTATTTAATAAATAATATTATTAATTTAATATAATATAAATAATATAAAATATATGAAATATATATATTTAATTAACTAGATATATTATAAATATAAAAATTTTAATATAATATTTATGTAAATAATTAATAAGATATATTATTATATATAAAAATAAATATTACGAAGAGTCTTACCCATTAAAGCTAGAAAGTAAAGTAATTTGGAATAAGGCAAAGTAATACGGTTAAACAAAAGGTCAAATTCAAAATAAAATCATATAAAGATAAAAGTCTAATAAGACAAAAACATTATCCCACCATATTATATGCTTGTGAATAAAATAAGATAAAAAAGCTCCCATACTTAATAACAAATGTATTTATTTAAATTTTATACTATATATATTATATAAATAATGTACTTTAAAAAGATTAAGGGGAGGCCGAAGGAGGATATTTATAAGTGCAACAATTAAGTTGGTTGACACCAGCGATCACATAAATAAATAATATATTATAAATATATCTAATAATATAAATACAAATATTATTATTATTATCTTATATTGTAATATAAATATAAATAATAAAATAGAAACCATATATCATTTATTATGATATAAATGATATAATATAAATAATATATCATTTATTATAAATGCAAATAATATAAATAAATAATAATATAAATAAACATCTTTTAACCTATCCTCTTATGATAAGGGAGTTACATATGGTTAGAACTAGTTTTACCACAAAAGGGAATTAATATAAAGTAATAAAAATTATAAGAGGGTAAGTATGTCTTTTACCACCAAGCATAATAAGAGATGTGCCTCTTCGAACATATCCCTTGAAAGGGAAATAAATAAAGGTTGTGAGATAGAAGGAAAACTTTATCCGAAGAAAATATAAAGAGTATCGAATAAATACATATATATAGTAGGAAAGATGTCATAAATTAATATATAGAGATAGGGAGTGAAATATATATTATAAAATATATAAACGGCAACAACAAAACAATAAAAATTATATTACGACAGCATAGAAAATTATATTACAGCAACATAGGTAGAATTCCAGGTAAAGCTACAGCAGGCTAGTAAGTATTTATATTTAATTTGTTCAATTTATAATTGGTAAAAATAAATAGTAAGATTATTATATATAAAAGAATAAATATATTTATGTATGTGATTGTACATTCTTAAATAAAGAAACATGATTGAGACATATATGAACATATATATACATTATGAAACTTGAGGAGAAAAACATAACCATCCCATCACTTCCATTTCCTATAACTATAGGAGAGGCGGTCTTGTTAGGGAAAGGCAAGGTAATTCCATCACAATGCATTAGAGAGGGTTTAACGTGCCCTAGACAAGAATACTAGGGAAAGGTGAAGTAATTCCATTCATAATGCACTGGAGAGGGTTCAACGCGCCCTAGACATATAATTCCCCATCCATGGTTAAGGAATAGAAGGAAGATGACATGGAGAGATAAACGTAGTTGTTACTTCTATATATATTTCTCTATTACTTCATCCTTTAAGGAATGGTAGGTGTTGTGAGGGAGTAATCCCATCCGTATTAAAGCCCGTAGGCTGAGACATAGTTCCCGTAGGCTGGGTCAAGAGATGGTTTTAGTGTGCCCTATACATGTAAAGCCTAGTTCCATGAGGAAAAGTAATAAGAAATATGAATGATTGGATTATGGAATGGTTATCAATATACAAGTAACAATTAGGAAATAAATAATCCTTTAACAAGCAATGAAATGAAAGCATTATCATTGATCTTACTTGATCTTATCATTGAAATTTATTGTTCTCTAACATTTCTAATGTCTCTTTGAGAATCACTTTGAATGCAGATTCAGGTTTAAGTGTTTCCTCTAGAAAGGGGACATTACAACACATGCACCATTCCAAAGAGCCATTACATCGGAGTTTCGGCGAAATGCAAGCCATTCGCACATTGCTGACAAAACATTGTGATTCTTTTCTCTTTTGCCTTCGGCATTTTAGCGAAATGCAAGTAGACTGCACCCCGCTGAAAACACATTGAAACCAAGGCATTTACACTACATTTTGGGATTTCAGACTTTTCCATGTCCTTTGCACAACTCCGATAAGACACAAGATGGGCTTGGAGCCATAAACAAACACCTAGGAATGGAAATGTACCCAGAAAGGAAGAAAAAACACACAATTCTAAAGGGATCCAAACACTAGACATTTGCAAAATTAGGACTGAAAAATACAGGCACTAATAGGGACAACATCATTTTTTTCAGATGCAACATTAAAAAATTAAAATTTACTTACAAATATGTAATAAATAATGAGTAAATGAGATAAAAAAATAAATAAAAATAAAACAACTCTAAATAACAATAAAATTATACTAAATGAAATAGTAAAATAAAATAATTAAAATATAATTTATAAATAAATATATATTAAACATCTCTATTTAGTTCTTATAAGTAATATATTTCACAAAGTTATTTTCATCTATGGGTAACCTACGGCAGGGTGAAATGAGTGAAAAAACAAATTAAAATATACGTAAACAATTAACCCAAAGTATTTGTGGTGTACATAAACCTTAATAAAATATAGTTATCAAATAAATTATTTATAAAATATAAACCCAAATTTATAAATTATTATTTTATGGCACTATAGTTTATTAGCTATATTAATTTGTTACATTTTATAGCGGTTATTTTATATTATTGGTGAGTGTAATGTTATTTTATATAAGCAAAACCTAATAAATTATAATGTTATTAAATATTACTTTAGGATACCAAATTATAGTTGCTTGAGGACAAGCAATCTTGAGTGGGGAGGGTTGTCATGTCCCTATAATGATTTATAATTGAATCGTTTATTTAAATAATAAGTTAGCCTTTATAAACTAAATATATAATATATTTATTTAAAATATATTATTAATATGTATTATTTAATAAATAATATTATTAATTTAATATAATATAAATATTATAAAATATATGAAATATATATATTTAATTAACTAGATATATTATAAATATAAATATTTTAATATAATATTTATGTGAATGATTAATAAGACATATTATTATGTATAAAAATAAATATTACGAAGAGTCTTACCCATTAAAGCTAGAAAGTAAAGTAATTTGGAATAAGACAAAGTAATACGGTTAAACAAAAGGTCAAATTCAAAATAAAATCATATAAAGATAAAAGTCTAATAAGACAAAAACATTATCCCACCATATTATATGCTTGTGAATAAAATAAGATAAAAGAGCTCTCATACTTAATAACAAATGTATTTATTTAAATTTTATACTATATATATTATATAAATAATGTACTTTAAAAAGATTAAGGGGAGGCCGAAGGAGGATATTTATAAGTGCAACAATTAAGTTGGTTGACACCAGCGATCACATAAATAAATAATATATTATAAATATATCTAATAATATAAATACAAATATTATTATTATTATCTTATATTGTAATATAAATATAAATAATACAATATAAACCATGTATCATTTATTATGATATAAATGATATAGTATAAATAATATATCATTTATTATAATGATATAATATAAATACAAATAATATAAATAAACATCTTTTAACCTATTCTCTTATGATAAGGGAGTTACGTATGGTTAGAACTAGTTTTACCACAAAAGGGAATTAATATAAAGTAATAAAAATTATAAGAGGGTAAGTATGTCTTTTACCACCAAGCATAATAAGAGATGTACCTCTTCGAACATATCCCTTGAAAGGGAAATAAATAAAGGTTGTGAGATAGAAGAAAAACTTTATTGGAAGAAAATATAAAAAGAGTATCGAATAAATACATATATTTAGATTTGCATTATATATATATATATATATATTTCTGAGTCATAAGTAGGAAAGATGTCATAAATTAATATATAGAGATATGTACATCAGCAGTAATAGGGAGTGAAATATATATTATAAAATATATAAACGGCAACAACAAAACAATAAAAATTATATTACGGTAGCATAGAAAATAAATGGTAAGATTATATTTATATTTAATTTGTTCAATCTATAATTGGTAAAAATAAATGGTAAGATTATTATATATAAAAGAATATATATATATATATGTATGCGATTGTACATTCTTAAATAAAGAAACATGATTGAGACATATATGAACATATATGTACATTATGAAACTTGAGAAGAAAAACATAACCATCCCATCACTTCCATTTCCTATAACTATAGGAGAGGCGGTCTTGTTAGGGAAAGGCGAGGTAATTCCATCACAATGCATTAGAGAGGGTTTAACGCGCCCTAGACAAGAATACTAGGGAAAGACGAAGTAATTCCATTCATAATGCACTGGAGAGGGTTCAACGCGCCCTAGACATATAATTCCCCATCCATGGTTAAGGAATAGAAGAAAGATGACATGGAGAGATAAACGTAGTTGTTACTTCTATATATATTTCTCTATTACTTCATCCTTTAAGGAATGGTAGGTGTTGTGAGGGAGTAATCCTATCCGTATTAAAGCCCGTAGGCTGGGACATAGTTCCCGTAGGCTGGGTCAAGAGATGGTTTCAGTGCGCCCTATACATGTAAAGCCTAGTTCCATGAGGAAAAGTAATAAGAAATATGAATGATTGGATTATGGAATGGTTATCAATATACAAGTAACAATTAGGAAATAAATAATCCTTTAACAAGCAATGAAATGAAAGCATTACCATTGATCTTACTTGATCTTATCATTGAAATTTATTATTCTCTAACATTTCTAATGTCTCTTTGAGAATCACTTTGAATGCAGATTCAGGTTTAAGTGTTTCCTCTAGAAAGGGGACGTTACATATGTCTATTAAATATTATAAATTGAATGCACCTACATTCAATATCATAAATTATTTAATATGTATAAAATATTATATTATATTATAATATAAATATAAATATAAATGATTTTATTATAATATAATAATACTTGTAATAAATAATATTTAATATATAATAAGAATATATATTATTAAATAAATATCAAAGACTACAAATATTAAGAAGGCAGTAAGAGACGTTAACTAAAAGAGTAGCGACCATACTAATATGATAGCCACGAATATATTGGAGGAGGATATTAACGATTGAGAGATCAACGACTTATGCAAACGAATACAATCTTTGGTCATATTTGGCCATGACAACGATCAAAGGAACAAGACAAAATAAGGATGAAAGACAAGTCAACACCTTCTATAAAGACAAATGATCATTAGACAACCAACGATAATAAGACAGACCACGTAATTAGTAAAGGAAGTTGACTAAGTGTTAAATAATGATAAGCACTTATTTGGAAGAGGCGATGGGAATGAAAAGGTATGTCTTGTCAACAGCCAGCGATATAAGAAGGGATTGAATGCATAATAGGAAAAGGGGAGGAGGAAATGCAGCATCGAATAATCTCACCATAGCAAAATACAGAACAAGGAAAAGTCCATCAAACCATCACTACACAATACTAAATCAAACATAGCAGAGAAGAATACGCTTCAATATATGAAGAGATATATGGAATCATTCTCAGCTAGGGTCACACTTACTAGAGATCTTCCTAGTATCAAGTAAATCAAGTGGTCCACCTTCCTTCTCCCCTCCTCATATTGTGGCTCATCAAAAATTGATATCTCAACAAATGGATAAGGCAAATCTGGTAACAATGAAGAACCAAGGGGTTGTAGATGTTTTGAGTGGCACAAGGTTATTTGTGGGTTTATTGATGGGGCCTGAGTCATGTACTACAACCCTGGTTTCACCACTTACACTTGATTTCACTACTTTACTGCAAACAACAGGTATGTTCACTCCCATTCCATCTAGATTTTTCTCAAATTCATATTTCACTAGAGATGTTGGGATAAATATCCCTATCTCAAGTTTCTCTAGGTACCTTGAGTATAGAGAGTCCATCCTCTAATTAGAGAGAGGCCCTAATATTAGAGAAGTAGAAAAGTGACAATGTAGAAATTGTTGTCAATGGGGAACCCACAATGGAAATGAAGAATGAGAAATTTAAGCAGGTCACAACTAAAAGGAGGAAAGGTGTTGGAACTAAATGGGAGTCACTGAGCAAGTGATTGCCAAAGTACCAAAGAAGAGGAAGAGAAGGTATTCAAAATTTGTGGTAGAATCCTTGAATTAATATGCTTAGGATGTACAAAAAGGAGATTTATGCCTTAAACAAAAGGGTCAGAGAAGTCCAGGCCAACCAACAGTTATGGTGGCTGTAAAAGCAATAGTGTGGGCAATCCTCATTGAAGTGGAGCACAAGCTTAATCCATTATATCCTATTTTTTTTGTAAGGCATGTACAATTAAACAAAGTGAAGGAAATAAAAAGAAAAGTTGTAGAAAAGGAAAAGGAAGTATATGAGCTAAGAGTAAAAATTGACTCTTTGGAGAAGGTTAAAAAAAACATAGCTTGTCTAAAGACATATACTAAGTTTGAAGCCACCATGGAGGATTTTGTCAAGAACGACAAAGTTGATCTTACTCAAGTCAAATGAGGAAATTGTTCACTTTATACATCACCAAAGCTACTTCTCTCTTTTATGTGTTTTCTACCACTCAATTTTAGGGGACAGATGATAACTAAATGACTCAGGAAGAATTCATGGCATTGATTTGCAATGTTGAATCTACCTTGACAGGAAATTACTACAATGCAATAAATGAACAAAAGCTTCCTAGAGAACTATGGTTTCAGACTTGTGAAGAAATTTGAGAGGACCAAAGTATTACTTGGAGATGCCACAAATGCAAATCAAGAAAATCATGCAATATTTCACTAAAGTAGAAAAGAAACTCGAAGGACAAATTATAAATTTGTCTTATGTGCATTATGTTTGCATTCCATGCAAAATGACATTCCCTAGGACATAAGTAACTCAAGGTTAATTGGTTTTATTTAGTTATTAGTTAATTTTTCAATTGCTAGGTTTGTAAGGGCATAGTCCCAAAAAAACAATTTATACTTGAAATACCTCTACAATAGGGATCAGATGTTTTAAGTTTTAACTTTAATTTTATGTTGTAAATTTTGATCTCTAGCAGGGGATATTTTTTATTCTGCAAATTTATATAGAAACAAATTTTATTCTCTGAATTCATCATTTCTATAACATATGACTGATATTAATCATTATTATTTTAATTTTATATTACTATTTTAAATTCAATACATGCATCTCTCAATGTTTGGCAAATATTTGTATGTTTGAGCTTTTGCTATTCATATTTATGATTGTTTTTGATTAGTTCAGCTGGAAAAAAGGGTCCAGAACCCTATACAAAGCAGCCCCTAGGGCAGTACAAGGCCAAAAAGAGCCAGAGACAACACATTAACAGCACAACAAAAAGCCCAGCAAAACTACATAGGACAGCCACCAAACAGACAACACCAGACCAACACAATCACAAAAAAAACAAACAAGGGGTCAACAAACCCCAACAAACAACCAACCTAAAATCAGGGTGGTTTGAAACTGAACTACTCCAAGGAACTTTGAGAACCTTCACACAACTTGATGGAATCCTTTTGCTCATATCTCATCTTTTTGGAAGAACCAGTAAGACCCAGGGGTCCACCTGCAATCTCAGTAGCATCATGCATCTTAGTTAAAGGGGTCCCCATCACATCTCTACAGTCACCAATCCCCCCCTCCAACAAAGGAATCCTTGTCTCAGTCTCCCTATTATCCTCCATAGGTGCTTCCACAGCAGAGGCCCTACACTTCTTTCTGACAAAACAATGCCTCTTGCTGCTAGAACAAACAGCATCAGAGTGACCAGCTTTGTGACAACAATGGCAAACAACAGGAGAATGCTCAAACTCAATCTATTGTTCCCAACTTCCAAACTTGGATAATAGGGTAATCCTAGAAGGGAGCACCCTATCAATCTCCACAAACACAAAATCGAGCAAACAATAGCCGTCTTTTGAATTTCGTGACTGTATCTACCCCAGCAAACCGCCCAAATGTCTCGGCAATAGCCATAAATATCTCCTCGTCCCAATATTCCAGCGGAAGTCCTGGCAACCTAATCCAGACAGGAACCTTATTCCTATAGGATTTTGAAGGAGTGAAGCTTGGTGACCAAATTTGAAGGCATAGCCCATTGTGCCCAAGAAACCAAGGGCTAGCAACGATCTGTGAGCAATCTTCAGAGTTCAAAAAAGAGAACAAGAAGAAGCAGTTCAACAGTGCAGCCACATCAACCTGCCCCTTCAACTTCCAATTTCAAAGTGCCCAGTTCCTAACAATATCAATATTGGGACGATTTCCACAAAACCTCCTAACAAGCGAATTGCTAAGCCACCCAATAGACCTCTCAAAGAGAGCATCTGGGATGACGATATGTTGATTCTATCCATCCGTCGAAACCTGGCTAGGAGCAGCCACTACACCAAGCAAGTCCTGCGAAACAGTTTCCACAGGGGTGTCCTCCGATGAAGCCACAGAACAGAGCCCATCAAGGGAAGCCCCAATTGTTGGGCCAAACTTCTTAAGGGAAATAGAGCCCTTCTCCAAAGTAGAAACCACAGCTTCAGCTGTAGCTGCAACACCTGCAGCTCCACCAAACAGGTCAGAGCCAAAACAAGGAATGCCTTGCAACCGCCCACCTGGCACATCTTCCACAGGGGCGTCCAACACCTTGGAGGAGGCAGCGACCAGGGGAGAAGCCACCAGGCCCGGAGAAGGGAGCAGGAAACCCCTCGTGAGCCCCAGATCACCCACCCCTAAACTAGCAGTCGTGGCAGGCTTTCGCGCAATGGAATGCTGCACCTGCAACCAAATGTCCATGAGTCTTTCATCCTCCTTAGAATCGTAATCCGCCCATTCATCCCGGAACTCGCCCTCATCATCTGGGTCATCCTCGTCTGCTCCATCTTCAATCTCCCCTTCGAACAGAGCCAACCCGCTGCAGCCAGTGCCGTTTGAAAACCCTTTCCTGCCCAACGCCCGCCGCTCCATCGTGTCGTTAATGTTGATAATATATTTATGATTGTTAACTTCAATTGAAAGTATGTTGTATTACTGTTTGAATTGTGGTTATTCAATTAAAGAATAATTGAATGACTCATGCCTTCATCTAATTTTCTTGAACTATTCTTAATAAATTTGGGACCCTTGTCATTTCTATTTTGGGTAGTTAACTGTTGAAATAGAGAATTGAATATTCCAAGTAATTTTAAATCTGCTTTACTTCCATATCTCTGAGATCAAATTAGATATTAGCTTTCTAAACTCTTATTCTTTTAAATTTCTTTCAAAACAATTTTAAATTAAATTTTAGTTATTTTTGATTGGATCTTTATATGTTTTAGCTTTTGAGACTTCTTAGGTATTTGGTAATTGATACCCTGGTTATTTCATTTTGTTGGCTTAAAAAATGAGGGTTTTTGAACCCCTAAGTCTATGCCAAAAGATTGTACAACAAAGACCAATTTTAGAATAGCCAAGGGTGAGAAAAGATAACCAAGCATGGCATGAAATACAAACTTTAGCACGGTAGCTTTCCCAACTAGTGTGAGCCATCTATGAGAACGATGATGAATCTTATCTTTGATCTTCACTAGGAGACCTTTTCAAGCCCTTTTTAATGAGACAACAAAGATGAGAATCCCTAAGTATTTAAAGGGTAAAGACACCCGTTTTAAATTGAGAACATCAGTGTATGTTTTTGGATATAGACATTGCTATTGAAGAAATCTATCTGATGTTTCTTCTCATTTGTACTTTCCTAAGGCTGCAGAGTAAATATCCAAGCATCTCTTGAAACTAGTGGCTTCATCAGCTTTAGCTTCTCCCCTTATGACAGGGTCATCCACAAACTACAAATGGGAGATACTCTCAATATTATTTTTATCCCTTTAATAATAAAATCTTGTTTTTAGATAGTAAACATGAAACCAAGCCCTTCTGCCAAATATAGAAATGTCAGCAAGATCAGGGATCCCCTGCCTCAAGGCATCCGAAGTGGAGAAAATACTTGAGGGGTTCCATTTATGAGCACTAGAAACAAGATTGTGGAATCAAAACTAGTATTCTGACTCAAAAACTACGTAGTTGAATCCTGAAAGAAAACATCACATAACTAGTATTCTAGTCAACCTATTCCCTAAATAAACCTAAAGAAAGCATGATCTCTAGAGGAAAGACTAGTCAACCTGATCATAAGCTTTGGACATTTCAAGTTTGATGAGCATTAATCTATGATTGGATTTTGCATCAAGTGGACTAGCTTTTGAGCAACAACAAGACCATCCAACGTTTGTTGACCCTTAACAAAACTATCGTATTCTTCTAAGACAATGCCTCCTAAAAGAGGTTTGATTCTCTTAGCCATAATTTTGTTGACTCTTTTATACACAACATTGTAGAGGGTGATAGAGGGAAAAGAGTGAAAGAAGTTTCCCCTTCATAGGACAAGAAAGGTGTTGTTAAACGCTAGAAGCATTTGCTTGGATTGTCGAGATTCCTCTGTGCTAAGAGCTGCAAATCAATCATTAGGACAATCTAATTCTTGAAAGAATCAGTATGGAACAATCAAGGCTTCAAGCCCTTCCCTTTTGTGTAGGACAAAAACACCTTTCACTTTTTCCATCTCCACAAGTCTAAAAATCTCATTATGCTGTGCATGGGACACAAAATGGGTAATGTGTTGCAAACTTACCAATTTTTCCTTGCATCTATCTTGAGGTTGGTAAAAGACATGTCTGAAGGATGCATCTTTAGCCAACATCGCATCTGGCCTAAGTATCTTTCTTCTTGATGTTGCTATCATGTCAAGCACTAATTTATGGAAAAAGGAAGTCTTACAATCTCCTCTCTGTAGCCAGTTTTGCCTTGTCCTTTGCTTCCATTAAATTTTTCTTTGAACTCTTCTAGTTGATTCCTAAGGTTTGTTTCACAAATGAGGGAATGTTTGTCAAGCCCATGATCTCTAATTTCTTTGGAGATCTCAGCAAGTAGTTGTTTCTTTTCTCTAGTTTCCTTCAAAATGTTGCCAAAATGTAGTTTTCTCCAAACTTTTAACATTTTCTTCATAAATTTTAGCCTTTCCACAAAGACTATATTGCAGTACCGTGGTTGTGAGCCCCTTCTTTCCACAAGAGTTTGACTAAGTCATGTTATATTTCTTCCTACAGCCACATAACTTAAATATAAGTGGCATTTGGGGGTTTCACTGGACCTAGAGGGTCAAGTCTAATAGACTAGTGGTTAGAACCCACCCCTTCTAACACCAAGGACTGAGCAAGGACCACTATTCATTTATAAGAAAGCAGTCAAGCGTTTCAACCTTGAAAGCCTCGCCTATTCATGTAGCTAACCATGGTTTCTAAGCGGCAATATCCAACACTTATTGCCGATCAACAAATTTTAAAAAATCTTGGTTGAAACATCCAACCGTAGAATGCCTCCACAGTTTTTAGTTAGAGAATGGACTACATTAAAGTCCCCTACAATGATACATGAGAGATCCTACATAGATTTGAAAGATAGAACATTCTTCCATTGGAGAGCCTTAAGCTAAATTGCACTCGGCTACAAACATTTAAGGCCAAAAATCTTATTCCAGAGAAACTGCATTTTCCTACAACAAAGAGTTGTCATAATCTCCTGTCATTTCCTAAATTGCCACTTTCTTGAGATTTGTGATGTTCCAAGTAGGACTTATGAAATTTAAATCCAAACTTAGTTAAGAAAATTTGCACTCAATTATCTTAAACAATGAAATTGGACAAGTACACAATTTATTAATGAAACCCAACTCCAAATGCTTGATTCTTTTATGAAAATGATGCCAAATACAAATAATGAATCCGCTGTCCCACTGTGACAGTCATAGACTGAGTTGGATCGGACCCTTAATCAATAACAAAAAATGCCTCCAAACCCTACACAAATGATAATGAACCAATGAATAGTGTTGGCCAAATGATCCCAGCCCTGTGACACCTTCAAATGCGACTGAAATGATACTGTTATGACTGATGTAATTGGCTGGTGACACTGTTTTCACCCAGCAAGGAGTATACCACAAGATTTGGCACCTAATCCTTTCCAAAAATCCAACGATAGGTTCCTAGGCTTGAATGCCTTGACTTAGATGTTAGCCCAAAGATGTATAAAGTCAATGGATGTGAATTTATGACTGTAGTAGTCCTGTAGCAATGCCTTCAATGACTGTAACAGCCCTCCAATGGCTGCGAGCGAAGATGCAAGAGATGGATTCTTCAAAATACTCGAGATCTTGATGTTAATGCCTTCAAAGATTAACTCCAAACTCCTTAGAAGCAAATGATGATATTAGAAGCAATATCACCTCTCAAAAGCATATGGGGTCATCACCCTATGTGCAAGGGCACATCTCCTTGCAAGAAAGTAAGAAGATCAGAACCTTCAAACTCAGAAATGAATGTGAAAACATACCGAACTCAGACATGCCCTAAGATGTCATCAGCTCCTCTATTTATCCTTGGCTTTCATGGCCGATTTTCCTTCATGTCACAAAACTTGGCGAATTCTCCCATGGCGACCTTCATTGGAGTTTGAACGATTTTTCTTTAGCATTGGTGATCCTCATAGGATGGCGTGATAGCTATGACCTTGGCAAACGCATTGATCTTCAACATGGGCGAATGATTTATTTGGAACCACCAATGATTGTGGGTTTGGCCAAATACCTTAATGGCATCCCTTATTTCATAATACAAATATCTTCTACCATTCGCGCCCCTTAGGAATGCGACCTTCCTTGGACGAATCACCATCCTTGGTAAATGGAATTGATATCTCCTTCCTCCTTGGTCAAGTGCTTCCAAGATAGCCGTTTGGGTTCTTTTAATCCATAATTTGAATTTGAATTATTTTCCCTCCAATTATCCTATGCCACCGTTTGGAGATGTTTGCTTGTCTTTTCAATCACTTAGACTTATGCTTGGACCTATTTAGGCGAATGGCCCCCTTCTTGCTTTCAACCATTGGGTTCTTATGATGGCCGATGCCCCCTTTGAATTTGCCTTTGATCACCTTTTTGGTTTGGACCCATTTCTTCAACACTCTTAACATCAATTGTCAATAAGTCCTGTCTAAGAGTAGATTAGAGAAAATGTAATTAAAGATTTCATTTTCTCTTTTACAATTTGGCCTTAGAGAACACTTATTAGTTTGGCCCCTCAATTATAGGTTCTACCCCCCTTAATATGAGAAATTGCAATAGAAATTGCAATTCCCACATGATGAAGTGCCAAAATTATACTTAGCTCAAAATGGGGACATTACAAGATTCAAGCAAGCAACAAGGTAGCCTGATGTATCCTAGGTAGCCTAAGCCAACACTTCAAAACCCTTTCTTATATTTGGGATGACTTGACCCATCTCAAAGACTTAACTTTGTTTTTTAACAGAAGCCTAGAATAGGAATTTTGACAGGGATTGCCACCTACTCCCCCTTAAATTCCATGAGAATTAACATTCAAAAACAAATTTGAAGTGAGGGTCCAACGTCTTCACCTATTCAGATTTTGCCAACAGTTGCCTAACTAGCTTTAAAATCTTATTGTCCATTTCATGCCCTAATTTGTGAGAATCCTTCTACTTAGTTTTCTTAGGTTGAGATTATTAAATGCCCGATCCATAATTATTTTCTATCTTTTTGATTCCATGTTAATGTCTACGAGTGTCATCCCTTCATGTTATCCTTGACACTGGATTCTAGCATGCTAAGGCGCCTAACTATCCATTTTCAAATTGAAAGCAATAATAGCTGCTCAATGGAGACTTTATTTACTAAAATCAAAGGAGGGGCTTGAAAAATTACTTGAACATGGGAGCTAAGCTGGGCTGAGGGTTTCAAATAGGAGACACCACCGAGACCTACGGTTCTTGAACATGAGTTTCATTGGGTGCAAGGAAATAAGTGGAAACAGTTATTTCAACACCATTGACAATATAACAATTAGATACTCCTATTTAAGATTTCACGTTTGTGTTCGTGTTTCACTCAATTTTGAATGGTCATTGTCATAGATGTTATTGTTATTTGAATTTCAGTGCCTTAGAATGTTCAATTATGTTAACAATTTGATCGTGCATCTAAAAATCTATATAATACATATTTTTTAATTTTATTATATTTTTAATCTATAGTATTTGCCATACTTCTACTTTGCTGAAAACTTGGGAATTTTTTTCTATCCTCAAAACATGTTTCCTCATCCTGGAAACTAAGAGAAACTTTTGTTTTTTTGGTAATATCATGCATGGAATCAAAATCCCCAATTTTTTTCAAATTTCAAAATTTTATGCATTTTTTAATTTTCTATTTTTAATGATTTAAAGATTGACTTCTACTCGTTGCCAATCAAAAGTCAGGCTACAATCAAGCCTACTACTTTCTAAGAAAAACTAAAAAGGAAGTACAACTCAAATTCAAGATAGAGATATCATGCAAGATGGATAAAAAGGAAACACATTCATGTAAGAAAATTATGGAGGATAACAAGCAATACTTGTAGCCTGTGTTTTAGTTAGGACTAGAAGAAAATCTTAATATGAGGAAGTTTCAGGATACCTAATAAATGACTCTGACATGATTGGGTTCAGTCTATAGATGAATAGACAAAAAATGTTCTAATGAAATTGTGTCAACAACTTTTAAGAAAAAGACTGATTTCTATTCTACTATGGTTAGCATTTCCAAAAGGTTAGAATATTTGTTATTGACCTATATTTGAATTTTTCAACTACAAGAAAAAAGTTCTTGAATTAATGCCAAAAAACAGAAATCCAAGGATCAAGTAGATTAAGGGTAAGAGATGAACCATATTTCGCAAAATGTTTTGCTGTGCTTACAGCATCCCTCAAGCTTGTAACTTCCACACAAGGAATCGAAATTCCAGCACCATCAAGAGTTTGCTTAATTTTCTTCCCTGAAGCTCCAAACTAAACATGTTTTCTTGTCAGCAGCAATTCTAATTAATTGAAAAAGTTTCATCAAATAGACGCCAGATCAAACCAAGGAACACTTAGATCCTCTTAATCTACACTTTTTTCTTCAAATAGACATTACATCAAATCAAAGCATACTTATTTATGAGATTGGAATTGGCAACAATTGTGCTTCTCCTTTATGTCATTTAAAGAAATCTAGCATAGCACTATATGTGCTTTAAGTTAGCCTCCTATGAGTAAGTTTGTATAGTGAATTGACATTCATATATGCAAATAATCAACAAAAGAAACAAAAAAGCTTGTGGATCCTAAGGCTACTAACAAGAAAAATGTTTAATGCAAAAGAGATTTAAAGAATCACTTACAGTGATCACAGCTTTGTGATATTTTAAGCAATCCAGCAAGCGTTCAAAACCAATGTGGCCCTCTTTATTAAGCACCTGCAATTATTAAAATGGAAAACAATATTATTCAAGACAACTGGATCATTTTTTTCTCAATTCTTGTGTCATGCTCCCATATTAATTAAATCGATTATGTACTATTCCTTCAAATTAAAGATATGAATGACATGAATTAAGTATTATATAAATATAATATATAAATATTATTATAATTATAAATATATAAATAAATATTAAATATCTAAATATTATACTCTAAGTATTTATTATTATATTATATAAAATAAATATAACAAATATTAATAATATTAATATTATAATTATAAGCAAAGTATAAAAGGTGCGATTGGAAACAATAAGGTATGCGATCCCTTAAGCATATGTCAGTTACGAAAAGGGAAGTGTTTGTTGGAATGCATGTACTTCACCCCTTTCTTGATGTGGATAGTTACCATTGAATGGAGGATAACAAGTCTGGTCCTCTGTTGGCCCATTTGCCGAAGCTGGTGGAAATTTTCCATTATAATCCCTCGTATCATATTCCATCATCGGAGGGAATACAAAATCTTCGATCATCAAAGCTTGATCATATCTGGGTGTGGGGACGATTTCATATCCGGAGGTTGGTGGGGGAGCTTCCTGGCCTTGTGTGTTCTGCATTTCTTTCTGGAAGATGTCAGCGGCAATCTTAAATCTGGACACTGCAATTCAGAATGCTGATTTGTATTATGCAGTCGGCACCAGCTAGACAAGGCTGCTTCTGCCAGAAAGACTTTATCAGATGGTTTGGGATCTGGATTTGGATTATTGTCCAAAGGCGAAGGGACATTGCCATTATTCGGTGATGTATTCCATGTCCTGTTTTGTCTCTGGTAGCCCTGGTTTGCTCCTCGGAACCCTTGATTATATCCCTGATAGTTGCTTGGATTGGCTTGATTTCCGCCTTGGTTTGCTTGAAAGTTCCTTTGCATATTTTGGAGATAGTTGTTTTGATTTCTTAACTGAGTGACTTCCATTGACAACTTCTTGACTTGATCTATCAATTCTCTCATTTCTTCCCTTTCCTCTTGAGTCTTGGTGGAGGAAGACGATGACCCTTGCAGATACACTGGTTTAGCAGGTAGAGCTTGTGAAATAGGCGCTCCAGGATGCAGTACCAATTGATTAGCAGGAGCAGGAACTGGATTCATGACTGGCGTGTGATGGGTCAATGCTTGGTTGATCCCTTGAATTTGATTCTGCATTGCCGGATACCCCATGTGATTGAGAGGTCCATGAGTGTCCATCCCCAAATCAGTATTCACCTTGACGGCTTCAGCATATGCTCCTATTAAAGTAGCGGGTGGTGCTCTTGCTCTCTTCACGAACATGGAAGTTAGACGATCCAAAGCTGCATAATAAATCTCCATTGCCATAGGCTCATTGATGTTATATGGAGCCTGCAGTCTCGAATACGCTTTATGAAACCTATGATTGAAAGCAGCGATGGGCTCATGCTCCTGTCTTCTTACTTCGATAAACTGTTTGTAAAGCTCTGCTGGAGTAATAGGAATTCTAAATTTTTCCAGAAAAGCATCTTTCATCTGTTGCCAACTAGTGATAGATGCAGCAGGTAAGTTGACATACCAAAAGGTGGCATCTCCTTCAAGTGTATATGGAAACAGCCGGCAGGCTACATCTTCATGTATAATCCTCCTGTTTGACAGAGTGTCTTCAAAAATCTTGATGTGCTCCTCTGCTATTCGGTTCACATCGTTGACATGGAATTTGGAGCAAAAGTGTTCAGGATTCTTGGGCATATCATTGTAATTTGTGAAAGCTCCAAGAGGAGAAACATTTGCCAAGGGCCAAGCCGCCATTGGAATGTTAGGTTGCTGAACTTGTACTGCTTGCGTAGCTCCTTGTTGAAGTGGAGTTGCTTGGGTGACTCCTGTTGGAATCGTTTGAGAGATTGCTTGCGTATTGCTTGATTGAACAACTCCTTTGGACGGGTTTTGCGTTGGAGGCGTTTGGAACTGTCCTCCGCTTGGAGATCCTTGGCTTGATGAACCTACTTTCTTGCCTTTCTTGGACTTGGTTGGAAACCCCAACTCAGCCAAATCTTTGGATGCTCCTGGAGTAGACCTTAAAATCCTCTGATGCCTGTCGGGTGAAAACGAACCGATTCGATCCAGCGTGAACTTTCTTGCTTTTTATGGCAACCAGTAGAGTGCTTGCCCTCCTTCTAGCGCCAGTTCTGTTGATGTGTTTTCCTTGCACAGACAACGCAGCATAAAATACTCGCGTATTTTATCCTCTCTTGAACAAAATCACTCAGATGCTAAACTTTGTGATCAACTGAGTAGACTCCAAGGTTCCTTATCTTCAATTCTCGACTTAGGATAGCTTGTTTGGCAAAGATGTGATTTGCTGTTTTGTACAAAGGGACTTACACTTTGGTGTTCAACGGCAGGAAAATACCGTTTACACTCGCACAGGTTGTAACAATCGCTTCAAGGCTACACGCTATGATAAACTTATGATATGGCAATTCAGCTCTTGGTCTTACTCTTAACAATGTTTTTTCAAAAAAATGCAAAAGACTGGGTTTAGAAAGAATATCTAATCTAAGTGCAAGCTATTATCATCAATTCCTGGAAATCTCAACCACGCTTTGCTTCGCCATGAGACAACAACTCCACAAAGGTGATGCAATCTTCTAAGGATAAGCTAAAGGTTTTCAAATTGCTCTATGAACAATCGAAGTGACGCTTGTGATATGTTCAGACTAACCTTACACTACAACTTGCCAGCGACAAATCATAAAAGGTGTGAACATATAAAGATTTCACTAAGTAATCGAAAGACAATGACCTCCACAAACTAAAGCTAACAAACTTTGAAAGAAATAAACTAAGTTAAAACATTGAATGCGAGTGAGTACTTAGCAACCATGCAACTTGCAAAGAAAACACAAAATCACCATGAATAGCTCAACAATGAACTTGTATTAATCTCAGCAATGTCTTAGCAACAGCTCTAATTTGCTCAAAACTCATTATGCAAAATGAAGAGGAATGAGGCTTATATAGCCTTCAAAATACAATGAATGGCCAGGATCAATTTGGATTCGATGGCCCAGATCATGCCACATCAAAGGTGGTTATAACAACTTTCTATTATTAGAGATATACAAGAAGCAATAAAGGCACGTTTTCCAAGGTGACACCTTGGCGCCTGTGTGGACCGCCAACGTGGCATTTATTTCTTATGTTTATTCTTTTCAACCAATGCCACAAACTTTGGAACAACCTTCGCCATGTCAGCAACTGGTACACTTGGCGCATTCCGAATGGTTCCTTCTGCCTTCTTCACATCTCGTGTATGCTCATCAATTGTCCTCTCCCACTCTGCTAGACCAACCTGCTTACCACCAACTAGTGAGATCAAGGAGTAGAAGTTGTTCAGCTGTTCACCAGAAATGAAGTGAATAGAGTTGAAGTAATGAGAATGTAGGTAATTCTTCACGTCATGGAACGCAACCTCTCCTGAAAGTACACACATATCATCCATTACACCAACTATCTTATTATGAGCTCTCTGAAGCACACTATCCACTCGAACACAATCCATTTTAACCTTGTCAAAAAGCTGATCTCTTATGTCCATAGTGAAGTACCAAGTAGAGAAATCATACGATGAACCCTCTTCAACTACTCCTTCCTCTATCAACGCTGACAGTGGAGTGTTCATCAAATCTTCCAAGTGTGGCATATATTCTCTTTTGACAGCATCGAACTGGGAACATGCTGCTGAAATTGCTTGAAGTCTTTCCAACAACTGAGCAACGGTTTCATACTTTTGGATGAGTTTATCAATGAATGTATCTATTTGATTTCTAACTCTTCCTATCCAGCTTTTCAATTCTTGGGACTGCAATTTCATACCTTCCAACTGAGCAACAGATTCCTGTGAAAGCATGGGAGGTGGAGTAGACGTCCCTTCACGCTGTCGAATTGGATTCATCAATTGCTGGATATACTGCTTGAAGGCGAGGTTTTCTTTCTCCAATCGATCCCCTCTTTCCCTTTCACGCTTCAATCTTTCTCTGACCACAGAAACTGATTCCTCCAACTCTTCAAACTCTTGCTCTTCTGTTGTTGGTCCCAAATCCAAAGTGGTCACGTCGTAATCTTCAGGAGCAATATCATCAATTGTTCTCTCTACCCTGGGCGCTGCAATATGCACTTTCCTGGACCCAGAACTGTCTCTTGTAATCTTGGAGAATCTAGTCGCCTTCTCCTTTCCTTTGTCTCGCCTGGTTCTGCCTAATAACTCTTGTATATTGACCTCTAGCGCTACTTCCACGATTGAAGTTTCTTGTACTCTTTTCCTCAACCATTCTGGCAAGGCAGATAAATCTTCCTGAACATCTTGTTCTTGAGCTTCAACTTCTAATTCTGGCGACGATGCTTCCTCATTAGACGGTTCAATGTGTATATCTATTTCAGCTTCTTGATCTTTGGAGGGACTTGATCGAACTTCTTCTGCTAGAATCTCATGCATGTGTTCTTGATCTAATGCCTGTGGATCTCCTTGATTTTCTCCTTCTTCATTCTCCACTACTGATGTCACATTCATATCTTGAGAAGGACCATCTTCTTGCCTGGAAGAAGTACTAACCTCATGTTGTGAACTCAACTTTGTCTTCTTTCGACTACTTTCTCCATGTGAGTCATCCAGACGCTTCCTCTTACCAAGCTGAGCTTCTTCTCTGGAGCTTATACTATATCCACTAGACTCACTGTGATGTTCGATGCTAGATTCACTATCATCCACCTCTTGTGATTGCTGCGAGTCGGTCCCTCCCATCAAGTCATATGTCAAGTCCTTGTTTGCATTCTCGAGCTTCTTCACTTGACGATCTACATACTTCTTGGTGATCTGTATAACTCGCTGTATCCAATCATCATGACCATTTTCTCTCTCAGCCCAATTAATAATGATAGGTCCTTCCTTGTCAAACATCTTTTGCACAAAAAACTTTTCAGTTTCCTCTAACTGATCAGGAATAGACATTATATTACAAGACCTCACCAAATCCCAAGCCATTCTCGAACACCTCTTCTCTCTGATATGCTCATCATCGTCCGCATCTGCCCAATGATCTTCTTGGTGCTCTCGGTGTCTAAACCTCTTCCCAAA
This sequence comes from Cunninghamia lanceolata, assembly GCA_027924645.1. Taxonomy (NCBI): domain Eukaryota; kingdom Viridiplantae; phylum Streptophyta; class Pinopsida; order Cupressales; family Cupressaceae; genus Cunninghamia; species Cunninghamia lanceolata. The sequence continues at coordinate 1,416,374 of BSBN01001526.1, forward strand.
TGCCTTCCGAATCGTGTTAAATGGATCAAAGTGATCTCGATTCGTGTCATGAAGCACCAGATCGTAAGCTTGAAGTTCATATTCTGAATGCTGTGCAGCTTGCAGTGTTGGGCAAGTTTCCAACTTTCCAACTGCTATCGGAAAACTGATTCCGGCTTTCTTCTTATCTTTCTGAATTTTGTCCCAAGCCAACAGTTGTCTCGTCACCTCTAGTAGTACCATCTTGTCGGTAGGATACCTCGGCAAGCGGTAAGGATAAGATGAAAAGCCTTGGATCCTCAAGTAGGTGAACTTCGGAAATTGGATGTACCATCGTCCATATTTGCCAATCAATCTCTGCTGGACATTTCTCAACACAAAGTTCCTAAAATTTTCAAACATGCCCTCATCTTGTTCATCAATGGGAGTGCCATGTTCACTATCTACCAAACTCGTCAACTTAGTTTATTTCTTTCAAAGTTTGTTAGCTTTAGTTTGTGGAGGTCATTGTCTTTCGATTACTTAGTGAAATCTTTATATGTTCAAGGGGTACCCTCAAACCCGCCCTACCTACTTGATGTTGTCCAAGGGGTACCCTCAAACCCGCCCTACCTGGGCGGCCTCAAGAAGGGGTCTTGGACTTTGTTCCCTAGCACATGAAACTCTCCACCTGCTGCCTCCAGGACCGCTCAGGGGTGTAAATGGTTCAATTTGGAAGTTTATTTGGTCAAGAATGAAGGAAGAGACATTCAGAGAGTGAGATTATCAAGATTGACATGAATGAAATGTTGCTAAGTATGAAAATCCAGAGGTCATGTCCAAACCCGCCCTTCCTGGGCGGTTTCATAGGGTCTTCATGGATGATGTCTCCTGCCACGTGAAATTCTCCTCACACTGCTCCCAAAACTGCCCTAGAGAAAAAATGGTTAAATGTTAAGGTTTTCATGTACACAACACTAAGGTATGGTGATCTGTTAGTCAAGTTGATGAGTTTGAGTGAAGTTAAGTGATTGATAGGCAATATTCCAGGTGTCACCCTTGAACCCGCCCTATCTGGGCGGCTTTAGCATGGACACATGGACAGTGTCTTCATCACCACATGATACTCTCCAGACAGTGCTTTCAATACCGCCCTAAGTAAGAATGATCAATTTTTTGAAGTGTTTTCAAGCATAAAACATTAAAAGGTGATGGAATTTAAGAAAAACATGAAGGTTTGAATACATCAAAAGAGTTTCAAGTCAAAATCCAAGGGGTACCTTCAAACCCGCCCTACCTGGGCGGCCTCAAGAGCCCCAGGTGGACAACTTCATCTCCTTTCACATGAAATTCTCCATGCACTACCTCCAAAGCCGCCCTAGGACAAAATAGATCAAATGTGTTAAATGTTTCAACAGCCAAGCATTAGAAGGTGATGGTATATCAATGCAAACTTGAAGGTTTGAAGAGAACCAAATGAGTTTCAAGATAAAGTCCAAGGGTTACCCCTAAACCCGCCCTACTTGGGCGGCCTCAAGAGCCCCCTGTGGACTATGTCACCTGATAGATGATACACTCCAACCACTCACTCAAAACCCGCTCAAGATCAAGAACAATGTGAAATGCAAAGTTGCTTGATGAGAATGCTCTAGATGATGTCACATGGGCAGGAAATAGTCAAAATCAAGAGATGAGAAGTGGCTAAGTGCCAAAATCCACACATTGCTCTCAAACCCGCCTTACTTGGGCGGCCTCAAGGGGTGTCTGTGGATAGTGTCACCTTTCACATGATTTTCTCCACTCAACATGCCTAAACCCGCCCAAGGTGAAGAATGACATAAGTTGCAAGGTTGAGTCAATGATAAGTGGAAATCCTTAAGGGTGGACAAGGCAAGTTTAACATGACATCCTCCATACCACTTAGCTTAGGCAGATTTCACCTTGATATGTGGATAAGGTTCATCAAATATCCCAAACTTGTCTTCTGACTTCCATCAATCATTCACCAACACTAAGTCATACAAGGACAAGTTTGGGAGATCATCAAGGATAGGAAAAGATGTTGTAAACAGTGAATCCACACCATGTGCCCAAACCCGCCCTTCCTGGGCGGTCTCAAGAAGGGGTCTTGGATTCATTCATCTCTTCACATACATCTCTCCATACAAGCACTCTAAATCCGCCCATACTCTTTAGAGTTTCACATATCATGCAAGGAGTTTAAACCAATCAAGGAAGTAAGTGAAGGTGTCCTGAAGTTGTCAAAACCAAGTAAGAATTGCTTAATTCATGGAAAATCCTTACATCTCCTTGAATCCCGCCCTTCCTAGGCGGATTTAGGACCCTCACTTGGACAAAGTTATCTGCTTTACATGATATCCTCCATGCATCAACCACAAACCCACCTAGGAGAGAAGAAGGCATATGGACAACTTGCAAGTTCTAATCATACTCAAGAGATGAGGTAATGAAGGTCATTCTAGGAAGAAGGAAGTTTAAAAGTCACTAAATCATGGAGATGGAAGAAAAGTGTTAAAGTTTAAGATAGAGAAGTGTCCAAATGTTGCAAAATCCTTACTACCTATCCAAACCCGCCCTTCTTAGGCGGTATTCACTATGACAGGTGGACAAGTCCATGTTCTCATATGCATCACTCCATGCACTACGTTCAAAACCGCCCAGGGTGTTGAAAAGAAGCCTTTATGAGGATGAGCTAAGTGAAGTAATCCATGTACATTCTCAAGACTGAGACTTTCACTTTCATTCACCTCTTTTGCATCATCCACTCCATACAACCTCTTCAAGACCGCTCTTGCTAGGTGGACTTCACCAAGACACATGGACATTATCATCCAACATCTAGTATGTGTCTTCATATTCATAAGTATCTCAAGATTCCACTAAGTGTTTAGTTGGGAGGAATGAACATCAAATCCATATCTACCCTTCCAACCCGCCCATGCAAGGTGGCCTTGAGCCTTCTACAAGGATAACACCAAGTCCCTCACACCATTTCATCCACCTATCTTTTGGACAATGTTACCTTAATACACATCTCTCCACACAACATGCTCAAACCCGCTTAGGAGAGAAGACAATTAAAACTGCATGGACAGATCAATGAGTTGGAAACAAAGCACTTTATTGATGAGGTTAGTGTCACATAAGTCTTAAGGGAAGTTCAAGATAGAGGTCTTCATGAGGAGGTAGAGGAGTTAAGGGAAGCACTTTTTCCACATGAAATACTCCCTTCAACATGTTCAAAACCGCCCATACTCTTAAGAGTTTCACAAAGCATTGAAGGAGGAACAACGAGAAATCACTAAGTAAGAAAAGTCCATGCACATCCTTGAATACCGCCCTTCCTAGGCGGATTTAGACCCCACACCTGGATAAGTTTGTTAGCTTTAGTTTGTGGAGGTCATTGTCTTTCGATTACTTAGTGAAATCTTTATATGTTCACACCTTTTATGATTTGTCGCTGGCAAGTTGTAGTGTAAGGTTAGTCTGAACATATCACAAGCGTCACTTCGATTGTTCATAGAGCAATTTGAAAACCTTTAGCTTATCCTTAGAAGATTGCATCACCTTTGTGGAGTTGTTGTCTCATGGCGAAGCAAAGCGTGGTTGAGATTTCCAGGAATTGATGATAATAGCTTGCACTTAGATTAGATATTCTTTCTAAACCCAGTCTTTTGCATTTTTTTGAAAAAACATTGTTAAGAGTAAGACCAAGAGCTGAATTGCCATATCATAAGTTTATCATAGCGTGTAGCCTTGAAGCGATTGTTACAACCTGTGCGAGTGTAAACGGTATTTTCCTGCCGTTGAACACCAAAGTGTAAGTCCCTTTGTACGAAACAGCAAATCACATCTTTGCCAAACAAGCTATCCTAAGTCGAGAATTGAAGATAAGGAACCTTGGAGTCTACTCAGTTGATCACAAAGTTTAGCATCTGAGTGATTTTGTTCAAGAGAGGATAAAATACGCGAGTATTTTATGCTGCGTTGTCTGTGCAAGGAAAACACATCAACAGGAAGCACGCGGGAATTGGCAAAACAACGAATATTATATAAGATATGATTCCATCCTTATACACACCAATATTAATGGCTATGATAATAGTTCTATAAACTAAAGACATCGATTGGAAAAGCAAATGATCTCATAAACAAATCGATGCCAATACGTAATGATTTTGGCAAGAAGGCGATCAAGGAAGATTGGTTAAAGAGCTGCCGATTAGTAAAGGTAATGCTAGTGCTCATGAAATGGCAGCATGAAGAGTGGCGACTATTAATGAGGACACCCGATCTAAGATACATAAGGAGGATTGATGGAACAGCAATAGGCATCATCTCATCACCATCGAATCATCAATACAGAATAGAATACATTAAAGTTCCATCAAGCATATCAATTATCATCTCACCTTAGCATCATCGCAGCAGTCACAATAATACAGATCAGACCCAGCAATACAAAGCATTCAAACTAGCATTGAGTATCATTCAATAACATTAATAAGCAAGCATTAATATCAATCTTCATCAGCGATTCATTCAAGGAACACACACACACACACATATATATATTGTTAAATCTGATATAACGGAGGCAGCATACTACCATAGCTATATCCATCCAATAGTGGTGGAATATTATCTAGTTCCTATTGAGGGAATAGCCTTGCATAAGGAATTATTATCTTAAGTGATCCATAGGATCACTTGAGCATCTCAAATCATCCAAGGAGACAAATCTCATATTGGTACGATCTCGCTAACTCATACGATTATCCTTAAATAGTTATACTTACCTAACTCATGATATACGAGGGATGAGCACGACCTTGCCACGTCTTTAATCTTTCACCTTTGCCCCTATGAGGATGTTTGGGTTGTTAGGGATGTACACTTTGTTATTATTATTATTGAAATGGCTCACACGGTAGGTGACTGCCAAGTGGTGGTATTGCCAGCGAGCATGAAACCCTTGGGCCTACGGTAGTGGAGTACAATTATCCGATGCTCTAAATCTAATATTTTTCCCTCCTCCGCTAGGGGAGATGATTGGGCTAGATTAACGACCAGGCTCGACGTCGCCATTCCCAAAGTATATCATGAGGCATAAACATGGTTTAAGTATAAGTATGAGGAAATACATTTAGATCTATGTACTTATTCATTATTATTAATTATGATCATGATGTTGCTAACCCCTAATGATTATGAATGAATATATATATGTTGTTAATGTCTTTGATTGCAGGGTTTGAGGCTATGTATGCAAAAGTAACATTGCATTCTTGTTCATTGTTATACTAAATTGATCTTTAATAGTGCTAATGTCCCTTTCAAGTAGTTATTCTTGTGTGCAGGTTAAGAGATCAAAGATATCCTAAAAGGGGACATTACAACTTGTTACATCCTATCTCAACAATATTAGATAGACCATACGCTACTTCATAAATGCTAAATCCAGCGAGCCACAATTTGACACCATAGTGTAAATTCAAGACCCTCATTCTGCAGTAAAAATGAGTTAGAGACAATCATTAAATGATGGTCGTGCCATTAGAGAGTATGCTCTAGAAGTTTTCTTGTGGCATATAGAAAGCCTTTGTTCAGTTAAAATAATAAGTGATCTCCTATTAAACTGACCCTAAAGTGGTGTATGACAAGCCAACCTTGAACTGTGGCCAAAATGAGGCTTGTTTGGATGACATGATACAAAAATAAAACTAAATCTAAAAATAATCATATGCAATAATAATTACATTTTCATCATTTTAGCTACATATATTGTGCCCTCCAATACAAAAAGATGAGGAATGATCATAGAAATATGGGACTTCTCGTTCTAATTAAATTTTTCTTTCGGTCATAATACTAAATCATTCTTATGAAGAAATTTATGGAGAGCATCATATAATTTTTGAAATAATGGGGGATATCTACATTTTCTTATAATCATCAACATGCTGTCCAGTACATATATAGTATTTTTTTCTTATTTTGTACAGTACATATTATTACCAATTTATTATATCTTTATAATTGAAAAGAAACAAAAAGATTCTTTATTTTCTAAAATCAGGTTTAATGAAGATAACAAACAATAAAATTCAATTAACCTAATTAAGAGCTGTGACAGATTATATGATAGAATTTTGAAACCTAGAAATTAGGAGGAATGACTTAGCTGATTTCAAAGGTTACCCTCTTGATTAACCTTAATTCACACCTTTTAATGTGACACAAAATAGAACAGCGTGTATAGTAATTTGTTCTTTGAATTAGTAGGGGAAACTCCCTTTGACTTGAAATTTAAAAAACTTTTCGAGTATGCAATACAAACAAATTGAACTTAAGAGCTATCTTTTTGTTTCTTAGTCTAGAGTACAAAGTATTTTCAGCATATTTACACTAAATAAGAAGTTTTTATATAAATCTATCTATTGCAAAAAGTAAACTAACACGACTAAACAACATTTATGATTTTCAATTAAATGAAGAGATTGAAAACCATAAATTGAACAAAGTAAGATTTGGTCAACAAACACAAGGACGTAAATACAAATTATGAATTAACTATGAAGGACTTTGTACAAAGCCACAATGCTTCTTCCAATAACTTTAACAATACAAATCTTGTTAAAGTTAGTGAAAACACTCAACCCACAATACGAACAACTGCAAGAATAATAACTTTGTGAACAACAATTTTAGCAATAACCAAGCTTGAAAATTAGTATTACCAATTAACCATCTAAGTGCAAAATGACACTTATACTATTTACAAAGGAAGTGCATGAAAATAAATGAAGAATTCACTGAACTTCTACTCTAACTGCAATTGCTTACATGATGTGCAAGCTTTATTACAGATTATCTCATCCACTAATTCTAATATTACAACATGCAACTGCCAGATCAACTGATGAAAATTATTACAATTTGTCCCTTAATGCTCATATTTCTCACATGATGAGATAGATGTCCTAACAATAGCTGACTCCATGATATAAACACTATAGAGAATGCTAAAAATAGCGGAAAACTAAAAATAGCATGGGCTCTAGTCAACTCAAAATATGCTCTTCTTTTTAAAAATGGTGATGAATTTTTTTAGTGTGCACTAAAAATAGACTTTCCAAGAAGGCTCTAGATGATTCTGGTTCTAACGATGCTTTCCTTTGTTTCAACTTTCAACTAAGTTTGGTGAACCCTTTGATGAAACTCTAAAACTCTTGATAATTTATCAATCTTGGCGACTCGAATTTGAGACCCTTGATGAAGCTTTGAAAACACAATTTGACACTTTCATTGTTGATGAAGTTTGGTAAACCTTCAAAATTTCTAAAAGTTTGATTATTTGATGAACATCCTGCTTGAATCTGAACATCCTCTCATTATTACTTCATTGAAATCCACAACTCTAAACATTGTTCTTATTTGCATGAAATCTCGAATAAAAATCACAACTCTGAATACCATTCTCTATTGGCATCATCTTCTTTGTCTTGGCTGATCGCAGGTTATATGCTGACCGCTATATTTTATTTTATTATTTTATGAAAAATGTCAAATATCTATAAAAAGTGTGATTGCATCTTTGTTAGACAGGTTCACTTTACTGACATTTTCTGCAATTTTTAAAAATAACAAATATCTTAAATTATTGTGCCTAGTACAAGGCACAACTTTCCTATCTTCATTGCACTTTTTGAAAGATACAAATCTTCATAAAATCAATGCCTCTCTTCCTTTAGCTGTTGCTTTCTACTGATGTAATATCCCAAATAGGATATTAACTGAATTTTCTGATTTTTACACTTCTGATTTTTGCCCTAAATTCTGATTTTCTGAATTCTGCTCCAAACCCTAATTTCTGAATTTCTGATTTTTTATTTTCAGACTTGATAAAATACTTATAACAGCCAATAATGAATGTCTAACACATCAAATATTATGTCCAAATGGTTCGCCCAATAACAGATGAAATACAACATGAATTACACAAAATATGAGCAATAAATGCACACCACAAGACTGAAAATTGGAACACAACTCTACTGTTACAAATCAGATTGATAGAAGTCCGAAAGTACATCCAATCATGGGCAAAACATGTCAAACATGCTGTCCAAAATCAGAATTAAACCCTAGGGTTTATACATACCAAAACATGTCAAAATGAGCTCCAAATGATGAAATCACCCTCCAATGATGTGGCGCCAAGATTAGGGCTTGAAACCATAGTGCAAGTGATCACCACAATGCCAAAATGCTGCTCCACAATGAGGCGCTCAGATCTGCTCCAAATCAGCGAGGGTTTGCTGCTCCAAAATGTGAAAAATGACTCAACAACCTAGCGAACTCCTCCAAGTGTTGGCACTTCAACCTTAGAGCGAAACCCTAATGCAATGATGTCATCAAGCACCAAGAATGCTGCTCCAATAATGGCGAACAGGTCTGCTCCAAATCTGATGTGAAAATGCAACACAACACACCTCCAAAATGCCAAATCTGCCCTCCAAGACAAGTCGCCCTTCTCCTAGAATGTGGCACTCCAATCTAGGGCAAAACCCTAGTCAAATATCAACACAAACTCACCAAATGTTGTTGTCCAAAACTCTGATCTGCAAATCTGATTTGTAATTCTGCTCTTCTCCTCAATCAATCAACAATGAAGCACAATTAGGTTCCTGTCACAAAACCTCCACAAGATGAGCTAGGTTTTTGTCCAACTCGCCAAGAATCGCAAGGGGTTTCGTCCTTGGATTCAAAGCCCAACTTTCGTTGCAGCCAAAGAGTAAAAACTCATGAAAAGATGAAAGATAGATATGATCCAATTGTCTACAAGCAACTTGTATTTATACATGTTTTGTCCTTATCCCTTCTAGCTGGCCGACCACGTTTAAGATCATATTTTCCTTCAACTTGGTTGACCCTTCTTAGACAAGATTGGCGCTCAATCAAAACAAATTAAAGATTTGTTTTGGTATTAACTTCTCCTAGGCCAACCTAGGCAAGACTATATTTTTATTGCCTTTTTCCTTCTAACTTGGCCGACCACCTTCTTACCAATTGGCCACTCAAAATACAATTTAGAATTTTGTATTGAATTCCTCCTTAGGTTGGCGCCCAAATCACAATTGTATTATTTTATTATTATTTTCTTTCTCTTCTCCAAGGGCGAACACAAGAGCATAAAAAGGCATCCTCAAATTGACCTCAAATCATGTCTTCTTCAATGAGAAATCTTATCAATTATCCCTTTTCTTTATTGGCAATTTCTACACTTTCCCTCCTCCAAGATGGTTCGCTCCACACTAAGACAATTTATTTTGTTGATAATGACTACATCAAAAATTATTATAAAAAAATGCCAAGTCACCTCCAATACTCAATTTGCCCTAAAATTATCAAAGTGTGAAAATTGACCCATTAGATTATCATTAGGTGATCACTCCGAAAATGGGGACATTACAGTCCTCCCTTCCCGAAATTGCTTGTCCTCAAGCAATTGCAAATCTATATCTTGTAAAATATTGTCAAATGACAAATATCTCCATCCAACCAAATGCTCCATGATCACTCCACTCCTCAACTTGTGGCTGCATCTCCAAACGAGAATATGAAGAATGATATGCAAAGTGAGCTCCGGTGGCAAAAGTAGCCATACATACTTGAACTCAATTTGGCTCCACTCCCCAAATTCGGAAATCTTGCTCCCCCTCCATGTGTTCTACCTATATAACTGTAGGAACAAGAGTACAAAACTCTCAACCACAAGTGCCAACAACTCCGTGTCTCCAAGGACTCCACTATCCATGAGTGCTAAGTCTACAAAAGGCAAAACACTAGACAAGTCACAAAACCAAAGCCCTAGAGAGTGCCCTGCTCATCAACAAATGATGGAAGATATAATCTCTGAAACTCGTCCACTTGTACTGCTGCTTCACTCTGTTGTATACATCACCATGCCAAGAGTTGTGAAGCAACTCATCATGATCCCAGTGTAGTAGTGCACCAAACATGCCAATGCTAGGATCCCAAATCATTACACTATCACATCTATAAAAAATGAGGAGGTAGGTGTCCCCCAAAGAGTTATCAACAAGAACAATCCCTCTAACTCCAAATGATATCTCCAGGATGTGCAAGATGCCCATCATAGGCACATGAAAAAACATATCAGCCCAACCTAAGCTGCTGATGTAAATCAGAACCGCACCGATCAATCTGAAAATCAGACCTATGATGATGCAAAGAATACCTCTAATGACATATGATGATAGGGCCTCATCATTATGACAACCTCCAATGATGAAGTGGTGATCCACGACTCTCCAAATCACACGAACAGCTACTATCCTCCCAGTATTCCCTAGAAAATCCGTGTTTGTTAGGCACAAAGTGTAATTGTTATGTTAAGTATGTTAGTTGGTATCGGTGAGTAGTTACTCCCGATTGGTGTGTCGTTGGTCATGGTTGGCAACCGTCCACAACCTATATATGTATTGTCACTTCATTGTATCAGACATGGAGTTTTTGGGTTTTATTGTAATTGTTGTTTGAATCAATATATGCAATTGAGTTTCTGAGTATCAATTAAAATTTCATTCTCATACAATGTGATAGTTCAATTATCTTTCTTGTTTACTCTGTATGAAAATAGTAGACTCATTCGGTAGTAAACAATTTGGCGTCGTTGCCGATACGGAGTTGGGTGGGAAAGGTGACGAATAGTGGATGACGAGTAGTGGTTGACAACTTGAATCGTCAGAGGAATTAAACAGTCGGTGAAGAAGGAAGGAGACAATGGCAATAGAAATATAATGGGGCAACCGATTCATACCAACGAGGAATTAGAAACTAGAAGACAAGTGGAAACAATAGAAGAAGAAATTCAAGAAGATCAGGCGGAAAGCGAAAGAGAAGACAACGAACGAGAAAGGAACGATCGGGAAGACGATTTAACCCAAGATCTCGTATACCTGTGGCAACTGTCGGTTGGACAGTACGTAAGGAACAAAGCCATCCATAGGGATATCCCGGAGGACATCATTGGAGACAACTTGGAAGTCAATAGAGAGCTGGACAATCTTCTCAATTGTATTTCGCGACCTTTGGCAAGAAACTTGATAATTCTGCAAGACCTCCGAGAAGAAAGAGATAGAAAACGACACCAATAGCAGATACTCAGGAGGTATGAAGAACACATGAAACAAGAGGAGCACGACGCTAATCGCCGTCGCACGCCATACAACTGATAACCGTATGAGTGCCGATTCATCCCCATACAACTTAACAAAGATAAAAATCGAGTACCAAGTGGGCAAGAAACACTTGAAGAGAGGTTAAGAAGATCATTAAGATTAAAAGAACAAGAAGAATGAAAAAAAAGATTAAAACAAATTGCTAAAGAAACAAACGAGCATCATGAAATAAACTAAGATACCACAAAAGCACACCAAAGCCTTATATAGGAAGTTGACGAAGAAAATTTCCGAACACCAGTAACTAACAAAGAAAAAGAGAAAGTTGATGAAAATGAATTAATAGAGGACTTGAAAATAGTATACGCCGTATACACGAACCGTCAATATCAGAAGACGAAGAGCCAAGGACTAGAGGAACTGACCCCAAAACCCGAGCAGAAGGAGTACAGGAAGGAACGCGAAAAGACTCAAGGTACAAAGGACGCTGAAGAGGGACGTGGGAAAGACCCCTATGTGGCTGAGAGTACAAAGAAGGCACCGGAACGTCAAGGGAGAACCAGTCCAGTCAGGTCGAACGCACAAGGAGGACATCGGGGAAGAAACATGATGCCTTTGCCGGGAAGTCCGAGCACTGAGAAGCAAAGGCTGCCGAAGTTCCTTGGCAATAGATCGGAGGATCCGGTCTGACATTGTAAAACTTGTGAGACCATATGGATAGCCAACGGACAGGACGACAGGTCCTATTAGCTAAGATCATTTCCAGCCACCCTGAGGGGAATTGCGATAGATTGGTATACGGCATTGGATGCCACATCAAGAGCCAATTGGGATACACTGAATAAAGCGTTCCAGCAAAAGTTTAAATTATTGCAGGACGACAATGAGATAGTGGCCGAGATATACAATACAAGACAAGGTAAACATGAAAATGTCTGAGCATATAACCGAAGACTGAAAGAATTGATAAAACTAGAGAAGGAACCGGCTAACGGGTTAAAAAAGAGATGGTTCATTGAGGGTTTGATCCCCTCGATCAGGAAGAAAATGAAGATAGTACTGCCAGCATCGTACGCGGAGGCTTACAACTGGGCGATGGACATCGAAAGTGAAGACAAGATGTCAAGCCGAGGGAAGAAGAAAGATGACGATGATAGCTCAGATGGCGGTGATGAGGAAGAATCAAAAACCATACAAGCATTAAGAAAAGACATGATCAGAATGATGAGGGAATCTAAATCCGAGAAGGAAACAGTGAAGGAAAGTAAGGAATTATGGTGCATGGAATCCAACAATGAGGGCCACATCAAAGCAAACTGCCACAAGAAGATGTTCTATGAAATCTGCTAGGTAATGGGCCATTCTATCAAGGAGTGCCCGTACAATTTGAAGACGAGGAGCACCCAAGTACTTTACACTCAGGGGGAGCAATCTACCCCGCCGAACACACCGCCCAAACCAAACAATCAAGATGCATTGCCTAGCGGATACCACAATAACCGGAGAGGAGGTAACAACAACAACAGATATAATAACAGTGGAGGAAGAGGTCGTATCCAATACAATGCAAAAGGACGACCGATGATCCAATGTCGGCAAGGCAACGAGTGGGGGCATTGGGGGCATTTGTGAGGGATTGCCCGAGCAACAACCAAAATAAACCAAATGCACTGTGCAAATGGTGTGGGCCCGGCGCTCATGAAGACAATGACTGCCCAAAATATAAAGGTACAGTGAATCTCATCAACATTGAAGAAGAGGATGACAAAGTCTTTGCCGTCACCCGAGCGCAAGCAAAGAAGGCACACTATCCAGACCCCCAAACGGAGAAAGAAAGACTCTGCGATGCAAGAAAGGAAGTGGAGATTGCCATGGAAACAGAATGGAGGAACTCAGACAAAAAGGCAACCACAACCCTACGGTCGGAGTCCGACATAAACATTGCAAGTCAGGTACTACAAGCTACCGTACCAATAAAAATGGCGGATCTTCTCCAAAGCATGCCATAGTTGAGAATGGCGATATCCAAAGTGGTGGAAGAAAACCCGAACGAAGGCCAGGCAGAAGAGGACGTCATAGTAGAACCATCACCAACTGGTGAATAAGTGCTCGACCCAAAGTTGTTGGCAATTGACATGGGGAAGAAACCGGCCGTAGTACACATGGAAATCCTCGAAGGAACCTGACGAGTACAATAGTGGACGGGGGATCTGGGGTGAATGTGCTACCAGAAGAAACCTGCAAAAGCCTCGGCAAGCCTACATTATGGCCGCAGAACTTCCAATTAGTGGGAGCCGACCAACACGGAATCAAAGCGCTAGGAGTGCTAATGGCTCAGAAGGTAAGGATTGGTATTCAGCAATTCTTGTCGAATTTTGTAGTTATAACAACACGAAATATATCCTATGATGCATTACTCAGCTGAGGATGGCCAATAGCCGCCAAGGCCAACCACAACTGGAAGAACACCCTGTCAATAGAAAACAAGGGTAAGAAATTTATCATAGACTTGAGAACACAAACCGTCAGTGAGGAGTTGGCATCGGACTCTGACTCAGATGGAGAAGAATCATCAGCAGAAGGAGAAAGAGGGCCGATGGAGCCCGATGACGAAGGGGTACTAAAGTTATAAGAATGCTCAGAAGACGAGAAAAATTCCTTCAGCACGTTATTCCAATGGTAGATGAAGGATTATGAATTTTTTCAGCCAGAATGTAATATGATTTCAATAAAAGAAATTGGTGAGTGCTCGGGGACAACTAGTGAACCACTGGGCAATTCGCGGCCGACAAGTGAAACAATTGGCGACATTGAAACAGTTGGTAAGAAGGAATTGACGAGTGACAAAGGGGAAAAAGTAACCCACACTTTTCCGTTTGCCTATGGGGAATACAAGGAAGGGAATGCCGAAATAGATAGCACGTCGGCACATCAGTTTGAACGTGAAAAGATCATGTACAAGGAACCATTGACAAAGAAAGTTAATCTTAGCGAGGAGAGTAACCCTCAGGTAATTCTCGTCGAAGATGACTGGGATCCAGTACTGAAGGCAACAGCGTTCAAAATTTTTTTGGAGTACAAGGATGTTTTTGCCTGGACATACAAAGACCTGAAGGGGATACCACCAGAGCTATGCGTCCATAGAATTCCATTGATACCAGGAGCACGTCCAGTGAGGAAAAGGCCATACAGAATGAACAAAAATTACATCGCCAAAGTGCAGGAAGAAATAGAGAAAATGCTGGAGGTCGGGATAATCTTCAAGGTGCAGACGCATGAGTGGGTTTCACCAATTGTCATATCACTCAAGAAAGAAGGGGGACAAATCCGGATCTGCGTCGATTTCAGATGCCTCAATGCAGTGACGATCAAAGATCCCTTCCCCATTCCATTCATAGACTCCATCCTAGAGGAAGTAGCCAGACATGAAATATAGTCATTTATGGACGGATTCTCAGGATATAACCAAATTAGCATTGCCGAGGAAGATAAACTCAATACTACATTCGTGGCAAAGGATGGTGTATACGCATACAACCGAATGTCGTTTGGTCTGTGCAATGCAACAACAACATTTCAAAGGATTATTTTAAACATATTTGACAAAATGTCGGTGGGCAATTTCAAAGCATTCCTGGATGACTGGTAAATTTACGACTAGCAGACACATCTCAAGGCTCTCACCAAGTGTATGGAGCGTTGCAGATCCACACGGTTGGCCTTAAATCCAAAGAAGTGCTGATTCATGGTACCGCAGGGGAAACTTCTGGGCCACATTGTATGCAAGGTAGGACTAAAGGCAGATCTTGACAAGATTCGGGTAATTGTGGAGATGGAAGCTTCGGGAGATGTCGCTGGGGTAAAGTCATTCCTCGGCCATGTCAGCTACTACAGAAGGTTTATCAAAAATATTGCTCAAATTTCATATCTACTCGACATGTTGACAAGAAAAGGTGTACAGTTTGTGTGGTCTAACGAGCAACAGAAAGAGTTTGAAGAGTTGAAGACTAGATTGATCAGTGCACCTATTTTGGCCTACTCGAACTGGGACAAGGAATTCCATGTGCACGTCGACGCATCGAACTTTGCAATTGGTGCCACTTTGGCACAGGTGGGACCCCATGGTCTTGACCACCTAGTATATTTTGCCAGCCGACTACTCTCGAAAGAAGAACGGAACTACAGTACGACTGAGTGGGAGGCTTTGGGTGTCATGTCCCTGTTTCCGGCTTGATCATCAAGTGAAGAATGGATTAGCCTATTCCTCATTCCCGAAGGCTAATTCTAATGATGAGGGAATGAATTTGGGTTTTGACTAACTTTGTGTGCAGTTTTACAGGTACAATCAAGGAGTTTCAAGTCATAATCCTCTAAGTCATAAGCAAGGCACATAGTTATTCTAGAACTATCAATTTTGGCGCCTGAGTGGAAGGTTTAATACAAGGCGCTAATTCTTGTAGTTACACTTCAAAATTGTGCCTAAAATGAACATCAACTTGTTTTGACCTCATTCATCAAGGCGCTTGCTAGAGGAAACATTGAGTGATCACCCAGGAAGTATTAAGGTGATGATGAAAGTCAGAAGAAGGTATAATTTACCTGAGGCGCAAATTTCATGTTGAACTCACCAAATGAGCGCCTTGGATTTTGAAGGCAAGAACCAAGAAGATGAAGTCATCTATTAACCAGTTGAGCATCATTTGTACTTGATCATTCACCAAACATGTGTTTGGGGTCATTGAAAGAGCCTAATTGAGCTAGGCGCACTTTCTTGTTCTCACAAACCCCAGAGTGCGCCTAACCTTCATGAGGCGCCAATCCAAGTTCAAACACTTCAAATGGGTGCCTTGATCTGAGATTGGTTGTTCGGACCATCGAATGAGTAAGGAACTTCTTCAAGTGAACTTCATTCTTAAGGAGATCAAGTAGAAAGTTGGGATTGTCAAGTAATGATGTCTTGATACCTAGGCACATATTGGGCCAAGAATCCTCCATTTGAGCGCCTAGCATGGATGATTGATAGATTGAAGACTGAAGTTAGGAGAAGTCACTTGGATGAACAATCAAAGTTGAAGAGGGAAACTCCTAGCCTAGGCACATGTTTGGTCAAAACTCCTCAATTCTGGCGCCTAGGATTGAAGTCTATGTGAGGCGCACATTTTGATGATTTTTGGCGCCTTGACTTGAAGATCACTTTGGAAACTCTAGAGAATGCGCCCAAGATGTAGATTTCTCCAGACAACATCAAAGGAGTTAGATTGCATAGATCAAGTGTCAGAGACACCTTCCGGAGTAGGATAAGAAGTGAGGCGCACTTCTTGGGCATTACATGCCTCATCTAGCGCCTAACCTCAAGTAGCGCCTTGATCAACTCCAATGAGCGCCTCAGGAAGATTGACTGAGTTGAGTGTCAAGGCACTCTTCTAGACCAAATTGACAACATTGAAAAGTTTTTTCCAAGTTAGGCGCAATCTCATGATGCAACCTCCTCAACTGGTGCCTAGAACAAGCAGGGTGCACTTTCATGTCCCAGACATCTCAACTTGGTGCCTAGATAGAAGAAAAGGTAGTTGTAACCACCTGGACTCTCATTGGTCGACAAAATGACATTGGGATCTGTTCCAGTTCATTGGGTAAGGTTGCCACCTCAGATTGAGTTGTCAGATGGAATATTCTCCATGGATATGCTTCTTGGAAAACGTGCCTTCATTGCCTTGAGGAGCACTATAAAAAGAGGAGAGGCTCTCTCATTTGAACATCTTATCTTATCTTTTGGGGAATTTTCTCTCTGCAAAGCTTTATGCTTGTGATCTTGAGGCCTGCGAGTTTCAAGTGTCGGGGTGATGCTCCCTCAACTGACAAGGTGATGCTCCCTTGTTGTATTGTGAGGTGTTGACATCCAGTTGACATCATTGGGTTCAATTGAAGTGATCTACATCAACCAGTGAGATAGAGCTAGTTGTGAAGAAGTTGAAAGCATTGTATACATCTAGGCTTCAAGGACTTTCCTTATAATCATTTGAATAAGATTGTATAATCATGCCATTGTGGGCAATCATCATTGTAATAAGACATTTGCATTGAGTTGAATCAAGTAATAATACAAGTACCCAACTTCAAGTTGATTCATGTCAGTTGCCTTTGTTATCTTTTTATTTGTGATGTTAAGTAGACTAAGTAGTTGAAGAGTTAAGTGCAAGTAAATCTGTCTAAGAAAAAATTAGTTAGTACTAGTTGGGTATCTTACAGTGGTATCAGAGCTTGGATCTTGCCAGCCTCTGGGTTATGCAGCCACCCGAAATAGGTCCACACAGGTATTATACAAAAAGAGCTAGGCAAGAACAACAACAGCAACATCATAAAGAAGCTCCAGATAACATGACTGATGAAAGAAGTAGAAGTCCACCCGGTGATAATGAACGTGCAACAAGGGAGATGTTGAGAAACATTGCCGTTGGACAACAACAAACAACTCAAATAACGCAACAAGTCCTACAATCCCTTCAAAACATGAATCAAGGAGTTGAAGGTCAGCAAGGTAATGCAGCTAGACACGAGAGACAAGAAAGACATGTTGATGATGATGCTACAAGTGCAACAGGCAGAAGAGTTCGCACACGGACTCCTACAGTTGATAGGCCTATAAGACCTATTTTCCTTCCACCACCACCTGAAGAAGGCAATGAAGCTGATGAAGAATTTGGTGAGGAAGAGCAGAATAACTTTGAAGATGAAATAGCACTCTTTGCAGATCTCTATGCCAGATTACCAGATCGTGTTCGGGAAATGATGACTTTCAATGAATATTGCTGACAGAAGAGAGAAGATAGGGACAGACGAGGTAGAGCTAGAGGCTATCGTCCTAGAAGGGATGATGATACAAAGGAGTATAAAGAAGCTTTGAATCGAGTTCCTATTCCTATCTTTGATGGAAGTGGTAAAATCAGTGCTAGAGCTTGGGTGAACAAGCTGGATACATACCTTTCTCTTAAGCCTTTGACAGAAAAGAAGGCGATTCACTTTGCTACAATGCACCTTGAAGGGTTGGCTTATGAATGGTGGCATCATGGCCTAGTCTCTCAACATCATGATAGGATCGATTCCTATGATGAGTTTGTAACCAAGTTGATTCAAAGGTTTGATAGAAAAGGCACTGAAGTGTACTATCGCGAACTAGCTCAACTCAAGCAAGAAGGAAGGGTTGTGCAGTATGTAAATGAGTTTTAGAAGATAGCGGTGATGGTACTTGATATGTCTGACCGAAGAATCACTATGCTATTCATTGAGGGACTGAATAATCAAGTCAAGCCATTAGTGAAAGTGCAAAGACCAGCTAACTTGGAGGAAGCAATTGACTTTGCTCTTGATCTTGATACTACTCCCGCATACCAGCCTAAGAGGAAGTTCTATAAAGGCGTTAGTTCCACTCAAAGGAAACCCTCATTTCCTCAAAGGATGACTCAAGGTACATATGCAGCAAAAAGAGATGAACTGAGAAGGAAGAAACTCTACTTTTCTTGTAAGCAACCATGGGAACCAGGACACAGGTGCCTTGGTAAAGGTAAAGCTCATTTGATTGAAGTGGTATCTGATGATGGAAGTGAAGAGGAGTCACTGAGTGAAGAAGAGTCAACTCAGGATGAAGAGGAAGTACATGAACAACCAACTCTTAATGTTGTCTCAGAAGGAACAACTGACAAAATAACATTAGCAACTATTTCAAGAGTACCTAAATATCATGCCTTCCGCATAAGAGTTGTGAAGGGTTAGAGAGTCACATGTCTAATTGACAGTGGTGCTACTCACAACTTCATAGATGAAGGTTTGGTAGCAAAGCGGGGTCTAATAGTTGAAGACTTTGAAGGATTTCAAATAGCAGTTGCTGATGGATTCCTGATGAGTTGTACCAGAAAGGTGACCCAGCTGCAAATTCAAATGGGTGATTATACTTTACAGAATGATTTCTATGTAGTTGGGCTTGGGCATATAGATGTGGTGCTTGGAGTACAATGGTTACAATCACTTGGGAGAATAGTTCAGGATTTTCAGAAGATGGAATTGGAATTCATGCATGAGGGAAGAAAGATCAAATTGAAGTCAGTGTCTGATGGGAACCCCAAAGTTGTCTCGGCTAAACGCATGGAAGCATTGATCAGGCATAATGACATTGAGTGGGCAGCACAAGTTTGCATCAAGGACAACCAGATTCTCTCTGCTAAAGAACTTTATCCTGCAAATATCCAGGCAATGTTGGATAAGTATAGTAAGGTGTTTAAGGATATACCCCCAGGCATACCTCCTGATACAGGTTTTGAACATGTCATTGAATTGGAGGATGGGGCCAAACCTGTCAACATTGCACCCTATCAGCATCCAAGACATTTCAAAATTGAAATTGAGAAGACGATCAGAGAATTGATCGAGATGGGACACATTAGGCCATCATCAAGTCCATTTGCATCATCTGTGGTGCTAGTGAAGAAGGATGGAACAATGCGAATGTGCATTGATTATCAAGCATTGAACCAGAAGACCATCAAGAATAGGTATCCCATACCTAGGATTGATGAACTACTAGATGAGTTACATGGAGCAATCTATTTCTCAAAGATAGATCTTCGATCTAGTTACCATCAAATTTGTGTTCGTGAAGAACACATTCCAAAGACAGCATTCAGATGTCATTACGGACACTATGAATTCCTGGTGATGCCGTTTGGGTTGACAAATGCACCAGCTACTTTCCACTCCTGCATGAATCATGTTTTTAACAAACAGTTGAGGAAGTACTTGTTGGTTTTCTTCGACATCTTGATTTACAACAAGACATGGGAAGAACATCTCCAACACTTAGATGAAGTTTTGAGCGTCATGGAGAATCAATCTTTATATGCAAAGATGTCTAAGTGTGATTTCGTCTTGAAGGAGATTCTATACCTGGGTCATGTGATTGGAGCTAATGGTGTGAAAGTTCAAGAAGAAAAGATTGAAGCCATTTGCAATTGGCCAGTTCCTAGGAATGTATCTAAACTAAGAAGTTTCCTTGGCCTTTGTAGCTATTACAGAAGATTTGTTAAAGGATTCTCCCAACTTGCTGCACCCTTGACAAATCTGACAAAGAAAGGTTCTTTCATCTAGACAATGGAAGCCCAAGCTGCATTTGATAAATTGAAAGAAGTTATGAGTACAACACCAGTATTGGCTTTACTAGATTTTACTAAGTCTTTTGTCCTAGAATGTGATGCTTCTGGAGAAGGCATTGGGGCAGTATTGATGCAAGATCATCATCCCATTGCATTCAAGAGCAGGAAGCTGAAGGACACAGAAAGGTTGTACTCAACATATGACAAAGAGATGCTGGCAATCATGCATGCTTTGGCTAAATTTCGCCAGTATCTAGTTGGATCTAAATTTGTGGTCAGAACTGATCACAACAGTTTGAAATACTTCCTAGAGAAGAAGGATCTGAATGAAAGACAGCAGAAGTGGGTTACTAAGATACAGGCATTTGATTTTGACATTGAATATGTGAAAGGCAAGAAGAATGTGGTGGCCGATGCTTTGTCTAGAAAACCTGCCATTTGTGCCCTGAGTGAAGTTTCGGTTGATTGGAAGTCGCAGCTTCTAGTTGAGTACTCCAAGTCAAAATTTGATTGTGAAATCATGGATGGAGTCATTCAGGATGATAGGTACAAGGAAGTTGACGACATCATCTATTATAAAGATAGAATCTATCTAACTCTTGAATCCAAGCTAAAGCAGCAACTTTTGAAGGCTTACCATGATACTCCACTTGCAGGACACCCTGGCTACTTCAAAACCTACAAACAGATCCGAGAAAGATTCACCTAGAAAGGTTTGAAGGAAGATGTTTTGCAATATGTCAGAAAAATGTTTGACTTGTCAGCAGAACAAGTCAGAACATACTTTTCCAGCAGGATTACTCCAACCACTGCCAATTCCAGAACAAAAGTGGGAGAGTATCTCTATGGATTTCATCACAGGTCTTCCGAAGGTGAATAGAAAAGACTGTATCTATGTAGTTGTTGACAGGTTGACAAAGTATGCTCACTTCTTTGCAATTCCAATTGAATCATCAGCATTGCAAGTAGCTGAGTTATTCTTCCGTGAAGTCTTTAGACTACATGGCCTTCCTAAGACCATAGTCAGTGATCGAGATAGCCGGTTCATCAGTGTATTCTGGAGAGAGCTATTTCGACTAGCTGGGACCGACTTGACACCAAGCACTAGTTATCATCCTCAAACCGATGGACAGCCTGAAATTGTAAATAAATGGCTTGAGGGATACTTGAGAAACTATGTATCTGATCATCACCACTTTCCAAATGTCAATTGGCATGACTCCCTTTCGAGCTTTGTATGGGTATGAGGCAGTTTCATTTGTTGATCTGGCATTGGATGATAGTAGAGCTCCCCAAGCAAGTGAATTGATGAAGGATACTCAAGACATTTTGAGAGTCCTTGAGGACAATTTGCAAAGAGCTCAAAACTAGCAAAAGTTGTATGCCGACAAACACCGGGTTGAATGGAGATTTGAAGTAGGTGATAAGGTGTTTATGCGCCTTCAGCCATATAGGCAAAGTACTTTGAAGAAGTCAAGTGCAGAGAAATTGAAACCCAGGTTCTACGAGCCCTACAATGTGTTGAGAAAAGTAGGGGAAGTGGCATATGAACTTGACTTGCCAGTAGGAAGCCACATACACAATGTGTTTCATGTGTCGTGTCTCAAAAAGGCACTAGGACAACATGTGGTTTCATCTGATGAACTACCACCACTTGATGAAGAAGGAATGCTTGCACTTGAACCTGAGAGTGTGGTCGATATGAGGGAAAAGAAACTGCGCAACCGGAGCATAAGGGAATATTTGGTGAAATGGAAAGGGTTGCCGATGGAGGATGCTACTTGGGAAGGTGAAAAAATTCTAGAGCATCCTAACCTTCAATTGCTTGAGGACAAGCAATCCCGGGAAGGGGAGACTGTCATGTCCCCGTTTCCGGCTTGATCATCAAGTGAAGAATGGATTAGCCTATTCCTCATTCCCGGAGGCTAATTCTAATGATGAGCGAATGAATTTGGGTTTTGACTAACTCTGTGTGCAATTTTACAGGTACAATCAAGGAGTTTCAAGTCATAATCCTCTAAGTCATGAGCAAGGCACATAGTTATTCCAGAACTATCAATTTTGGCGCATGAGTGGAAGGTTTAATATAAGGTGCTAATTCTTGCAGTTACACTTCAAAATTGTGCCTAACAAGAACATCAACTTGTTTTGACCTCATTCATCAAGGCGCTTGCTAGAGGAAACATTGAGTGATCACCCAAGAAGTATTAAGGTGATGATGAAAGTCAGAAGAAGGTATAATTTACCTGAGGCGCAAATTTCATGTTGAACTCACCAAATGAGCGCCTTGGATTTTGAAGGCAAGAACCAAGAAGATGAAGTCATCTATTAACCAGTTGAGCATCATTTGTACTTGATCATTCACCAAACATGTGTTTGGTGTCATTGAAAGAGCCTAATTGAGCTAGGTGCACTTTCTTGTTCTCACAAACCCTAGAGTGCACCTAACCTTCATGAGGCGCCAATCCAAGTTCAAACACTTCAAATGGGCACCTTGAACTGAGATTGGTTGTTCGGACCATCGAATGAGTAAGGAACTTCTTCAAGTGAAATTCATTCTTAAGGAGATCAAGTAGAAAGTTGGGATTGTCAAGTAATGATGTCTTGATACATAGGCGCATATTGGGCCAAGAATCCTCCATTTGAGTGCCTAGCATGGATGATTGATAGATTGAAGACTTTGAAGTTAGAAGTCACTTGGATGAACAATCAAAGTTGAAGAGGGAAACTCCTAGCCTAGGCGCATGTTTGGTCAAAACTCCTCAATTCTGGCGCCTAGGATTGAAGTCTATGTGAGGCGCACATTTTGATGATTTTTGGCACCTTGACTTGAAGATCACTTTGTAAACTCTAGAGAATGCGCCCAAGTTGTAGATTTCTCCAGACAACATCAAAGGAGTTAGATTGCATAGATCAAGTGTCAGAGACACCTTCCGGAGTAGGATAAGAAGTGAGGCACACTTCTTGGGCATTACATGCCTCATGTAGCGCCTAACCTCAAGTACCGCCTTGATCAACTCTAATGAGCGCCTCTGGAAGATTGACTGAGTTGAGTGTCAAGGCACTCTTCTAGATCAAATTGACAACATTGAAAAGTTTTTTCCAAGTTAGGCACAATCTCATGATGCAACCTCCTCAACTGGTGCCTAGAACAAGCAGGGCGCACTTTCATGTCCTAGACATCTCAACTTGGCACCTAGATAGAAGAAAAGGTAGTTGTAACCACTTGGACTCTCATTGGTCGACAAAATGACATTGGGATTTGTTCCAATTCATTGGGTAAGGTTGCCACCTCAGATTGAGTTGTCAGATGGAATATTCTCCATGGATATGCTTCTTGGAAAATGTGCTTTGGTTCCTCTTGTGCATTGGGAAACGTACCTTCATTGCCTTGAGGAGCACTATAAAAGGAGAGGCTCTCTCATTTGAACATCTTATCTTATCTTTTGGCGAATTTTCTCTACAAAGCTTTATGCTTGTGATCTTGAGGCCTACGAGTTTCAAGTGTTGGGGTGATGCTCCCTCAACTGACAAGGTGATGCTCCCTTGTTGTATTGTGAGGTGTTGACATCCAGTTGACATCATTGGGTTCAATTGAAGTGATCTGCATCAACCAGTGAGATAGAGCTAGTTGTGAAGAAGTTGAAAGCATTGTATACATCTAGGCTTCAAGGTCTTTGCTTATAATCATTTGAATAAGATTGTATAATCATGCCATTGTGGGCAATCATCATTGTAATAAGACATTTGCATTGGGTTGAATCAAGTAATAATACAAGTACCCAACTTCAAGTTGATTCATGCCAGTTGCCTTTGTTATCTTTTTATATGTGATGTTAAGTAGACTAAGTAGTTGAAGAGTTAAGTGCAAGTAAATCTGTCTAAGAAAAAATTAGTTAGTACTAGTTGGGTATCTTACACTGGGGATGGTCTATTCAGTCCAGAAGTTCAAGCGTTACCTCTTAGCGATGCCATTCACCTTCTACGTGGATCACCAAGCCTTAATGTACCTAGTAAATAAACCTATCATTCAGGGGAGAATTAGTAGGTGGTTGTTACTATTGCAAGAGTTCACTTTTACAATTATTGTACGGCCGGGGAAGAGTCACATAATTGCCGACCAATTGTCACATATTAAGTCAGGAGAACTAGCGGATGGAGTTAATGAAGACTTTTTGGATGCTCACCTGTTCCAAATAGCTGCCCTTCCACCCTGGTACAAGAAGATTGGTGAGTACCTCTCAACATCAATATTCCCTCTGGAGATGTCGGCTAGTGAGAGACGGAAAATTGCACTCAAGAGAAAAACATTTCAATTGATCAATGGGCTACTCTATAAAATGGTGCCTGATCATATTCTGAGAAGATGTGATGGAAGAAGAAATAAGGAGTGTACTAGCGGAAGCCTAGGAAGGACTCGTCGGGGGCCATATGGGTCCCGATGCTACGGCAAGAAAGGTTCTACTCGTAGGTCTATGGTGGCCGACACCTGCCAAAGGGTAGGAAAGCCCTTAAAGAGAGACTACATGCCCCTGACGCCATCACAGCCTTAGGAATTGTTCGAAAGGTGGGGACTTGATTTCATAGGGCCATTGAAAATCAGCCAATTGCACCGATGCCGATATATCGTGGTGGCCACCGAATACCTGACCAAGTGGGCAGAAGCAAGGGCACTAGAAGACAACACTGCATTAAGTACGGCAAGATTCATACATGAGCAGATAGTGACGAGATATGGAATACCAATCCAACTAACGTCATTCGGCTCATGACCCCAGAGTTCAAAATCTTCCACACACTATCAAGTCCATACTACCCAAGGGCAAATGGACAAGCAGCATCAATGAATAAGGTGCTCATATCAGTGATTCGCAAGTCGTGCGGTATTGAAGGCTCTGATTGGGAGGAAAGGCTACCGGCTGTGTTATGGGCCTACCGAACAACTTATAGAGTAACGACTAGACACACTCCTTTTCAGCTGATGTATGGTCAAGAAGTTGTAGTACCAGCGGCGTATCTCGTACCAAGCCTCAGGATAGCAGTGGAAAATAGATTGGGAGATACAGAGAGTTTAAAAGAAAGATTATTCCAGTTAAACAAGTTGGATGAGAAGAGAATCTTGGATCAGTGGTCGACAGAAGTTATGCAAAAACGACGGAAATATTGGCACGATAGACACCTGCGGAAGATGGAATTCCAACCCGGACAGTTAGTTTTAAAGTATAACGGTCATAACGAAATCAAGTCGGAGAAGTTCAAAGTTCGTTGGTTGGGACCGTTCAGAGTATGGGAAATGTTGGACAACGGGGCTATAAAACTTGACGATTTGGATGGAACTTTGATCAAGGACATGGTAAACGGGTCAAAGTTGAAAATCTACAAACAAAGAAGAGAAGAAATAGTACAAGTAAACATGCTCGGATATGCAGTTAAAAACCAGTGTGGGATAGAAGAAAGAGACAAACAATCCATGGAATCAAATATAACAAGCAAGATTGATGGGATGGTTTTTTCGAGCATGCAGTTTGAACCTGTGACTGGATTCTTTGGGCCCAGAACACTACAAATTGGAGCTTGAGAAGGCATAATCAACAAAGACGATGGTGGTTCGTGGGTAAACAAGAACAATCAAGATGAAGAAGAGGCCTGGAACAAGTGGATAAAAGAATGTAATAAGGTGAGGGAGAAGTTCGAGTTTTTGCTACCAAAAGAGGTAAAAGACCCGCCAAAACATAAATACTTGGCAGAAAGCATGTTTATTGTGGAACGATCGCCATATTGTGATGAAATTTAGGAACACAAGATGAAAAACCGGCCAAATGGAGTACCTCATACACAACTCCCTAAGAGTCGAATCTGGAAGGTGAAATACAGAACCAAGAAATTGAAAATGAAAATGGACGACAAAACATTTCAATGGGTCCAAGAACCGATGGGATGGAATTTAATGAGCATCAAGGATCGATCTTTGATATTTGATCAGATATGGGAATTGGAAGAGATCGACCAATGTTCCAATGACTGTTTGCGACAGAAAGGCTATATAAACTGCATTTTCTGCCACATGTCCGAAATTGAAGTCTTAGAAGAAAATGAAAAAAGTAGCGGCAGAGTTTGGAGCAAAGCCTCAAAGTCCAGGTAAAGAAAAAATAGATTGATGAAAATAAATAATAAATAAAAATTAAATAGGGTCGTACGACTTAGGCCGTATGACCCCCAAACCTAAAGGAAGAAAATAAATGGGGTCATACGACTTAAGCCGTACGACCCCCCAACCCCATCGTCAGTAGGAAGGCAAAATAAAAGAACTTGTACGATAAAAAGCCAAGGAAGAAAATGAAGTTTTGTACACTGGAGAAGGCCGTACGATTAGAAACTAGCAGAGGAGGTACGACTATGAACAGGCCAGGCCGTATGACTAAGGAAGACAGGGCAATAAGAATATTCTTCTCTTAATTGGCCATGTAATGTCCCCATTTTCATGAGCATCAGAGTTCAGAGGATTAGCCTAATAGTTGACCCTCGTAGGCTAGTGTGGTGGATTAGAGGGTCTAGTATTGGGCGTTATGGAGCTCTTCAGATGGCAGTTGTAGTGTTTATCTCTCCAGATCCTTCATATGTTCTGAGGCATTGATATTCAGAGGTTTTTGGTTCTGTTTTGAGGGACTTACTATTTATAGTAAGTCAGTTGATGTTAGAGAGGGACCCTTACTATTTTTAGTAAGGCAGTTGGATGCACAATGGATACAATGGTTAACTCTCAAGTTCAGATGGAATGGAAAAATAATAAGTATTTATGAAGTTATGTCATTTTAATTATTAATAAAGTAATACTTTATTAATAATTAATTATTAAGTGCATTATAATGTTATATTTTCACTTTATGTGAATGGGGCCACTTAATGACTTAAAAAGTCATTTAATAAAGTGCATCATAATGATATAATATAACTTTATGATTAAAGTGGTCATTTAAATGACTTGAGTGAAATTATAAAAGCACTTTATGTGGGTCATAATTAATGTTTTATTATAAAAGGCAACATCAAAAGCATTTAATGATTTTTAATGAGTTAAAAGGCCTCTAGAGGGATTGACCCATTTTGGAGAGAGTATTGTTGATGATGTTTTTGTGACAACAACAACAATAGAATAGAACACTAAGTATTCTATCTCTCTTGAACAAAGCCTCTCGAATGCTGAACTGTGTGATCAAACAAGAGCGCTCCAAGGTTCCTTATACATAATATGCAACGGATAGACTCAATGATTCGATGTGATCTTGCTGGTAATCACAAAGGGACTTACGCTAAATTCCTCCTTCACGAACATGGATGAAATTCCTAACTCCTTGGATGTGAATGAATGGAACTTCTTCAATCGAACTTAAAAGAAAATGCAAAAGAGAGAGAGTTAAGAGATATCTATTCTAAGGTCAATGACATAATAAATTATGCTAGGATAGACAAATTCCTCATGAAACCAAACTCCGCTTCACCATGAAAACCAACAATTACACGAAGCAAGTGCAATCTCCTAAAGTAACCCAATGATTTTCATATTGTGAAACATCCATCCAAACACCCACAGTTGGCGCAGCTTGAACAAGTTGTCACAATCGAACTAAAGCATATGAAGGTTCAGGCTAACTTTACAACTTCTAATCTACTAGCTAACATCTATCTAAATTCGCCTTGAATTATCTTTGAAAGAATCATGAAACCATGTTAACATGCCAAAGGAACACAAACTCATCAAGCTTCAATGAGAAATGTATTAATCTTGGAAGTCTTTACAACAATTTCACAATGTCTTCTCCAACTCTTCAAAAGCTTTCTACTCTAACCCTACTCTAATCTCTTTACAAATGAGAAGAATGAGCTTTATATAGAGTTCAAGAATTACAATGAAGGGCCAAGATTGATTTTGAAATCAATGGCCAGGATTTGGACAACACAAGGTAGTTACAACAACTTGCTATTTTAAGCACAAAGTAAAAGTTGATACAACTTGTGTACATAAAAACTCATAGGCAATGAAGGCACGTTTTCGAAGGTG
The DNA here is from genome assembly GCA_027924645.1 of Cunninghamia lanceolata. NCBI lineage: Eukaryota > Viridiplantae > Streptophyta > Pinopsida > Cupressales > Cupressaceae > Cunninghamia > Cunninghamia lanceolata. Next base: position 1,444,762 of record BSBN01001526.1, read on the forward strand.
ATAAGCTTGAAATGGAATCTTTGGAATCTTCTAGATAAATGCCCTCTTTAGCCTCTTGCTTTGTTGTAAATACATTGAATGTGAACGGATGATGTGGCAGGATATGATTGGACTAGTGGTGTGCAAAGGCCACCTCAACATTGAGCAAGCCGTTTTGATCTTCTACATTTTCACACTGCTTAGAATATTTTCCCAAATTAAGGATTTTTTCTTGGAAGTCTTCGAACTTGGATTTTCACCTCTGGAACTTTGCGTCTTTCAAACTTGCAAATTTGGGAATTTTGAATTTCATGTTGTCTTTCATGCCTTACTACTTTGAATATAATTCATGAATTTGCTTGATGTACATGCTCATTTCTCATTTTTGTGAAATTTGTGCAGGAATCGTGCAAGACTCTGACTTTGAGTGGTGCAGGAAGTAGAAAATGCTCATCTCCAGTGATGAAACTTTAGTCCAGTGAAGTGCATTTCCTCCGCCCTGGTGATGAATTTTTTCTTTGTGGATGGAACTTGATAATATCTCCTTCATATGGAATCTCTTTCGATGAAGTCTTCTCCCTTGAATGCTCTGGATCTTCCTTGAAGTGACCTCTTAGCAAGTGCATAGCCTACCTCCAGATTCTTTGATATCTACAAAATAGAATATTACAAGTCATAGTATAAGAGCATCATGTCAAATTCATTAATATATATAAGAAATTGAAAGCTATTCATTGCAAAATATCAACTAAGGCCAACTTGCTTTTGACTTGGGCAAAATTTTGTTGCTTGCAAGGATAACTTTTAGGGCGGATTTTTCTTGTTCATGAGAAATTTGCGCCTTGGCAGGGGCACATCCTGCTTGTTCATGAGAAATTTCCCATTTTTACTTAGAACATTTTTCATTTCCTTCTTTCAAAGTCTTTCGAAATTGTTTTCCTTTTGGTGAATTTCTCCTCAATTTGATGATTTTTGCACTTTTCATGAGTCAAATTATCTTCTTTTGCAAGAGCGCAAATTTCTCATGTATGAGAAATTTCCTCACTTTGAGTTAGAACATTTTTCTTCATATCTTTCAAACTCTTTTTTTTTGGCGAATTTCATCTTCATGTTTGAATGATTTTGGTATTTTTCATAGATCAAGTTTCCTTCTTTTCTAGGGCACAAATTTCTCGTGTATGAGAAATTTCCTCACTTTCCGGAGCGCATATTTCTCGTGTATGAGAAATTTCCTTCATTGCAACTTTGACACTTATAAATCTTTGTGAATTTTTTCTCAAAGTCCTTTCAAATGATCTCCACTAGGTTTCCAAATAACTTTCTAAGATCAAGTTCAAGATTGCAAGTCTTTAAAATAAGTGTGATTTCCTTGTGAAAAGCTTCTTCTTCCTTGGGCGCAAATTTCTCATGCATGAGAAATTTCCTCACTTTCCAACTTTGACACTTACAAATCTTATTTTTTTCAATTCTTAACTTTGCCTTAGGCGAATTTCATCTCAAAGTTTAAATGATTTTTGCATTCTTCATGGTTTAAGTGATCTTTTCTAGGGCGCAAATTTCTTGTTGATGAGAAATTTCCTCCATTTGCAACCTTGACACTTACAAATCTTATTTTCACTTTCAATTCTTACCTTTGCCTTAGGCAAAATTTCTTGAGGTTTTAACTTGAATGTTTCATGATGCTAACTTACTTCCTCAAAATGTTTGAAAATGGATCCACAAACTTGGGTGCATATTTCTCGTGCACGAGAAATTTCTTTCATTTGCAATTTTACCTTCAATTCTCACTTCCAAACTTCTCAAAGTTTTCCAATGTGTTTGCATGATTTTCAACTAAGGAAACAAAAATCTTCATCATTGGAGCCTTCAATGATCAACCCTAAGTTAGGCGCACTTTGATTGTTGATGAGAAATTTCCCATTTTCCTTGGGCGCATATTTCTCGTTGATGAGAATTTTCCTCATTTTCCTGAGCGCATACTGACTATGTATAAGAAATTTCCGCTCAAGGTCCAAGACTTCAACTTTTTTCGCTTGATTTCGAAGTATCCTGGGTGGAAGTATATTTAAAAATATATTTAAGTAATTTCCTATACTTTAAATATTTTGAAATATACTTCCAAGATGTTTGAGATAGGTCCTGGATCCATGAGATTTAACATGCAGATTCTAGATTTTTGAGGATCCACCAGATTTTAGACTTAGTCAATTTTTAGGATCTCAGAACATCAGACTTCAAGACACCAGACTTAGTCAATTTCAGGGCTTCAGGACTTGCATCAGAATGAGAGGATATGGACCCCTTAGCAAGAAGTTGGCGAGACATGGGCAAATCTATACTTTCGAACCTACAAACTCAAAGAAAATCTAAACCTAAAGCAAACCAATGACAAAAAGCAGAAAAAAAGAGGGGGTCCCCATTTGCAATGGGGCGATGTGTGATTACGTCACAACAAGTATATAAGTCACCAAAAGCAAATAATAAAGTGTCATTTTTTTTGAAGATAATGGAGTTTGTGCTTTTTGGAGAGCTTGGCTCTTGAAGGTGGAAACCTAGGGTTTTCAGAATTCTTGGCTTTGGAGAACGAAGTTTCTTCATGGTTTTGCTACCTGAGGGCGTGAAAGACCACTTGAAGGCTGCATTGTGTGGTGGCTTCATTACAGGAGTCAACTTGTGCTTCATTGGAGGAGAATACATCAAGTTTCACAAGGGTTCCAAAGGTTAATCATTTGCAGATCTGAAATTGTTGATCATATCATTCAAAGTTTTGGAATAGAGATGGTTGATAACCAATACAGATTGCAGATTTAATTCAATCATTGGATTTTGTGAGGAATTGAGCTTATTTGTTGGCTGGCCGTACCCTTTAAGGACAGCCGTACCACTTGGAACAGCTCATTGTTGTGGTCTGTGCACCATAATATCATTCATACATGGGCGTGGAGGTTTGACAAGGGTTCTGCAATAATATTCAGACTGTGTTGCAGCAGATTTCATCACCATGGCTGAGATAACTTCCCCAATCCAGTCGTACAGCTAAATGCATTGGACGTGGGACTGTTAGGAAGTGTTTCTTGCTGATTCGGCAGTGTCAATACCTCTTTTTGTGGCGTCTAGGGTTTTATAACTATTGAAATCATTGGCATTGTAAATCTTCTATTATTCCTCGGAGTTCGGAGGTATTTTTACAATACCCATTGCTGGTCTAGCTACAACATTGTTACGAAATTGCATATTTTCATGTGGGTATGTGATGATAATTGATATTTGGCTATTCTATGATCTGGGTTGTCATTAGTTTGTGCATATCTATCTTAGTTTTTTTGCATTTTGTTATATGCTCCAATTCTGTGTTTTCATTAGAAAAATCAAACAGTGCAAAAACATTATAGACCCTAAACCAAAAGCAATCAAAAAAAGCAAAATAAAACAGTTAGCAAATATCTTAGGAAGGGGTGGGATATTACAGGCCGTATGACTCACAAGTGGAGAAAGGGTTGTACAATTGAAAGAGTCGTTGGAAGAAGAGCACAGGCCGTACAAACTAAAATGTATGATGTACGAAATGAAAGGGTTGTCGTACGAGTTGTCGTCCCAAATTACTGAGTCACACAAAGGAGAATTCATCTATCTTTCCCTTGCCATCCGTACAAGTCCATTCTCACTGTACGACCTGAGGGTTGTGCCATACGATTTTGCTCTTCTTGTGCGCCATACAAAGTCCTGAGGGTGCAGTACAATCTCATTTTGTCCGAGGCCGTACAACGTTGCTAGTAGTCCGTTGACGAGAAAAGTCTTTTAGAGGAGAAAACAATAGTTAGAGTAACCGTTTTTCCAGCATACAAATATTAGTGCCGAAGATTGCTGGAGGAATTCGAAAATGGACAAGGTAAAGAAAATAGCACATTACAGGCCAAAAATCGCATCTGCATCCACATCCGGCAAGAAACAGAAAACAAGCAAAGACACAAGAGTCCATGCCATGACCTATGAGAGCTTGACAGGAAATGAGTGCAAGCAGTGGTGGAAGAATACTACGGAGGATCACCTCCTGAAGATTGTGTTGAGACACGCTCAGGTAGACAAAGTTGTCTTATTGCCATTCTTTAACGCTCGAAAGTTTGAGCCATATTTGAAGGCAATGGTAGAGAATTATTGTAGGCATTCGCACAAATCAGTGCTCGACTATAGAGGATGTACAGTCACGGTATCATTCTGGCCACAAGACTTGCCAAAGTACTGGGTGTTCCTGCAACAGGCGCGGGGATCAATAAACCCGGCCGGATGACAAAGTAGCACAAAGAAGCCATTGGAAGGAGAGTATGTCGAAGTGATCTCACACAACAGGAGAAAGATAGTATTTGGAGCTCAGGTAATTGAGGGTTACGAAAAAACCATTTAGCAACACCTGAGTGGAAATGTATCCTTGACTTCATGAAGTGTAGACTAACAAGGGCAAGCAGGGCATCAAACATATCAATCTGGATGGTAGACTATATGGTAGGGCTGAGCAATGGTAAGGTGTACAATTGAGCGTGGTTGCTTTCCGAAAGGATTCGGGAGTTCCTCACACAAACACACAAGGTATTCTACATGACCCAACAGGCAATAGCACTATTTTTGGATGCAGTGCACACATAGGTGCCAGCTGACAAATGGGAAAGATTGCAGCTAGTGCCACTACCACAATTAGACTCACGATGGCCTACTGTGTTCTATTGGAAGGAGCTAGATGCCACTCAGGGGGAAGAGTCCTCGCGACCATAGTTCAAAAACTCTGCTAGGACTCGCCAAAACTCGACGGACTCACGAGTCCTAAGGCTGGCCGAGTTGACTCGCCATGGACTCGCGAGTTGAGTCTTAAAGAGTCCTATCCTGGGACTCGCGCGAGTCCCAGGGTAGGACTCCCGAGTCCCGACCCTGGACTCTCGGTCTGTCAATTGAACGCCCAGAAACACTTAAAACTCTTTTTTTTTTATTTTTTTCTTCATTTTAACACTCTTTGAGGCACACAACAGGTCTGCATAGTGGATTAGAAGCTGGAGAAGAGGAGATTACGAGCTAAGGAGATCGAAATAGAGCCAGGTAAGTGATTTTAATTCTCTTTTTTTATTGTTTTGATTGATTGAAAATCGAAAAATCTTCAAAAATAAGGGGAAATGCTGGCAATTTTTTTTCATTTCCCTTCATAATGTATTTCTTAGTAGTTTTAGCTTGTTTTTGAATTCTATTTTTTTCAAATGATTATCATTTTTTTGCTGATTTTCACAAAATTGAAAACCCTATTGATTTTTTTTTCATGTTAAAACAGCAATGTCAACTTCAAAGCTATCAAGAAGAGACCCAGCATGGAAGTATGGTGTACAGGGAAATAAAACAGGTGATGTCACTTGTACTGAATGTTGTAAATCGATGACAAGAGGAATCAATAGATTAAAATACCACCTTGCCAAAATACCTGGACAAAATGTGGAGATATGCACTAATTCAACTTCGGAGATGGTTAGAGAGATGAAGGCCCTTCTTTCTAGTTTTGAGACGAGAAAAGAAGAAAGGCAAAAAACAAAGGAAGCAATAGCAGCAGTGATGTCTCCGTCTCACACTTCTACGCAATCGGATCCAAGTCAAACCATCCGTCAAGCACATTCATCTTTTGGTGAGACTCCTGGTGGTTCTTTTTCTACTGCTAGTCAAATGCCTCCATCAAGACCGAATTACTTTATTCCACGCAATGTTCCAGGAGCACAACCTTCACTTTAAGGTACCGGTTGGAATAAAGAAAAACATCAGGAAGCTAGGATCGCAGCAACAAATTTTTGGTACTACAATAATTTACCTTTCAATGTGGCGAGCAGCCCATATTGGGAAGGTTGGGTGAATGCATTGATAGTTGCAGGCAAGGGGTTTAAGACCCCAACAGCACACGACTTGAGTGGACCATTGCTAGAGGATGCAGTAAAAAATACGCGGCTTGTGGTTGAGGAACAAATTTTTTTTTGGAGAAAAGGATGCAGCATTTTATTAGATGGATGGTTAGATGGACGGAATAGAACTCTCCTGAACTTCTTAGTGGCTTCTAATGGTGGATTGGTGTTCCTGAAGTCTGTAGATGCCTCCTATGAAGTCAAAAATGCTGCGACTTTGTGCAATTTATTAGATGGGGTGGTCCAGGAGGTTGGTGTTGAGAATGTTGTCCAAATTATCACGGACAACGCAGCTGCATATGTAGCTGCAGGTAGATTGCTTATGGAGAGGCATCCTACAATTTCATGGAGTCCTTGTGCTGCACATTGCTTGAACTTGTTGTTAGAGGACATTGGGAAGATTGGATGGGTGAAAAGTGTGGTTGAAGATGCTAAAAATGTCACCAAATTCCTCTACAACCATACTTGGGTCCTTTCTTTGATCAAACAACACACAAATGGCAAGGATCTTGTGCGACCAGGAGTGACACAATTTGCTAGTCACTTCCTCACATTCCAAAGCATTCTTGGTGCCATTCCTCATCTCATACAGATGTTTGTGTCTGATACTTGGATGCAGTCTCCATTTTACAAAAAACCTGAAGCTGAGAAGATTGTAAAAATTGTTTTTGATGAGTCATTCAAGAAAAATGCAGAGGAGTTGGTTAGGGTAAGTAACAAACACAAACATAAACTTTATAAGTTTATACAAGATACTCTAGAGTCTATTTGCTGTTTTTTTTTTAGGTTAATTTTGTAATGATTTATAATTTGTTTTCATTTTTTTAGATGACAGAACCTTTGGTAAGGGTTCTTCGTATGGTGGATGGAGAGGGCATGCCAATAGGTTTCATTTATGAGGCCATGGATAGGGCCAAAGAGGCCATTTCACATTTCTACGGCGGAAACAAGAAGAAATATGCAATCATTTGGCGCATCATTGATCGTAGATGGGCAAACCAACTCCACCAACCAATACATGCCTTGGCCTACTTCTTGAATCCAAAATTCTACTTCTCTGATTCACTTAAGGTTGATGAGGAGGTCATGGCAGGTGTTATTACATGCATTGATAAGATGGCACCTAAACCTGAGTTGAGAGACAAGGTTCTTGATGAGTTGGAGGAGAGATTTGCTATATCTTATTTATGAATTTGGCAATGTTGAGTCGTTGACTATCTAGAAACATGCATTTTACATACATAGTAACTAATTTTCTATGTTTGATTTAATTTTTTTTTTATCCTTTCAAGGTCTATAAGGGAGCAGAGGGGAGACTTTTTTCTTCATCTCAAGCAATTGATAGGAGAGGAAAACAACAACCAGGTAAAAAATTTGGTTCAGTACTACAAGAAAAAAATAGAAAATTGACTCTTATATTTCTTTGCTTAATTCTTATATTTCTAAATATTTTTTGTAGATTTATGGTGGGAGAATTATGGTGCTGCCACGCCTCATCTTCAAAAGATAGCCGTCCGTATTTTGTCCCAACCATGTATTGCTTCTGGGTGTGAACGCAATTGGAGTTTATTTGAGAACATTCACACGAAGAAGAGAAATAGGTTGACCCAGCAGCGGCTCAATGATCTTGTCTTTGTCCGATACAACCTTCGCCTTCGAACTAGAAAGGTGGAGGGCATTTCACATGAGTCCATCGACTTAGATGACATTGATCCATATGGTGATTGGACTACCAATGAACAAAATAATGATGATGTCCTCTTTACTGAAGAAGATCTTGCAGAATTGGAGAGAGGAGCAGCAGTAGAAGCAGAAGCAGCAGAATTGGATGAAATGGAGGATGACGAAGACAATTTTGATTTTGAAGAACAAGGAACAACTGTAGCACCTAGTTCAAGGCCTCAAAAATTGAGTTACATTAGGAGAGGAAAGAGGAAGATGTAGATTTTATTTGGTTGTTTTTCTCATTTTGACATCATTATATGTAAACATTTATAAACTTATGATGTTGTTACTTGTTATACATTTGAAAGTTTGAAACTATGAGTATGAATCGTATGATTATGGTTCATGAATGATGAAATTTCAAATATTGAGTGTTTGGAGATCATATGACATGTGTAATGTTTGAATTATGGCTATTATGTTCTCTAAATGCATTAATTTTTTTTTTTTTTTGGTAAAACTACGGTTTTCTTCTTTGCCGAGTCCTAGCTGAGTTTTTTGACAAGTCCCGAGTCCGAGTCCTATTTTGGGCTGCCAAGTCCGCGGCGAGTCCGAGTTTTCCAACTATGCTCACGACAACAAAGAAAGAGGAAACAAAAAGAGGCAACACCGGAGAGTGAGGAAGAAGTCGAGGAGCCGAGTGAACAATCTTCCTCGTCAGAGAGTGATTCGGTGTCAGTAGAAGAAGTGACAGGGATAGGGAACATTCATGAGGTAGAGGAAGTATCAATAGCAGGAGATGTTGCGCAAGAGATGGATGTGGAGGAAGCAATTGCAGTACCACCCCTGCGACCGGCAACTTTCACACTCCCTACACCGCCAATCACCACATCGGCACCATTGCCACAGTCGGCCAACCTATCCCCACTCCCAGTCAGCACATCACCACCACCGCCAAATAGTACATCAGCCCCAACGGCGCCAGGGACATCATGGGGGACAATCATACAGTCCAGTACAATACTAGCAGCTTCACCACCACTAGCAACAAGACCTCCAAGAGTAGCACAGATTGATAGTTGGCTCAGCACAGTGGGTTTAACATTGGAGGTGCCAGAGTTGCCATCACAAACTTTGGCCGAGGGATTGGATGAGGACTCAACACCCAGAGCAACCGAGAGTACAGACCTACAACACAGTGTCACCGCAGCCCAAGGCACCCAACATGAGAGTATTCCACAGCCACTTCCAGCTATCCAGGAGATTGGAGGACCATCACAGTCCCCCATGGCAGTTAATAGTTCACCACCCAACCCATCAGGTGAGAAGGATTGGGATGGATTAGACGGATAAACATTCACAATGACTAAACCTGATGCTTCAGATCCACTTGGCACAGTCCAGAGGTATGTAGAGGATCTTTAGAATATGGCATTAGTCATGCAGGAGGTAGGAGGAATCTCCAAATAGCTCAAGATTGGTCGGTCACACATGGTGGCACAGGAGGTCCAAAGGATTTTGGGATTTGTTCAGGTGGGTTGTGAACAAGAATTTGCACGTTGTTTTACCACTAGAGGTTGGCCAGAAGTAGAAACATGTAATATGATTAAGGCATGGCAGGGAGCACGACCATTGATTGGAGGGAGAGATGGCTAGGTTATAGCAGCTCTATTTAGTATTGAGAAGGCCTTCAGAGATGTTTTTTACCAAATGAAACGTAAGGAGGTAGAGGGAGAGGCAAGAGGCCAGGAGAAGGATGAGGCCTTTCAGTTAGTACAAAAGATGAAGGAGTTGGCTGGGCACATGAAGAAGTTCCAGGAACAGTTGGCCCACCAAACTCAGGTTAGTAACACAGAACGGACACGAGCATCGGCCTTAGAAGCCACAATATTAGAGATAGAACATGACGCAGCTGAGAAGATGAGGGAGATGGAACAGAAAGTGAAAGACTTGGAGACACAGCTTGTAGCAAAAGGAGTGGAGATGGACCAAGCAAAGTCTCAAGTGTTGGAAGTAGCTCAAATGGTGAAGGCAGCCAGGGAACAAGAGATTATGGCCGAGCACCAGTTGAGGCTGCGTTCTGTTGGCGTTTCAATTCGCACCTCTGGAATGCGAGTTGGAAACGGACAGCTATGCACAGACAAATTGCTCTCCTATTGTGAGGGGGAGTTCCCTTTTTGCTGATGTTCGCTGAAAAGATAAATAAATAAAAGCTGCCTATCTTCTTTTTGATTCTCAGCTGCGAGCACAAGGTTATAAAACTCTAAATGCTACAGAAGAGGTTTTTTCCTTTTTAAAACTTCTACTACAACTAGGCTTAAACTAATGACGCTTTTAATCTCCTAAGTAAATTTAGTGCAAAGGGATTAAAATTGGACAAGGAATGATTGTTTTAACACAAAAAACTTAAGTAAACTTTTCCCAGATTTACATCACAAGACTCATTGTACTTTAATGATGAAAGCTAAAATAAAAGTTACAGAAGCCACACATCTGACGACAAAACTTGATGATCTGAGATAGAATATTAGAGCAAAGGTAGGCATGAGATTTCTATTACAACATCACAAAGTCGATACAACTCCAGGACATCAATACTGTAGCAAAAGGTAGACATACAGCAAGCGATCAAACATTGGAAACAGATTATACAGAGTGAACAAACACTTGGAATAAGAAGATTTGCAGGCTAGAATAGGCACAACAAATTTGCTATCACAAAAGTAGCTCCATTTAAAATGGGCAAGGCTGCCTTTATTTATACTAAATCAAAGGAGTAGGGAACCCTAAAATCTCCTTGATTAACCCTAACTAACTTGCCAACTCGCAAGCTTTATTTCTATTCTAAGACAAAGATACAACTAACAAACGCTTTAAAACAATTTGCTTTAAAGCAAAAAAAATTCCAACTATTACAAAGTGATTTCTTTCTAAATATAGAATGGATGAGCTTAGGATGAAAGCAAATGCTTTAAAACAAAAAGCATCTGATTTAAAGTTGTTGTTTTTTTAGTCACATTCTCATCTACATTCTTGCTTTATGGCGATGTCATCCATTGATATTTTTTTGTTGATTTCTTCTAAAAAGTAGAATTTGAGCGAAAAAAGCTGGCACATGGGTTTTGTAGATAATTTCGTTCTGAAACAACCTAGTTTGTTGAATTCTGAAAAAGCGGAGGATTTCTTGAAAAAGTAGCAAAAAAAAAATTTCCGAAAAAAGCAAATTTCCCAATCTTCAAGAGGATGAAATTCTGGATGGACCCATCTCGATGAAATTTGAAAACGCTTCGGCCTTGTTTCTGAAAAACGATCCCCTAAAAAAAAAGACCCTAAAAAAGCGTGCTCCCCTACTTCCTCATCCTGAAACTATGAAGAATGCTGAAAAAGCACTTCGTTTGAGCCTTTGAATCTTCGTGGAAAGAAAAATAAAAATCCTTTCTCTGGATGCAACCTTCAAAAATAATGAATAAAAGCGGCCAAAAGCCTGTCTTTATAGAACTTTAGGGCAAAAAAGCAGCTTTCTTTGTGAAAAAATAAAGCTTCAATCTTATCTATGAAGAAAGCAACTTTTAAAGCGCAAATCCAAGTAGATGTCTTCGAATAGGAGGAATCCCTATTTTATAGCTGCCTATGGCTTTATGTGTGAGATGATGAAAATATCTTCTTTGATGATGTCATCAAACACGCGAGATTGCAAAAGTGTTAGCCAATTTTCCTCTATTTTTGACACTTCTACACTCGTTTTGACTCCAAAATGACCTGTCTCTGACTTCAACAAGATGGCAAAATGTCACCATTGACTAAAAAAGCTGACTGATCATGGCATGTTGAAGTTTTATCAATTCTGATTTCATCCCCAGTCTCGGACTGACGATCTGACAGCCTCTAATTGCAAATATGACCTCTGGACCCTGTCGTTGGACGAAGATCGGGAAATGGCTGGAAAGAAACACTGTCGTGACAAGAAAAATTCTAACACTAGATAACCCAGGCGCCCCTAGCCTCCAAGGGCGCTTGGAATCTCATGCCTTAGCCATTTTTCAAGATTTTAAATTTTCATTTTTGAAGATTTGCAACTTTTCTTTGTTCTCAGAAAAACATGAAAAATAAACTAAGTCTGGAGAAGATGGGTGCCCCTAGCCTCCTAGGGCGCCTGAGAAACCATGCCTTCGAAAATTTTTGGAATTTTTCAATTTCTGCCGCAAATCTTGAATTCTGCCAAATTTCGAAGGTCCTGCCTGATGTATATTTCAAAATATATTTAAGTTCTACTTTAAATATTTTGAAATATACTTTTAGGATGTTTGAGATAGGTCTCAGATCCATGGGATTTGACATGCAGATTCTTTTTGAGGATCCACCAGATTTCAAACTTAGTCAATTTTTCAGGGCTTCAGGACATCAAACTTAGTCAATTTTAGGATTCCAGGGACAGGCATTAGGATGAGGGTAGACTGGATAGCCTGAGCATATCTCAGATGAATCTCCTGCTTTTACAAGCCTTTTGACTGAGTTTGACTGCTTTTATCCACCTGGAAGTAGGCTGAAGGAAACTTTTTGACGTTTCTCAAAAAATGCAAAAAAAATTCTAACACTCGAAAAGATGGGCGCCCCCAGCCTCTAGGGGCGCCTGAAAATTTGTGCCTTAGTCAATTTCCATGATTTTCAACTTTTACTTGTAGTTTGCTCCATTTCGCGTGCCGACAACTGCTTCCCGTTACTGATTTCGATGATTTTGTCAGACAATTGCCGTTGGATGAAGGATGAACTGGATAACCTGAGTATATTTGATGTGATTCCCGGCTTTTTAGAAACTGTTGACCATAATGACTACTTTTATTCACCCCGGAACTGACCGACAGAGACATTTCTCGCATTTTCTTGAAAAACGCAAAAAAAATTCTAACACTGGTGCAACTGGGCGCCCCTAGCCTCCAGGGGCACCTGGATTTCCCAGACTTAGTCAAATTTGATGATTTTCAAATTTTCACCTCATTTCGGATTTACCCTGCTCTGTTTTGCATTCTTCGTCGAATCGACGACTGTTCGTCAATTCTGCGTCGTCGGAACAGCGTTGAAAACTTGAAAACGAGCTATGGCAGATGAGATTCTTCCATTGATGTCTTCAGAGCTTAAGCTTCACCTTCTGAAAAAGCAGAATTGACCCAGTAGAGAAAACTTGACCTTTTGCAGATTCCGTCTGGACCATGCTGATCGTGAAGGAAAACCAACCAATGAGAATCAGGGACGACACTTGAATTGGAGATTCTATTTTTAGAAACTTTCTATTTTTAGAAAATTTTGCCAGCATCCGTATCTCAAGAAACCCAGAAAACCTAATTTGACGTCTATTTTTAGAATCTTTCTAAAAATAGAAATTTCAATTTTTAGAAATTTTGACTTTTTGACTTTTTTGATGAAAAATTTTCTAGACTTGCTCAAAATGCCTTAATAAAGAAATTTTTTTTGATTGGGTACAACCCGTTCAGAGGAGACCAGGAGATCACCCACACCGACATCTTCGATCCATCCAAGGACGTCTACACAACCCCCTTCTCAGTAGTTTATTTTGTTAGTCCCTCACCCCTATTTTTGCTTGTAATGTCGTCTGGAAGACGACAATTTTTGAGAGGGATGATGTTAGGCACAAAGTGTAATTGTTATGTTAAGTATGTTAGTTGGTATCGGTGAGGAGTTACTCCCGATCGGTGTGTCGTTGGTGATAGTTGGCAACCATCCACAACCTATATATGTATTGTCACCTCATTGTATCGGACATGGAGTTTTTGGGTTTTATTGTAAATGCTATTTCAATCAATATATGCAATTGAGTTTCTGAGTATCAATTAAAATTTCATTCTCGTACAATGTGATAGTTCAATTATCTTCCTTGTTTACTCTGTATGAAAATAGTAGACTCATTCAACAGTAAATAGTGTCCAACAATGTAGAACAACCATCTCTCAACAATGTATGAACTATGAAGTAGTAACTCATGAATTAGGGCTGGAACACTTCTGCCCTCATGCTCATGTCCATGCCATATGCCATAGTCCAACTGAAACTCCACTTCTCCAAGTACATACCAATCAAAAGCAAGTGACTCCATGGCATGTGTCACAAGTCCCGGAATTAGGGCAGCCTCATACTCCACCTAAGAATCATCATCATGATGGGATTGTGTCTCATCACAATTAGTCTCCTCAAGCTCTCCATGGATGGCTACACGCCCAATCAAATCTGAACCATCAATGTCTCCGTCTACACATGCGTGCATACCATTGTTGGCTGGTCCACAAAGTGTATGCTCAACTATCCCATCCATGTCCATGGCTTGAGCCTTCAATGGGCTGTCTAAAAGAGGTAACTCATGATCCTCATGATGCAAACTAGGTGTACAAACAGAATTTTCTGAATCATACCTCTTCCGATGTCCACACAAATCTGATTGTTCTTCTAGCTTGCTCATCATAAGAGGCTCATCCCGAGTATGCTCAACCTCAATACATTCTTCCTTGTTATGAAATACAAAATCAGAACCTTTGTGGCTTGAATCCACAACACATACCTCATGTTTAACATCCAAATCTTGAGTGCCAACATTGGGAGACTCCACAATACTATCATCCTTATGTGAAATGGCTGCTAATTCATAATTATGCAAGGATATATGACTATTGTAACCAAACAGAAAATCAGAACTGCTGTCATACCTTTGTGTGGTGTCCTCAAGCACCTCAAACACCTCTTCCTTCTTTGTTGTAGTTTCTCCATCAAGTGTTGATCCAATATGTACCTCTCAATGAAAATCATGTGCCTCAAGGCTGATCCTCTTGGTTGTCATGTCATAATTATGTGAAGATAAGGGACTGCTGTTGCAAGTCAGAAAATCAGTCCTTACCTTATGCCATTGTGTGATGTCTTCGTAAGTCTTAATCGTCTCTCCTTCCATGAGTGGATGGTCATCAACAAGTGCTGGTCCAAGAGATGTCTCCAATTGAAAACCAAGTGTGTCAATTGTCATAACTTCTGTCTTGTGGCTGCAAGTTATATCTTCATCTTCCCTTCTCAAGGCTTCACAATGGGGTCCATCAAATTCTTCATCCATGTGTCCATTCTTCACAATCTTCATTTGGATTGTTGTTCTTCGGATGTGGTTGCCATGGAAAACTGAATTTCTACTGTAGATGATGAAGAATGTGCCAAACTCAACTCCAAACAAAGCTAATCAACTTGATTCTTCGATTCTTGAAGGGCCATTTGAGTGCTCTTCAAAGATTCCATAGTATCCTTCAGCTCAAAGGTGAGCTTATCAACTTCATCTTCCTTTCTTCGCAATGCATCAAAATATATCTCATCAAGCTTGAGGAGATGATCTCTATCCGAAAGTAGGTGTAGCTAATTTGACTTCATTACAACCAAAGCCTCTTTAAGTACCTGTAAGTCGGCAAGAGATAGTTCTCCTTCAAAGCCATTGTGTCTCCCTTGAGCCTTCCAACAATAATCTGCTATCATCTTATGAGTATCATCAAAGTGAGTTAGGGCTGCAATAATCATGTCTTCATTTACCTTCAATTGACCTTCTAAACGATGTGACTTATGGGATCTTAACATCTTCATACAAAATTTCTGATTGGTCCTCATAATCATGCATCTCCAAATCAGCTTCTTTCATGGCATCTTCTCCATTACATCCATGTTTGAGAAATAGGTCATCATCATGTTCAATCAAGGGATCACCATCATAATAGTAAGTAGAATCAATTAAATCATGCTCTTCCTCAATGGCTGGTCTAGAAAGTGCATGAACAACTATGACTTCCTTAACCACCACGTGATCTTTCAATTCTAAATCAATCTTATCAAAAGTTCTTTGTTCACTGCATACTGAAATTTCTGAATTGCCTTTATATGTATGAACATGCTCTTCTTCAAAGTCACCCAAAGTACAAATTGAATCCTTACAGATATAAAATAGAGATGGTGAGGCAATGCTAGGTGCGAGTAATGAAATACTAGCAGAATCCATACCTCCACATAGCTAATTAACCATTGCTGGTTTGGCAAGCTCTAGGACAGCATACTCTTCACCCTTGTGTTCACCATGAAGACTTAGGTGTTCTCTACTTATAGATGCAACATGTGATTCTTCTTTCCTTCTTTATTTTCTGATGTAGTTGTATAGATCCTTCTTTCCCGGATTTCCATCTTCATGTATCTTCAAGAAAACATCAAAAGGAGTTGCATTCTTGAAGTCCTCCAATGAGTCCTGGTATTCATCAATGATTCTTGTGACCTCTTGTTGTATATTTTCCAAGGTTCTTGGCTGATCCAAGATGGTAGGTATATGAGCATCGCCATCTCTTCCCAAATCTTCATTAGCACTCAAATTATGCCCCATGTATTGAGACATGAGTAACATGAGATCTCTTTGACTCCTTGCAATGTCATTGAAGATATCCCTCGTGCTAGGTTCCTTGTTGCTTCTATCATTCATGATAGCTTGTAGACCCTCAGGGTGGCAAGATCAAGGCTGTGATACTACTGTAATATCCCAACTAGGATATTAACTAATTTTTATGATTTTTACACTTCTGATTTTTTCCATAAATTCTAATTTTCTGAATTCTGCTTCAAACCCTAATTTCTGAATTTCTGATTTTTTATTTTCAGACTTGATAAAATACTTATAACAGCCAATAATGAATGTCTAACACATCAAATATTATGTCCAAATGGTTTACCCAATAACAGAGATGAAATACAACATGAATTACACAAAATATGAGCAATAAATGCACACCACAAGACTGAAAATTGGAACACAACTCTGCTGTTACAAATCAGATTGATAGAAGTCCGAAAGTACATCCAATCATGGGCAAAACATGTCAAACATGCCCAGAAATCTCTGTCCAAAATCAGAATTAAACCCTAGCGTTTATACATACCAAAATATGTCAAAATGAGCTCCAAATGATGAAATCACTCTCCAATGATGTGGTGCCAAGATTAGGGCTTGAAACCATAGTGCAAGTGATCACCACAATGCCAAAATGCTGCTCCACAATGAGGCACTCAGATCTGCTCCAAATCAGCGAGGGTTTGCTACTCCAAAATGTGAAAAATGACTCCACAACAACCTAGCGAACTCCTCCAAGTGTTGGTGCTTCAACCTTAGGGCAAAACCCTAATGCAATGATGTCATCAAGCACCAAGAATGCTGCTCCAATAATGGCGAACAGGTCTGCTCCAAATCTGATGTGAAAATGCAACACAAAACACCTCCAAAATGCCAAATCTGCCCTCCAAGACAAGTTGCCCTTCTCCTAGAATGTGGCACTCCAATCTAGGGCAAACCCCAGTCAAATATCAACACAAACTCGCCAAATGTCGCTGTCCAAAAGTCTGATCTGCAAATCTGATTTGTAATTCTGCTCTTCTCCTCAATCAATCAACAATGAAGCACAATTAGGTTCCCGTCACGAAACCTCCACAAGATGAGCTAGGTTTTCGTCCAACTCACCAAGAATTGCAAGAGTTTTCATCCTTGGATGCAAAGCCCAACTTTCGTTGCAGCTAAAGAGTAAAAACTCATATGAAAAGATGAAAGATAGATATGATCCAATTGTCCAAAAGCAACTTATATTTATACATGTTTTGTCCTTATCCCTTCTAGCTGGCCGACCACCTTTAAGATCATATTTTCCTTCAACTTGGCCGGCCCTTCTTAGGCAAGATTGGCGCTCAATCAAAACAAATTAAAGATTTGTTTTGGTATTAACTTCTCCTAGGCTGACCTAGGCAAGACTATACATTATTTTTATTGCCTTTTTTCCTTCTAACTTGGCCGACCACCTTTTTACCAATTGGCTGCTTAAAATACAATTTAGAATTTTGTCTTGAATTCCTCCTTAGATTGGTGCCCAAATCACAATTGTATTATTTTATTATTTTTTCTAGCTTTCTCTTCTCCAAGGGCGAACACGAGCATAAAAGGCATCCTCAAATTGACCTCAAATCATGTCGTCTTCTTCAATGAGAAATCTTATCAATTATCCCTTATTCTTTATTGGCAATTTCCACACTTTCCCTCCTCCAAGATGGTTCGTTCCACACTAGGACAATTTATTTTGTTGATAATGACTACATCAAAATTATTATAAAAATATGCCAAGTCACCTCCAATACTCAATTTGCCTTTAAATTATCAAAGTGTGAAAATTGACCCATTAGATTATCATTAGGTAATCACTCCGAAAATGGGAACATTACAACTGCCATAGGCATAAGAATTATTTGTCCTTTCTAAGCTGCTAACTAGACCCATTTCCCTGGGCACGGTTTCTCCATCTTAACTGTAGTTTTGAAAAGAATGCAAAAGATTACAAAATATATGCCTAATCTCAAGTGCACTTTTTTGGTCTTAACTACACTTTTTTAAAATGACAATCTTTTGTAAAAGGTGCACCTTTTAGCCTTTCCCTGCAGTTCTTGAAAATTTACAAAATTCTTATGGATGTTGTGTGTAATAGTAGCAGTAGCTAAGCTTTCCCTAGCTCCCTCACACTTTAAAAATCACAAAAGTGTGTCTTATAAACGATGTTGGCCACTGATTTTCTGGTTGTCTTTTTTTTAGACTTTCTCATGCTAGCTGCAGCTAGACTTGGTGCTACTTTCACCTCTTTTTTCTATCTTTTTTTTTTGCCTAACCTTGGTCGCCTCCTTTAATCCTTGGCCCGACTTTTATCTTTTATTTTTTTTTATTTCTGATTTTCTATTTTTAAATGTCAATTATTAATTGATAAAAATCAATTAATAGTTAACAAATTGTTTTTTATTTTTAATTTTTTAAACAATAATTATAATATCAATAAATAATTAATAATAAATTATTAGTTAAAAACTAATATTATTAACAATTTTTTTAATTTTAAAATTATTAATAAATAATTATTAATTTAATTAAAAATTAATAATTAAAATTAAAATTCACAGATAAGCTACAATGTTTTGACAATTCAATTTTCTGAATTTTGACATGACAACCTACGACTCAACTAAAAATGACTATTTCCGACTTCAACTTTGACACAAATGACTGATTTTTTATGATGAACGAGTTTTACGGAACACAATCAAATTCTGGATTGGGTACAACATCTTCTGATAATCCCACTTGGCATTAAGTTGTGAACTCTTCTACTTTAGCGTCAAGTTATAAAAACCTCTCACAACTTGGCATCAGTGACAAAAAGCTCCACTTGGCATTAATGAAACAAAATTTCCACTTTTCAAAAATTATGACTAAAAGCCCCACTTGTACTCAAATTAGCAAGTTTTTACAAGAAAAATGAATATAGAAAGAAAGCAAAAGTGGCACCCAAGTTTGTCCAGTCACCCAAATCAGAATTGAAATCAAATAATGCAATTTAAAGTAGAAGATCAAAGAATTTGAGCCCTTCATTCTTGTGGGTGCCCAAGATGAGAAGCACAAATTGAAACAATGTGTTGGAATTGCAATTTTATATTATTTTCAAAAAATGAAGTTTTAATTTTAATATTTTTTCTGAAGGGATAAGACCGAATAGCTTTAAAGTTTTTTTTTTTAAGTTTATCATTTTATTATTTTTGAAGCTTCAAGAAGCTAAAGCTAGAAAACTATAAATATTTGTCATTTACACATAAATTGTAGTGATAGTTCAAAGCAGACTTATGATGCTGTAGAGATTGTCACTCAAGTTAATCTTTTTGTGTGTAATGAATACAAATTTGAAGCTTGCTTAAACTGCCAAATTTTCCATTCAAGTCAAGATTCAAGTGTTGTAACCATGCAAGGAAGAAGTCAATTAATAGAAGATCTGTGTTAACTTTGTGTGACATTGGTGTTCAAATTTACAAAATAGCTTTGAATATTTTGTAATAATTAACTGCCTTTATCTATTCTTCTAAGTCGTCGTTTTCGAGTGTTATAGGTCTCTTCAAGATCAAATTAATTGCAGATACAATTCCAAAGACCTTTGTTTTAATATTTGGATAGTATTATTGTGACGCCCTGTAATGCAACCCTAGAGAGTTAGACTAACAAGAGCAAAATTACAGAAATAATTTTTTTTTTTTCATTGAAAGCAAGAGATTGCAATAACAATAACCAAAGATACCATAATACACAACATAAAGGAAAGTGCACTTCTAACTCCTCTAGGGAAACATAACTGCATCAGTTGATCATACAGTTTTAACAACACCAGTGATATACAACATACTAATACTACAGATAAGGACAACTTTTTTGCAAGATAGTTAATTTACAAAGTTACAATACAAGATTACAAGACCGATCATGTCGGTTTACAAATGAATACATATGAAAGTATACAACAACTCTGAAGGTGGGAAGCAATCTAGAACTGAAACACCTTTGCACAGGACTCGAACCGAATCTCCAAGAAGACCAATGGATAGCTCTGCCACCCAACCATGTGGAACCCTGAGGTCCACCCCTCTGAGCTAGGAGATAACAACAAGGATTCCACTAAGCCAATCATCATATAAAACCAAACGAATACAGACTTGACACAAACGACCATTTTAACAAGACTACACAAGACAAGGCAACACTCCAGAGGCAACAATGAAAGCATAAAGAGGGAAGTAGCTAAGCTGCAGCGAGGAGAGTGTCATCGCATGGTCCTAATCATGGGTTATCCAGGGTATCTTTCACTAGAAGCCGGCCCCCCATCTATGGTTATCCTGGCGACCCTTTGGCACCGGCCCCATAGGGTGACACATGCGGAGTCGACACATCCTCTCATGTGGACAAGGAGGTCGCCCTTGCCAACCAGGCCTTCTCAACCCATCCTTAGTCTTTGAGAGCACTCAAGGCATGGGTGAGGCAACATACTTATCTTGTTATGTGAAAGACTACCCGACCCACCTAGATATATTTTAAATTATCACTTGATTACAACTTCCATGGGGTTATCTAGGCAGCCACTTTCGGCACCGGCCCCACTATGGAAGCCACTCTCCTTTCTACCCTAGCAACCCTTATACAACATCTGAAACAAATGACATGCATGAGCGAGGGACTATAAGACATCTAACTTTTCACAACCATCATGATACAAAAATAGTTACAAAGTTCCATATCCACAAGACTTTTTCCCATCCAAACAAACTCAATTCATCAATCCCATTCCATTGCCATGCCACAGTTTGAACCAAGGACTAAGAAGCCATACCTCTGGAGTTAGGTAGGTTGAACACAAAACCAATGTTAAAGTAACCATTACCCGACAAGGACAACGCTGACGCGTCTTGACATCAAGTAGTTATGACATCTCTCAAGATTCCCACTTCACAATTAACCAAATCAAAGACAAAAACTCAACCCCAAATAGACACAATGATCCAATAAAAGCATATAGATACAACTAGGAGGATAACCAAGCATATGGGATTCAATGTACTCCTAATTTAATCATGAAATTATCTATGAGATTTTAACTTCATTTCAAGAAAATTCTAGTTTACGGAATTAATAATTTCTCTACAACTCCAAAATAAATTTCCTAACAATCATCCTCTTCTAATAAAAACAACCCATAATATAATGCTAAGCATGAATTTCCAACTAAGATCTATTGATTACACATCCTGATATGAACAACTACAAATGTATAAATATTCTTGCTATAATAAAAAGAACTTTTAGTCAACCATCTAACTATTACAATTTCTAATAAACAACTATAAATACAATATATTTTCTTATAAGTATAGATTACCATCTCTCATTATACAGTTACAATTTCAAAACAAAACGCTGTACATATTTACCTACAAGCATAGATTACCATTTAACATTTAACAATTACAATTTCTAATAAAAACATTATAAGCATATGTATTTTCCTAACATCTTACCATTTACAATTTTCTCATATACACAACTATAAGTAAATACATTTTTCCTATTTGCATATATTACTATCAACATGATACTAACTACCATTCTTAATGAGATCATCTAAAATTACATCTATATATTTCTTTTCCCAAGCATAAATTTTCATCTAATATAAACAATCTCCAATCGAACATTATAAACCTATGCAATTTTCTATAGGCATAGATTCCCAACTAGCATTTACCAAATATCATCTCAAATCAAAAGAAAACTATAACCATTTATATTTTCCTAAAGCATAGATTGCCAACTAACATATTACCACTTATGAACTCAAAACAATCATATGTATTTTCCTATAGACATACTACTGACGACCATTCCTTAACCTAACAGCTACAATAATTATATTTGTTTCCCTATAAGTTAAGATTTTCCCATTTAACATACTATGATTACCATTTCCTAATAGAACAATAACAAACATATCTCTCATTACTACATCCAAACTACAGTCTACCAAATTACGACTACAATTCCAATTACTAATACATACTTTACGCTATGAACAGCGACCTTCTAAGGAATATATTATATTTAATACCAAACTCAGCTTGCAGCGAAATAAGCAAGGAAATTGTCAACTAAATTTCAAGGCCGACACACACTACAGATATACGCGAGCCAAACAACAGTCAAGCGGGAGTCAAGATAGAAGTTTCCCAAACGGCACCCAAATCGCTATATCTCACAGAAATCACACATGCTACAATCTGAGAGAGGAATCTCATGAGTCTGCAACCTCGACATTACACGGGGAGGGAACTGAGGTAGCAACGACGCAGAGAAGATCCCAATGCAAGGAGTGGTCGGCCAGAGAGGGATAGGAGCAAAATGATCACAGAGTATATGATACCACATCACGCCATTCTTCTACCAGTTCAAATGATGTAAGGTAGGGCAGAGCACAACACGCCTGGCTAGAGACAAGGTAAAAACAGCGTTCCAACCCTAATCTATCGTTGGGAAAACAAATAGGCAGAGAGCTAACTCAATAAAAAGAAAACATTACAAGGGCTTATGGAGACAACGACTGGCAAAGGTATGATCATGTAGTTTTGAGAGAGCTCCCAATCCTCCCTATGGCGTTCGGTCTAATTGGTGGGAAAAGTTTGAAATAAGAACTTCGATAGAGGAGGAGTATTGTAAGAGAAGATCAACCCACGATTTCTGGCAGGGACAAGCATACAACAATCACCCTTACAAAAAAAATAACTAAGGTAAAAAAAAATCACAAGTAACATTGCAATTGGTTGTTGTCGATTTCAGATACAAAGCAAGTGAGTTTTGATGCACATCCCACTCAGATGGGTAAAGCTAGGAGAGGCCGATCTATGGCCTAAAGAACAGCAGAGAATGAAAGGGTCAAGAAATTTGCAATAGATTTAAAATGGGTCATTAATTTCTTTTGATTGAGATCACTTTGAAGGGTTATAGTTGATTGGGTTCAAGATTTCAAGGAGGGTTATGACAAAACTAAATCAGAAGAATAACAACTTGAAAGATTCTACGGAGATTAAATATTACGACAACAAGGTGTGATTCCCAAGGCGGAAGCGAGGTTAGGGGCATCAACATTCGATCACACAGGGTACAAGACGACACAAGCTACAAAGATATTTAAATTCCATGTTACAGGACATGCAAATTTCACACACAGAACACGCTGCATTAAGATTTAATTTACAAGCTACATAATTGCAAATTTTCACACAGAGAGACAAAATCACATACCCAAATTTCAGTCCCACTTCAAATTTTCTCCAAATCCTGTAACGAAATTCTCTGTTTTCTCCCCAATTTTGTCTTCCTCTTACCACCCCTCTCCAGAACAAAATCCCGCAATATAAAAATGGCCCAGCTCATAAATTAACACAGACATGCATCCGTTACCCAACATCCCACTCCTCCAAGAATTTAAAATCTTGCTATAAAAAGAGATCCTCCAAATCTTAAAATTTCAAAATTGACAACTTATGCCATTAATTTACTACCTAAAATTATTCTTTTAATTAACAACATAATAATTAATCATACTAAAACTTATGACGGTAAAACAAACATGAAATAATTAATTAAGTCATATTATTCCCAATTTCACAACTACTCAGAATAATATTGGATTTACCATAATGATAGCAAGAGCACATATACATAACATAAACCAACTCCCAACACGTGACGACCAACAACAGGAAACGAGGATCCAACATCGCATCACGACACAAGACCACAACAAAAGACTGGGACTGACCTAGCGGAATAAACCTCCCATTACCTCCCATCACTGATACCCATTGGTGCAAGAGCCCGCTCAAACTTGCTATGTCAGGTGGAGTTGAGGCTCGGTACCTGCAGCCTGCATCCGAACAATTGATTGTATACGATCAAATACATATATGTCAACACACAGAGAGTCAGAGAATCACGGCGTGGTAGGGTGCTCGAAGCGAGTAGTACTACACCATCCCTACTCTTGAACAAGATTATAGCCACTGCATTTGCATTCAGATATCAACAGATCAAATAAAACATGCTAATATTAATCCATTACTAATCATGTCCAACTCATAACTGAAGTAATAATAATGTCATCATAAACTCATAACACATGTCTAACTATATCAGTCGAACATAGTCCATCCAAATCCAAATAAGCATAAACCATAACCTACTAATCAAATGTCTCAGAACTGTATAAATGCAATGAAAGACTAGCAACTGTCTCAGAACTAACAGAGAGAAATATGAAACTAACAACTATCACAAGCCAAAATGCGAGGGGCATTACATCCTCCCACCCTAGAATCAGGCTTACTCCTGGAAGCCTGCAAATAAGTAAAGATATAACTCTCTCATCCTAGAAACATCCTCCCAGGTATCAGAAGTCTCATCATTAGGATCCCACTGGACCCTGACCTGCTCCACGTCTCTGCCCCTGAGAGCAAGTCTCCTATGCTGTAGAATGCCTACGGGCTCCAAAGCCAGTTGCCCGTCCTCTACCTGTAGAGCAGTCCAATCAAGAACATGAGCAATGTCTGGATAGTAAGGTCTAAGTACAGAAACATGAAACACATCATGGATGCATGAAAGGCTAGGCGGCAAAGCAAGACGATAAGCAACTGGACCGATCCTCTCCAACACCTCGAAAGGTCCAAACAAAGCATGGTGCTAGCTTAGAGCCCTTTCCGTAGCGGATTGGACTCTTTCGCGGTCGCACACGCAAAAACACCCGATCCCCAACTGAAAACTGACGATCGATCCTATGAGCATCTGCATACTTCTTCTGTCTGTCCTGAGCTGCCACCAAATGATCTCTAATCCTCTCAACCTGCTGCTCCATATCTCTAAGCATATCTAGTCCTAGTAGGACTCTATCCTCCAGACGATCCCAATTTAGAGGGGTCCTACACGGACGACCATACAAGGCCCGAAATGGAGACATGCCAATAGAACTATGATATCCATTATTATAGGCAAACTCCACCAGGTATAGGTAGTCCTCCCAACGACTCTGCCGATCCATCACATACATCCTCAACATATCCTCGAGAACCTGATTAACCCTCTCGGTCTGACCATTAGTCTCAGGATGGTAAGCTGAGCTAAAGTTCAACTATGTCCCCAAGGCATGCTGCAAGGAAGTCCAAAGGGCGGAAGTGAACACTGGATCCCTATCAGAGATGATCCTACGAGGAATCCCATGAAGTCTAAAGATGTCCTCCATGAACACTCTGGCCATCGTAGAAGCATTGTAAGAAGCACAAACAGGAGAGAAGTGAGCTACCTTCGTCAACCTATCCACAATGACCATAATAGCATCGTGTCGACGAGAGGATACCGACAAACCAACAATGAAGTCTATTGAAATGATATCCCACTTCCACTTTGGAATCAAATGAGGCTGCAAAAGACCTGCAGGATGCTGATGCTCCGCCTTCACCCTCTGACACTCAAGACATCTCGACACAAAATCAGCAATATCCCGCTTCATACCACTCCAAAAGTACAGCTGACGCAGATCTGTATGCATCTTCTTGACACCCGGATGAGCAGAATAGGGTGCCCGATGCGCCTCTGACAACACTAGGGTCCGAAGACCCTCAGAACAAGGAACATAGATACGACCCAAATGTCGCAAAAGACCATCTGACTCAAGAGAGTAACTGAAGAATCTACCCTCTAAAGGTCTACCAGACTCAATCTCGGACTTCACCTCCTAGCACCAACTGTCAGTAGGAAGTCCTGCGAGAATCTGACCTCTCAAGTCAACTGAGAGAGAGACTGCTGAGATCTCATGCCTCCGACAACTAAGAGCATCCGCTACCACATTCTCCTTGCCCTGAATATACTTGACCTCAAAGTCATACTCGCACAAGAACTCCATCCAATGCCTCTGCCTCGCATTCAAGTTTGGCTACGTGAAGATATACTGTAAACTACGATGATCACTGTGCAGCTCAAACTGATGCCCTAAGAGAAAATGCCTCCATCTCGCCAAGGTATGCACAACAGCAGCTAACTCCAGGTCATGAGTGGGATAGTTCAATTCGTGATCCTTGAGTTTGCGAGACTCATAGGCAATCACGCGACCATCCTGCATCAGAACTGCCCCCAAACCCTCCAAAGAAGCATCGGTACAAACAACAAAGTCCCTAGCAGGATCAGGAACTGCTAAAATAGGTGCGCTGGTCAACTGCTCCTTAAGGGTCTAAAAAGCTGCCTGACACTACTCTGACCAAACAAACTTCTTCCCTTTCCTCTGAAGAGAAGTAATAGGATGGGCAATCCTTGAAAACCCCATAACAAAACATCGATAGTAGCCTGCCAAACCCATAAAACTGCGGACCTCAGAAACATTAGTAGGTGCAGGACAATCCATAATAGCTTGGATCCTCAAAGGATCCACCGCAATACCCTCTCTAGAGATAACATGACCCAAATACTTCACCTCTGTCTGAAAGAATTCGCACTTCGACAAATTGGCATAAAGCTGATTTTCTCTCAAACACTGCAACACCTGACGCAAATGCTCCTCATGCTCCTCCATAGTCCTCGAATAGATCAATATATCATCCAGAAATACAAGAACAAATCTGTTGAGATAAGTGCAGAAAACACCATTCATCAGGCTCATGAAAACTGAAGGTGCATTCGCTAACCCGAATGGTACCACTATGAACTCATAATGTCCATAACGGGTGCGAAATGTTGTTTTGTGAATATCTGCCTCAAATATCCGCAACTGGTGACATCTCGACTTAAGGTCAATTTTAGAAAATACCCTGGCCCCCTTAATCTGATCAAACAAATCATCGATCCGAGGCAAGGGGTATCGATTTCTCACTATCACCTTATTGAGCTGTCGATAATCGATACATAGCCGCAGAGATCCATCCTTCTTTTTCACAAAGATCACAGGTGCTCCCCAAGGAGAAACACTAGGTCGAATGAACCCTTTGGCTAACAGCTCCTCCAACTGCAGTCGAAGCTCCTTAAGCTCCTAAGTGGTCATCCTGTATGGAGCTCGAGAGATGGGCTCTGCGCCAGGAGCGAGATCAATCCTGAAGTCGATGTCACGCTTAGGTGGCATCCCCAGAATATCAGATGGAAAAACATCAGCATACTCCCTCAAGAGTGGGTGATCGTCAAGAGATGCCTCGCGACTCTCCTCCATCTCCAAGTCACTAACAGAAACTACAAAAAGCTGACATCCCTGACGCATGCATCTCTTAAGTTGCATAGCGGAGATTATACGTAGGGAAATAGGTCTCTGAACTCCTACAATCTCAACCTCTGCTCCAGAATCATCCACACATCTAACAGACTTATGCCGACAATCTATCATTGCCTGATGGGCCTCTAACCAATCCATCCCCAAAAATATATCATATGATCCAAGGGGTAGGATGCGAAGGTCTACTGTAGTAGATAGAGAGCCAATCCTCAACTCACACCCGAGAACTAGAGACTCAACTGCAACCTTAGCCCCGGAAGCCAACTCAACCTGCCACCTATCATCCTGCTTTGTTGCCACTAAGCCACAACGCTCCACAAGAGGACATATGAACGAATCAGATGCACCGGAATCAAAAAGAACAGAAAAACCAATACCTCGCAAGAAACCAGAAGTCTCCACCACGATGCCCTGATGCTTTGCCTAACGGTTATCCACCACTGCAAAGACTCTGTGTGATCTGCCTGCATCACCAACCGTTGGCTCTGAAGCCGCCGGTCGATGTCCAAACCCTGAAGTACCCTTCTGTGGGCACTGTCTAGCAATATGGCCCTGTTGGCCATAAGAGAAGCACCCGGTGCCTCTACCAAAACCACCGCCACCCTGGAAAGCACTAGACTGCTGAAAACTGCCTCACTGCGGACTGAGCGCTCTGAGCGGGTCGATCAACATGATCCTGCCTAGCACACTGCCAATTCCGATTCTTCTTATTTTGAAATCTATTACCTTGTTGATGCTGCGAATTCTTCGGCTTGGACTAAGAGTACTGTTGGTGCCTGAATTGACTGTCAATTTTCAAGCAATTTTTCATGCAGGCACCTTCCCAAAAAATATAAAAAAAAAAAATTTCTAAGTTTTGGGGCCTCCTCAGCATGTTTCAGCATCAGCATCATATTTCTTGAGGGGGTCATGATGTGCCATCGGTGTGACTTTGTTCATTGGGCAAATCTTGGAGAGTTGGGCCGATAGGGTTACTTTGCCCGATGGATTGGCTTGTGGGCGTCGGCGTGACATTCTGTGTCGGCATAGGTTTGAAGTGTTGCTCCGACGGTTCGGGTCTGGCCGACGGGGGGATGTGAAGTGGTCATTGGCGTAACGTGGTGTGGTCGGCAAAGGAGCTTTCCGTTGCTCTGATGGTCTTAGTCACGCCGATGGATGCGCATCGGAGAGAGTTCGTGCATCGGCAAAGGTGTAAAGCGTTGGGCCGACGGTGGTTTTCTCGTCGATCGGGTTGTGTCGGTGTGACGGGTGATATCGGCAGGAGAGTTTTCAGGCCTACCGATGGAGTTGGTCTTGCCAATTGGGTCTTTTGTGTCGGCAGGAGTCAAGGCGATGGGCTATTGGCGGATGGTTTGCAAGTCGTGCAGGGCAAAAGCGCACGACACTTGATTTACTCATGGCTTGGTTTATAAGGAACTCAAGCAAGTATTGCGGGGTGAATGTGGGATTATTGATCTCACATTTCTGGGCTAGTCAGTGGTGGATGCGCGGGGTGCCTATGTGGCACATTCTTATTGGTCCTCGACTTTTTGGACTTTTTGACGCCGTAGATCTCGGCGGGAAGTTTGGAGATCGACGGTTATCTTTTGAACATTCAAATGGAGAGTTCTCAACGCTTCCACTGCTGCATCCCGAGGCTGTGAGTTGGTATGCCATTAATGGCAAGATTATGCAGGGGTATGGCTCGAAAGGACATGCCAGCTACCCGATTCAGAAAGAAAATCTTGGCGCGGCAATGCAGATCCCAACCCTGTTTGCTCCTTCCCTCCTGTCTGTGCGGTGGCATTGAATGTTTTCGGTGCCCCTTGGCGATGCATTGTATCTGGCAAATTTTTTATTTGCCTTGTAATTAATTTTTGGCTAAGTACACGGTTCTGTATAAAGGGCAGACTGTGTCACTTTTTCTAGGGTTGGATGTTTTTGGGCTTTCTGCTTTGACTCTGAACACAAGGTGTTCACATTTTGAAAGGCATTTTTTGTTACAGATTCAGTCCTTGGTCTGGTGTATCAGTCAATCTTGTCTTGTGAATGATAATTTCCTGTATGATAACTTTCTATGCAGATTAATTTTAAATGAAAAACACTTGTGGTGTGTATTGTTTAGGATTGTCTCTTGTATGTTATTTGTTTTCCTTTCAAACAAGGTTGTCAAGGGCTTCCAAGTTTTTCAGTATACACTTGCTGTACTGTGTGTCTGATTTCTTGCATCTGCTCAAGGAGTGGTTAAATAGGCTTTTGATCAGATACAAAGGAAAATAGATTGCATCATAGGATCTATTAAGTATGATCATAGGTAATACTTTTTCTTGGACATATTGCTGTTAGGCAGTAATATTTTACTCAAGTCCTCCGAATATGAATTCATGTTGTCATAGGGAAACATTTACATTCGTAGATTCGACTCTGCTGCCCAGATAAGGCACTGGTTTGGGAATCTGTCTGTTCAAAGGGTCTAGGAAAGTCCAATAAATCCAAACATCAAATCAAACCATTTCATACTTCCACCTGTTAGTTGTAGGAGTAGGAGTAGGAAACCCCTGCATGCTCTCATCCCTAACCAGACATATGTGTCCAAGAATGTTGCCAACCTTGTGATTTGTTACACAAATCTTGGTCCACACATGAGAGTATTCTGCCTGTTACTGTCAAGTTAAACCTTTCTGTCATTGAGCCAGTCAATGTTACATCTTTATCAAATAGGGATACCCCCCTTGGTGCGGCAGAACCAGAAGCGAAGGGGAGGAGCTCACGTAACCTCCCGTTTCTGTTGGCCGGATCAGCCTGTGCAATAGGAACTGGCAAACCCTCTGCAGATCCGGGAAAATAAAAACCAACAAGTACTGCTGCTGCTATCCACCCTTTGAGGGTGCATGAGATCCTGATGCCTGAGTATGACCACCACGAGAACCATATCTTGCAGAAGGTGCACTTCCAATGTGCACACCTATATGCCCACCGAATGCTATGGCCAAATTCTCCTCTAGTAACTGGGATTTCTCCACAGCAACCTCCATAGACTTAGATTCGAATACATGAACCCCTCCACTAATCCGGGCATTCAAGCCCCTAATAAAATGCTGCACCAATATAGACTCGTCATCCCCAATACCTGCATACTATTTGATCTCATAAAATCTGCGCTCGTACTGCTCCACTGTCATGGCCATCTGCCTCAGGTCGTGAAACTCATCTGTGCGGCGCTGCCTCCAATGATCAGAAAGGAAACGGGCTCTGAACCTCTCTAAAAACAACTCCCAAGAGACGGTGCTAATGTCCAAATGCAGCTTTTGCTCCTCTAACCGCCACCAAGTCGAAGAAAACCCTCGGAGATGCAAAATAACAAATCTGGCTTTGGTGTTGCTGCCATACGGATGCGTGGCGAAACACCTATCCATATCCAATAACCAAGTCTCCACCTCTAGACCACTACTAGCGCTATCAAAGGTGGGAGGGTGTGCCCTCAGAAGATCTCTCATATGGCTAGCTAGTGTGGCCGACTGCTCAGCTGTCAACTCCCTCCGCCTAAGAGATCTCTCTCTCTAGGACCCGGCTAATCTACCTCCTGACCTCCTCTAGGCTGCTCAACCTCCTGTCTAGGGCCTAAACGGGCAAGGGCCTAAATGGGCAAGGGCCTCCTCAAGAATCTGTCTCAACTGGGCTCCCTCAGGCTGACCCTGACCCTCCATATTTTGACCCCCGCCTTCATGGGCACTCTCATGAGGAGAGCTGGGAGGTGTACCGCCACAACCCCTCCCACAACCCCTACCTCTGCCACGACCTCGACCCCTACCTCTAGGCATCTACCTATAGCACCAAGAGATGATTTATTAAACACAGAAAGGAAAACAACAGGTATGAAATTAATCTACAGAGTTTAAGCACTACGTCACATAATGGGCTCAATTGTAACCAGAGTACCCAGTGTTTAAACTTGGCTTTGATACCAAATGTGACGCCCCGTCATTCAACCCTAGAGAGTTAGACTAACAAGAGCAAAATTAAAGAAATAAATTTTTATTTTTATTTCTTTAATTGAAAGCAAGAGATTGCAATAACAGTAACCAAAGATACCATAATACACAACATAAAGGAAAGTGCACTTCTAACTCCTCTAGGGAAAAATAACTCCAATTGATCATACAGTTTTAACAACACCAGTGATATACAACATACTACTACAACAGATAAGGACAACTTTTACATTTGCAAGATAGTTAATTTACAAAGTTACAATACAAGATTACAAGACCGATCACGTCGGTTTACAAATGAATACATATGAAATTATACAACTCTGAAGGTGGGAAGCAATCTGGAACTAGAACACCTCTATATAGGGCTCGAACCAAATCTCCAAGAAAACCAATGGATAGCTCTGCCACACAACCATGTGGAACCCTGAGGTCCACCCCTCTGAGCTAGCAGATAACAACGAGGATTCCACTAAGCCAATCATCATATAAAACCAAACGAATACAGACTTGACACAACCGACCATTTTAACAAGACTGCACAAGACAAGGCAACACTCCAGAGGCAACAATGAAAGCATACAGAGGGAAGTAGATAAGCTGCAGCGAGGAGAGTGTCATCGCATGATCCTAATCATGGGTTATCTAGGCTATCTCTCACTAGAAGCCGGCCCCCATCTATGGTTATCCTGGTGACCCTTTGGCACCGGCCCCATAGGGTGACATGCGGAGCCGACACATCCTCTCATGTGGACAAGGAGGTCAACCTTATCAACCAAGCCTTCTCAACCCATCCTTAGCCTTTGAGAGCACTCAAGGCATGGGTGAGGCAACATACTTATCTTGTTATGTGAAAGACTACCCGACCCACCTAGATATATTTTAAGTTATCACTTGATTACAACTTCCATGGGGTTATCAAGGCAGCCACTTTCGGCACTGGCCCCACCATGGAAGCCACTCTCCTTTCTACCCTAGTAAGCCTTATACAGCATCTGAAACAAATGACATGCATGAGCGAGGGACTATAAGACATCTAACTTTTCACAACCATCATGATACAAAAACAGTTACAAAGTTCCATATCCACAAGACTTTTCCCATCCAAACAAACTCGATTCATTAATCCCATTCCATTGCCAGTTTGAACCAAGGACTAAGAAGCCATACCTCTGGAGTTAGGTAGGTTGAACACAAAACCAATGTTAAAGTAACCATTACTCGACAAGGACAACACTGACACATCTTGACACCAAGTAGTTATGACATCTCTCAAGATTCCCACTTCACAATTAACCAAATCAAAGACATAAACTCAAACCCAAATACACACAATGATCCAATAAAAGCATATAGATACGACTAGGAGGATAACCAAGCATATGGGATTCAATGTACTCCTAATTTAATCATGAAATTATCTATGAGATTTTAACTTCATTTCAAGAAAATTCTAGTTTACGGAATTAATAATTTCTCTACAACTCCAAAATAAATTTCCTAACTAATTTCCTAACAATCATCCTCTTCTAATAAAAACAACCCATAATATAATGCTAAGCATGAATTTCCAACTAAGATCTACTAATTACACATCCTAATATGAACAACTACAAATGTATAAATATTCTTTCTATAATAAAAAGAACTTTTAGTCAACCATCTAACTATTACAATTTCTAATAAACTATAAATACAATATATTTTCTTATAAGTATAGTTTACCATCTCTCATTATACAGTTACAATTTCAAAACAAAATGCTGTACATATTTACCTACAAGCATAGATTACCATTTAACATTTAACAATTACAATTTCTAATAAAAACACTACAAGCATATGTATTTTCCTAACATCTTACCATTTACAATTTTCTAATATACACAACTATAAGTAAATACATTTTTCCTATTTGCATATATTACTATCAACGTGATACTAACTACCATTCTTAATGAGATCATCTAAAATTACATCTATATATTTCTTTTCCCAAGCATAAATTTTCATCTAATATAAACAATCTCCAATCGAACATTATAAACCTATGCAATTTCCTATAGGCATAGTTTCCCAGCTAACATTTACCAAATATCATCTCAAATAAAAAAAACACTATAACCATTTATATTTTCCTAAAGCATAGATTGTCGACTAACATATTACCACTTACAAACTCAAAACAATCATATGTATTTTCCTATAGACATACTACTGACGACCATTCCTTAACCTAACAGCTACAATAAATATATTTGTTTCGCTATAAGTTTCGATTTTCCCATTTAACATACTACGATTACCATTTCCTAATAGAACAATAACAAACATATCTCTCATTACTACATTCGAACTACAGTCTACCAAATTACGACTACAATTCCAATTACTAATACATACTTTACGCTATGAACAGCGACCTTCTAAGGAATATATTATATTTAATACCAAACTCAGCTTGCAATGAAATAAGCAAGGAAACTGTCAACTAAATTTCAAGGCTGACACACACTACAGATATACGCAAGCCAAACAACAGTCAAGCGGGAGTCAAGATAGAAGTTTCCCAAACGGCATCCAAATCGCTATATCTCACAGAAATCACACATGCTACAATCTAAGAGAGGAATCTCATGAGTCTGCAACCTCGACATTACACGGGGAGGGAACTGAGGTAGCAACGATGCAGAGAAGATCCCAACACAAGGAGTGGTCGGCCAGAGAGAGGGATAGGAGCAAAATGATCACAGAGGATACGATACCACATCACGCCATTCTTCTACCAGTTCGAATGATGTAAGGTAGAGCAGAGCACAACACGCCTGGCTAGAGACAAGGTAAAAACACCATTCCAACCCTAATCTATCGTTGGGAAAACAAATAGGCAGAGAGCTAACTTAATAAAAAGAAAACATTACAAGGGCTTGTGGAGACAGCGACTAGCAAAGGTATGATCATGTAGTTTTGAGAGAGCTCCCAATCCTCCCTATGGCATTCGGTCTAATGGGTGGGAAAAATTTGAAATAAGAACTTCGACAGAGGAGGAGGATTGTAAGAGAAGATCAACCCACGATTTCTGGCAGGGACAAGCATACGACAATCACCCTTACAAAAAAAAAATTAAGGTAAAAAAAAATCACAAGTAACATTGCAATTGGTTGTCGATTTCAGATACAAAGCAAGTGAGTTTTGATGCACATCCCACTCAGATGGGTAAAGCTAGGAGAGGCCGATCTATGGCCTAAAGAATAGCCGAGAACGAAAGGGTCAAGAAATTTGCAATAGATTTAAAATGGGTCATTAATTTCTTTTGATTGAGATCACTTTGAAGGGTTACAGTTGATTGGGCTCAAGATTTCAAGGAGGGTTATGACAAAACTAAATCAGAAGAATAACAACTTGAAAGATTCTACAGAGATTAAATATTACAACAACAAGGTGTGATTCCCAAGGCGGAAGCGAGGTTAGGGGCATCAACATTCGATCACACAGGG
Source organism: Cunninghamia lanceolata (assembly GCA_027924645.1). Taxonomy (NCBI): domain Eukaryota; kingdom Viridiplantae; phylum Streptophyta; class Pinopsida; order Cupressales; family Cupressaceae; genus Cunninghamia; species Cunninghamia lanceolata. The sequence goes on from BSBN01001526.1 coordinate 1,479,507, forward strand.
CACAAGACGACACAAGCTACAAAGATATTTAAATTCCATGTTACAAGACATGCAAATTTCACACACAGAACACGCTGCATTAAGATTTAATTTACAAGCTACATAATTGCAAATTTTCACAGAGAGACAAAATCACATACCCGAATTTCAGTCCCACTTCAAATTTTCTCCAAATCCTGTAACGAAATTCTCTGTTTTCTCCCCAATTCTGTCTTCCTCTTACCACCCCTCTCTAGAACAAAATTCCCCAATATAAAAATGGCTCAACTCATAAATTAACACAAACATGCATCCGTTACCCAACATCCCACTCCTCCAAGAATTTAAAATCTTGCTATAAAAAGAGATCCTCGAAATCTTAAAATTTCAAAATTGACAACTTATGCCATTAATTTACTACCTAAAATTATTCTTTTAAATAACATCATAATAATTAATCATACTAAAACTTGTGACGGTAAAACAAACATGAAATAATTAATTAAGTCATATTATTCCAAATTTCACAACTACTCAGAATAATATTGGATTTACCATAATGATAGCAAGAGCACATATACATAACATAAACCAACTCCCAACACGTGACAAACAACAGGAAACGAGGATCCAACGTCACATCACGACACAAGACCACAACAAAAGACTGGGACTGACCTAGTGGAATAAACCTCATGTTATCTCCCATCACTGATACCCATTGGTGCAAGAGCAAGAGCCCGCTCAAACCTGCTATGTCAAGTGGAGTCGAGGCTCAGTACCTGCAGCCTGCATCCGAACAATTGATTGTATATGATCAAATACATATATGTCAACACACAGAGAGTCAGAGAATCACGGCGTGGTAGGGTGCTTGAAGCGAGTAGTACTACACCGTCCCTGCTCTTGAACAAGATTAAAACCACTGCATTTGCATTCAGATATAAACAGATCGAATAAAACATGCTAATATCAATCCATTACTAATCATGTCTAACTCATCATAATTGAAGTAATAATAATGTCATCATAAACTCATAACACATGTCTAACTATATCAGTCAAACATAGTCCATCCAGATCCAAATAAGCATAAACCATAACCTACTAATCAAATGTCTCAAAACTGTATAAATGCAATGAAAGACTAGCAACTATCTCAGAACTGACAGAGAGAAATATGAAACTAACAACTATCACAAGCCAAAATGCGAGGGGTATGACAATTATCATTCATGTTTTAGCTATCAAACATTGAGAAAATCCAAAAACTCCAAAGAACAAATTGTGTAGTGTTTATAGTAACAGACTTGTTTAATGTTTTATATTTATAAGTAGATTGAATTAGGGAGCTTCCCTGCGAATTTGAGGAGAGGATTTCCTCATCCACTAATATATTTTGTGTTGTCATGAAAGTGACAAATTAAAACACCAACAACTAGTCAACTAGTCAAACCTAGCACTCCAACTTGGAAGTGTAACTCCCCTTCCAACATGCTCTTACACATTGCACAAATAGGCAATCCATGATGCTCTTTCAAGTCTACTTTGTAACCCTCCTCTTACATATTCTCTTACATCCATCATAATCACTTGGACAATTGTTGGACTATGTCATACATGAAATCTTCTAGATTCCCCATGTGGGGTGCCTTGTTTGAAGAGAGCCCAACACTAAAACATATGCAACATTAAATAATTACAATTGTTCCTACTCCTAGGACTTTGCAAGGTGATAAAATACCTAATCCTAACACAATGAAGTTCTATAATATAATTTTATTTTATTTTTGGAATTGCCCTCTCAAGTTCATGTGTGCATCAGATTATTCTCTCTAGTTGGAAATATGGAGATGGATGTGTTGAAGTGCAGGGGAGTCACTTGGTAGAAATTAGAATAGTAAATCAACATGTTAGTTTAGGGAGGCTATTTAAATCCAAGCATAAAGGATCAATATATTGCTAAATTTAGTAGCTAAAATGGCTAGCATAAATCATATTTATAAAATGATAAACACGTCAAAGGCAATTACTACAAATACGAATGGGACTTGAAACAAAAGTCCATAAAGATTTTTACAACTGTGTTGTGCCCAGAAAAGCGATAGAAGAGAAGCCTGCAAATATTGAACAAAAATTGACCTTATAAGAGCCAAGCAATTTGGAGAAGTTGAACTTTGACAAGCTAAAAGCAACACACTTCTCCATTGTTGGTTGTTTTAATTTGTCACTTTTGTAAAAACATAAAACAGAATAGTGAATACAATAAAATTGTTCTTCAAATTAGAAGGGGAAATTCCCTAAGACCTAACTAAACCTAAAACTAATAGAATTCACAAACATTTACACCATACAAATTGTAAATGGGGGCTTTGCATTTAGTATTAAATACTACTTTGACTATGTTTTTGCCCCAGATGCATTTAGTATTAATACCAATGGATGTTGTCTTTTGCTAAAATAGAGACCAATGATTAGCACCAACACAGGAAATGATTTAATATCACATGATTCCATGAAGTAAATTGTTAAACTGCATTCAAAGCTACAATTTAAATAGACTACTTGTCAATAAAAAGTTTGGCTTAAAACAAACTACTTTTGATTAACTTCAAGGAATTACAAACAAAAATTTGACAACTACTGCATAATCGCTGGACAAGTTCTATAACATAAGCATTACATCTTCTGTCTTTCGTTTTGCACAAACACTTAACACATTAACTTGACTTCGACTTTAAGTGACAATCTCAGCAACATAAGTTCGCTGTCAACTCTCCTCCTATTCTGTGTGTAAATGACACATATTTATGGCTTACTAGAGGTAGCTTCTAAAGCTCCAAATAATAATAAAATAATAACTTTAAAGCAAACTTTAAAGCAATTCTATCTTCATCCCTTCAAAAATAATATAAAATTGAATTTCCATCGCTTTCTTTCCTCTTTTTCTTCTCATCTTGGGCACCCATATGAAGGAAGGGCCCAAATTTGACGATTTTCTCCTTCAGATCACTTTATTTGATCTTCATCCTTGACTTAGGCACTTTATTTCTGTTTGGAGGAGCTTTTCTGACCACCTACCACTTTTCTTTCCATCTGGTGGAACTTTTGAAGTGCTTTGCCAACTAAAAGTGGAATTTTTTGGTCTAATTGCCAAAATAATGATTTTGTCATGAAAAAAAAGTTTGCCAATCGGAGTTGGGTGATCAAATTGCTTTTTGGTGGAACTTTGATGTTGGCACACCAAAGGAAAAACTCCACTTCTTGGTGTGCAATGGGGAAATCTCCACCCTTCGCCATCTTGTGGATTTTTGACATTGGCGAGCCATTGGGAAAGTTCTACTTCTTGGCATGCAATGGAGAAATCTTCACTCTTCACCATCTTTGAGGAATTTTCGACTGGTTTTGCCATGACAAAAGTTTTTCTTTTAAACTTCTTTCATTTTTGCGGATTTTGTACTTGGAAAGCTCCTTCGTTTATTTTCGAACACTTTGTCACAAAACGTTTAACTTTGATGAATTTTTCCTCCTTACTACCGTTCTTCCTTTTAGATTCCATTTTCTTGTGATGAAGCCCGAACTTGGTCTGACCACCTTTTGACCCTATCATCCACTGCCATTCTCTGAAGAAAAAGCAAGTTTCTAAAAATAGAAAGTTTAATTTTTTATAGACACTGAAAATGTTGACTTGAATTTAGATTTTTTGCATTGGCAATTTCATGTTGAAAAGGTGACCTTATTGTATGATCCTATCTCAATGCATTAGAAGAGATTTTCCTGTCATCTGCCACTCAAATTGTGCACCATAGTCTTTCTCTTAACTTCATCCCTTCCTTTTTCTCCCCATGCTAGAGCCTCCTTCAAAATTCAGAGCTTGATAATCTCCATGACGGGCATCCTACATACATTATTAGTGGACCAACACATACCAACACCTGAGGACTTGGCTATTTGACAAGAAAGATAACATAGTTGACATTGATGTGAAAAGAATGACCTGGTTTTTGGCTATAAATATGGTTGAAGACGAAGTTTTCTAGGGGTAGCAATTTTGAGTACCAACATCCATGAAAGCTGGGAAGTTCTTCAAATCCATGTGGGATTCAACCAAAGTTCTGTTCAGTATGTGCAAGCAAAATTTACTGTAGCTTAACGTAACTCAATACACTGGGCAGATGAAGCTGATTCCCAAGGAACCCAAGCAGGATCAGATTGCTAATTGGCAACTAATCACCCGGCTTAATGTGACAAATGAAAACATTTTCAAAGACTCAAAGCAATAGGTCAAAGCTAAAAAAGATAGCTCAAGGATTTATTAGAAAGGAACAGAGTTTCTCTCACAAGGAGAGATTAATTCTTGGTAACCTATTCTGGTTGTGAAGGCTCTGAAATGGACCAAAGCTTCCACAACCAGAAAGTGATGATGATCAAGCTTGATTTTGAGAAAGCAAATCATATACTCAAATGGCATTTCATATTTGACATTCTCCAAGTGGCTGGGGTTTGTAGAGAAGCTCATCTGCAGGGCGTGCATCTTTTTCAACAATGCTTCAGCGAGAATTGCAGTTAATGGCTCCATGACCAAGCCTTTCAACCTTCAGATATTCATCACTCAAGGATGTCCCATTGCCCTTTTACATTTTTTGTTGTCTACAAACTCTTTAAGAGTACCTGTTTGATACGTTCAAGTCTTAAGGAAGCCAGAAAGGTATTTCTCTTCCAAATGAATCTCAGCTAGCTAATTCATTTTTCATTGTTAATTCCTTTTCTGTAGGTGCACCAACAAGTAGAGACAATTGTGGCCTCATTGAATTTGTAAGATCAATTGAAAGATTACCATGAAAACAGATTGTTATAAGGATTCCAATCGTGCCCCTTGCAGCTGGACAAAAATTGGACACACAATGCTCTTTCAAGAGCTTGCAATTTCAGGTTCTGTAAAGTTCCTTTTCAGATTTCATATGTTGCAATTTCAGGTTAAAAACTTTTATAAAAGTTCCTTTTTAATTTTTTCTCTTTGAACGTTATGTAAAGTTTTTTCAAAAGTACCTTTCCTTAGTATTAGAATCTTAATAAAGGGTGCTTTATGAAATTGTGGGCACTTGGAAATTTTAACAACAAAAATGGAATTGTATTTAAAAGAAAAGAAAAAAAATTATTTTATTTTTTAGTGGTTGTTGTTGGTTGCAGGATTTTTAATAGCATCACAACCATTGGCCCAACCATCAGAATGGTTGCTATAACCATTGTTCAGCTGTTATAATTATTTTTCTCTCTGATGTATTATCAGATGAGTTTTTGAAAAAAGAAAAAAGATATAAAGTTTTAAGAAAATGAATTTCTTAGTTACTAAACTTGAAATATATGTAAACAAAACCCAATTTAATGCAAAGTCAACAAGATAGGCAGTCTCAAACAAAAGTAAAAACTTATTTAAAAGGATAAAAGTAAAAGAGATAAAATTGTTCTTAATATGATAAAACATTACCTTAGCTATCCCTCCGAGAAGGACAATTGAAGGCTGGCCCCTGAGTCCCTCAAGTCCTGCATATGTTGCTTCCACATTTGTTGCCTTACTATCATCCACCCAAAGCACCCCTTGATCATCCTCAACCACTGCAAAGATTGTGAAGGAAGGCTCTGTAACAAATCTTTCCCATGCTATGCAAAAGCCAATCATTACATAATTCAGAAAATGACATCATCATGTTTCAAAGCCATAATTTACAAGGATCATATTTGGCATTTAATTTTGGTAGCTTGAAATATCCTGGTTGAAGCCTCAATAGACATTTGATTAATGCAAAGCATCAAAGACTCTAGGAGCGTCTTATCCAAATCTATATTAAGACATATTCAGGCATAGTTTAGGATTCCTAGGTTCATGGTGATCCCAACAGATGTTACCTGCTCCCCTACAATACCTCTAATTTTTCTGAGAGCTGAAGCCTGCCAATATTCACTCAATATTAAGGGCAGCCTCACCCAAACTGGCATTGTACTTCAAGGTCATCAGACAGATTGAAGGCTGGTAACCAATGCTAGATAAACAATCCTATTTTCTTTAGGAACTAGATTTTGCCCTGGAAGATTTGATCCTTTTGAGCTTTTGTAGCAAAAGCCACAATGAATTAACCTTTTGACAATAATAAAAGTTATACAGATTTGGTTGGTTTCTAGTTATTTTGTGCCCAGACTGTCAATGTTTTGGGTCTAGTGAAAGCTCTCAGAAACCTGCAAATAAGGGTTCTTTCTTTGAGTGGCCATTGTCAGTGTTTCATTTCCTCCACGGAGAACAAGATGTTTGGGAGATTACCCAGCCTGAAATAACATCCATTTTACTTCTTTGATAGGAAATGGACTTAAAAATTGTTCATTGAGCATGAAATTTGATGAAACCATGCAGACCCTCTTTATAGATCTGGGAGGTTTCCTAGTCAACAATTGCTTTGAAAGTGTAATTGGGAAAAGGGTTACTAGAGGAGGCCATGGCCTCCTTAGGTCCTAGTTTAGGGTCCCTTCAGCCTAGGCACTATTTGTTGTAAGAAACAACCTTGGTAATGGTGGATCAGGTGAGATGGGGACAACTCAGAGTCTCCACAATTTGTTTTAGCATTGTGAACAAACCATACATGATCAGACTTAGTTTACATCCTCCATTCTTGAATGTCTCCTTCCCTAACCCCATTTTTCCAATGTAAAATTTGTGTATTACTCAGAGCTAGTCATGATGAGGTTTTATACCCTAGGGCTTGCTTGGGTAATATGCTTCCTCTATAGCTGTCCAAGAATAATTTGGATCTTCTTCTTAAATTTAACAAATCAGGAACTTGTTCTGCTACCCCATCATTCTCTACACATCTTACAAGATGGAGAATGCCTTCAACTCTTCCTTCTCTATCTATGGCTACTAAATGAAGGTCATCCTTTTTTATCTCTTTGTGAGAGTCTTCTCACCTTCTTTCTGAATTATTTTGCTCTTGCTTCCTTTTCCAAACTTTTGTGGATTTTCCTTTTTGTTTATCCATGGCTTCCATTTTCTTGCTCTGCCTAGGCGGTTCCACCAAGTCATAATCCATCTCTGTTTTGCCAAAGAAAAATAGTTATTTCCAATTTTCCAAATATCTAAGACATTTTGCAATCATAGCTCAAAAGGGAAAATTACACAAAGGCATGAGGGAAGGTCTGATTTTCTGATTTGCAACAGCAGTCCTTTACCTTCACATCATCATGAGATGGCAGCCATAAAACACGAGGATGATAGTGGTAAGAAGTCTTCTATTGTTGACACTCAAGATTTGAGGGTTGAACATGATGCACTTGTTGTGGAACCAAGCCACAAGAGGTCTGATTTTATATACCATGGCATAGAAGAGGTAAAGACCCAAAGCATGTGTGATGAGTGGCAACGGAGTGCTAGAGAGGCTAAGTTGCTAGCTGCCCAAGCAAGACAGCACCTACAAGAGGTCAAGGAACGTTGCAGTCACATAGATCATGCGAGGCAGTAGAGAGAGGCCTATCTTCGATCCCTATTTCTTCCAAGGGAAGAGACTATGGAGGTTGAGCATGTGAGGGATGAGCCTCTTGTGATGGACAAGCATGAGGAGCACTCAGGATTGCATGGACTTGATGAGAGGTATGATTCAGAAATTTCAGTTTGTGCAAATTGTTTTCATCATGAGGATCATGAGTCGCACCTTTTGGAGAGCCCATTGAAGGCTCAAGTAATGACTATGGATGAGGTAGTTGAACACACACTTTGTGGACCAGGACCGGGAATGGGCAGAACCGGTAACATTGTTCAAGTCGTAACAGACAATGCAAAAAATTGTAGAGCAGCTGATTTATTGATTGAGGAGCGTTACTCACACATCTTTTGGACACCTTGTGCGGTCCACTCCCTCAACCTTATGCTACAAAAAATTGGCAAAAAAATTGATTGGATCAAACAGGTGTATAGTGAGGCAGAAGACCTCCAAATGTTCGTCACCAACCACCATTATGTCACAAGGCATTTTCGAATCATTCTCAAGCTTGGAGCTGCTAAAGGTAAGTGGAGCAATTTTTATTTTTTCTTAAGTTTATGTTTTGAGTTTTGTAAAATTATTTTTTAAGAAGCCCTATTTATTTATTTTTATTTTGATTTTTATAGGTTGCTGAGACCCGTTTTGCCTCCAACACAATTGTCTTAAGACGGCTTGTGAAGGTTAGAGAGGCACTCTCTAACATGGTCACCAGCCAAAATTGGTCCATATGGAGGCAATCTAGCACTGCAAGGGCAACAAAGATTAAGCAGTTGATCCTAGATGACCATTGGTGGGATCGTGTTGAGTATCTCCTCAGTTCTACCGAGCCCATATTGAGTATGATCCATTATACCGACATGGATAGGCCTTGTTTGGGAGAGGTATATGATGGCATCGACTCAATGATTGAGAAGATGAAAGCCATCATAAATGAACATGAGCGAGATCCTAGAGAAACTTTCTTCAAACAAATACACGAAATTATTGAAGAGAGATGGGACAAAATGACCACCCCATTGCATCTTCTTGCCTTTGCACTAAGTCCCAAATATTATAGTACTGAGCTCCTTTCTGTGGTGACAAGGGTTGCCCCATATAGAGATGTTGAAGTCACCCAGGGGTACAAGGCAGCATTTTGCAGACTCTTCATTGATCCTGACATACAAGATGCAGTTAGAGTCAAGTTCATGGATTTTGTGAGCTCCAATGACACGAGTATTGATGCTCTTCGTGACAAATCTAAGGTTGATGCTCATAGGTGGTGGTACTTCCATGGCCGATCATTCATACACCTACAACCTCTTGCAATCAAAATTTTAGCGCAAGTAAGTTCTATTATCTTTTAGATTTTTAAGTTTCATTTCTAAATTCTAATTTATAACTCTCTCTAATGTTGTCTTAATAGGTTGCTAGTTCATCAGCATCTGAGAGGAATTGGAGCACATACTCCTTCATCCACTCAATAAAGCATAACCGTCTACACTCAAAAAGGGTGGAGGACTTAGTGTATGTGCATTCCAACTTGTGCCTCCTTACACACAAAGATAGGAACTACAAGGAAGGGGACACAAGGAAGTGGGATATCGAGCCAGAGCATACTAACCTGGATGCTACCATTTCCCACCTTGCCGCACTTGAAGTTGATGCTGATGTCGAGCTTGGTAGTGGGCATGAGAGTGCTAGTGCCAGTGCCAGTGCCACTGCTAGTGCGAGTGCTAGTGCGAGTGCTAGTGCCAGTGCTAGTGCCAGTGTCAGTGCTAGTGCTAGTGCCACTTTTTGTGATTCTTCTAATATACCAATACTCGCATCATCTAGTATGGATTGTGGTGATGATATTTTTGAAGATCCATATGATGATGATGCCTAATTAGTGATGGCTGATTGTTGACATTTGGCATTATAATTTTGATTTTTGAATTGTAATAACTATATATATCATGACATTCGACGTTCGTGTTTGACTAATTGACATTGTAGTGTTTTTAATTTCTAATACTAGTGTGGTTTTGTTTATTATATGATCATATTCATGATGCTATGGTATTCTGAACTTAATTACTACTGCAAATATGAATATATTTCTGATTTTTATATGTTTTTTGTATGGACAAACCCAAAATGAACCCACAGGCAAAAACTTTTTTGATCGAACCCGCGAACCGAACCCCCATATTATTGTGACGTTTTCACACATCGCCCCATTGCAAATGGGGACCCCCTTTTTTTTCCGCTTTTGCCGTCGTTGCTTTAGGATTCTAGTTTTTCTCCGAGTTTGCGGGTTTGGTAGTGTCGATTTGCCCAAATTTCGCCAAATTCTTGCTAAGAAGTCCATCATTTCATAGGAAAATGTCTAGGTCCTTCACTCTGAGCATATGAATACATGGTGAATAGGCTATCAATCCACAATTTGGGGGTCTTTATTCGCAGTTTCAAGGGTAAATGGAGTCCCCCTCCAAAGTCTTCAAGTCTCTGTTCAAAGTCCAATCCTCAATTCAATCCAGGGCCCTAAGCTCGCCTTAACGTAGGCATTCCCTTGGCAAAATTTGTCTTAGAGAGATAAGCTCCTCGAGGAGAGAGAATGACCTGCTTAGTGAGATAAGCTCCTCAAGGAGAGAGAATGACCTGCTTAATCAGATAAGCTCCTCAAGCTCCTCAAAGAGAGAAATTCGTGTTTTGGAGAGATAAGCTCCTCAAAACTCAGGGCTTAGTAGGATGAGCTAGAGGAAAGAGTGGTCATGAAATCCACGCCAAGAGGAAGAGTAGTCATGAAATCCACGCCAAGAGGAAAGAGTAGTCACGAAATCCATGCCCTCACCAAAAGTGTGCCTAGCTACAAGCAGGCAAGAAGGCAGCAGAGGAATGAAATCCATGGAATTGAAAATCCTAAAAACGAAATCCATGGACTCATGGAAAGTGCGCCCAACTCCAAGCAGCCAAGAAGGCAGGACTCAAGACTAAATCCATGGATTTAAGAATCCTAAAATCCAAATCCATGGATTCATAAAAGGTGTGCCTAGGGAAAGAAGACAAAAGACATGAGAAAATATCTAAAACTCACTAAAAATCCTAGGGAACATTCCAAAACAGCACACAATTCAAGAAAGTCATGTCAACAAGTCCTAATCCAAGGAATAGCAATGAGAAACTCACTACATCCAAGGCATGGGGAAAGGTGAAAACCTCAAACCAAGGGAAAATATCTTAAACAATTCCAAATCCTTGTCTAGATGAAGTGTATGCCTAGATGAAAGGAGAATTCCAAGCTTAAGGCAAATCCATGACTAGTGAAATCCATGCCCAACCCAAAATCAGCTGCCTTTGTGTTAGGTTAGCCAAGTGACAAGCTTGGGCTGCTTAGTCAAAAAACTACATCTCTTGTGATAGGTCAGCCTCCAAAAGGTGAATTCAGCCATATTTAAAGGCATTTGAAGTCACTTTACTTCATTTCGAAGCAAAGTCTTCCCATAACTCATCCATTTCAACAACAAAAGACATACTTCATCATATTCAGGCCGATTTCTGAAGGAGCAGCTTTCTAAAGGAGTGAAGAACAAGTTTCTGCTTCAAAAGCAGGTTGCTTCAGCCAGGCAAGGACATATCTCTCCATCCAAAGGCAAATTTCTTGATCAAGATTAAAGGGCAGGGCAGGTATCAGGTTCTAATTTCTTCATAATCAGACCAGATTTCTTCACCTCCATGGTCAATTTTTCCACACTCCAAAGCAGAAATACCAGCAAAGGGCAGATTTCTCTAGTCAAAGCAGTTTTCTCCATTAAAACCAGGCCTTTTTCAGACCTTTCCTCTTCAATTTCTGAGATTTGCAGACTTTCTTTCACCTCAAAACAGAGTTTTCTTCACCAAAGAGGTGGTTTTTCATCAAAAGAAGAAAGGAAATTTCATCAAGCAAAGTCAGATTTTCATTAAAAGACTGAAATTCCCATCAAAATCCGACTTTTCTTCACCTGGTAAAGGTCTGATTTCTGTGTATGCAGCTCAATTTTGACCTGGAGAAGTCTGATTTTTGTGTAGGAGGGTCAGTTTTGACTGATAAAAAACTCTAATTTCTGTATAAGGAGGTCAATTTTGACCAAGTGCAGAGGCAGATTTCATCAAAAGAGGCAGAGTTTTTTAATCTCCAGAACAGAGTTTCGCATAAAAGACCATAAATCCACTAAATAAAAGCAGCAAACTTGTCAAACCAAAGGCAGAATTCTCATTTAAAAGGAACCAGATTTATTAGAAAAGAACAGAATTCTTTAGGAAGGAGTGATTTCCCCACAAGTGAAATGAAGAAAATCCTTCATTTATTCAAGAATTTAGAAGTGAAATTGATCAAATCTTGCGAAATCATTCATGTTTCATTTCATAGTACACTGCATTAAGCATTTTATTCCCCTTTGCTATTCAAGGTTTTCCTTTGTTTTTTCAGGAATTGAGGACTAGGATAACTTCCATAAGGAGGGTGATCGACAAAGATCCGGATATTAGAGGTGAAAGCAGAAAATTCCAACGATCAAGAAGAAGACTACTCTCCAATGACAAGGAGACTTCATGAAAGTTCCAATGAAGATGAAGAGAGTTCAAGACTTCAATAACACAAAGAATGAATTCCTTTCAAAGACATTGCTCCATTCAATCACGCCCTTCTCCTCCCAATGCGCATCAACATAATCAGCACTAAAGGAAGAGGTGTACAAAGATCTTGTTCCTTTCAAAGACTTCAGTGACATGAAGATTGCTCGCATCAAGAAGAATTCCACAATCAAGGAATCCAACATCAAAAGAAGATCAATCACATGGAAAGTCCAAGCCAATACAGAAATCCAAATGAAACACAAGGATGAAAATTCCAAGTCCAAAGTACACTTGAGACAAAAGGGCAGGTAGAGGTGGCATCCAATCACCATCAACCAATCAAAGCATGCCAAGTACCTAGCCACAAAAGGACAAGATAAGGGAGGCACCCCAGGACATGTGTCATGTTTTCACTGGCCAAAATGTTGGCAGCCTTATCTTCTTTCTCACCCCCCCTTTTAGGGTTTCTATTTGACCTAATTTTGGGCGTCGATTCTAGGAAATCAAATCTTGACCCCTTTGTAAGCCTATACAAAGGCCCATATGCCTCATTTTCATTATTCATTAGACATTAGAATAGGAGAGGAGGATAGAAAAAGGAAAGAGAGCCGCAGTTGTTGTTCATTATTGTAATATTTCTCCATTTTTTAGAGCAATCTAACTTCAAGACATTGGTAGATTGTTGCAAAGACATCTCCAAGTTAATACATGAGCATTGAAGCATGGTGTTTATGGCATTCTTTGGATGTGTTAGCATGGTTTTCCAGTTTTCCTGAAACAAATCAAAAGCTCCATTGTTGCAGATCTGTTTGTTTTAATTTCAGTTTCATTTCTAGTTTTCATTACTTAGATTGGTGGAAGATTTTGCTATTGATAAATGCTGAAGCCCCTTTATGTTCATACCATTTGTGATTTGTGGCTTGCAAGTTGTAGTGCATGGTTAGTCTGAACGCTTTGAAAGCTTAACTTCGATTACTTGTTGCATAATACATGTCTATGTTCTATATATGAGTAATCTTAAAATCGTGATTGAAATACCTCAGAAGATTGCATCATCTTTGTGTAGTTGTTGTCTCATGGCGAAACAAAGCATGGTTGTGGTTTCACTAAGTCAATAACAATCCTTGCATCAGAGTAGATTTCTAAACCCCTTTCCCTTTTGCTTTTCTTTCAAGTTTGTTTGGGACGTTCCAGTCATCCACAAATCCAAGTCCAAGAAGTAATGAATTTCATCCATGTCCATGAAGAAGGAGCAATTTAGCGTAAGTCCCTTTGTGATTACCAGAAAGATCACATCATTTCACTGAGCCTATCCCTATGCATGTCAAGACCTGACATTCAAGGAACCTTGGAGCAGTCTCACTTGATCACATAGTTTAGCGTTTGAGATGCTTTGTTCAAGAGAGGATAGACCACTTAGTGTTTTATTCTAAATGTTGCTACTGTCATAAAACACACATCAACACGTACCAAAACCAGAACCGGTAACTTAGCCCAATCTCATCTTGGAGGTGAATTCACATGGAGTTCACACTTGCGCTTCATTGGAATTTGAAGATTTCAAGCATTCAAGCCACATCATTTTGGAGGAGCATTTGAAGATCATTTTTGGAGCAGATTTGAGATCCACCTTTGGTGTTGTTGGACAAATATTGACTAGGGTTCATGCCCTAGATTAAGCACCACTTCCCTAGGTGGGTGACTTCATTATTTTGAGTCATATTTGCTATTCCATGGTATGTATAAACCTAATTTAGGTTGAACATTATTGAGCAGAAATCTGGACTATGTTTGTATTGTTTGAGCCCATGAATTTGGTGTAATTCCAAATCAGCGTATCCAGATTTGGAGCAGCAGACTTATTTTATCAGAAATCATATTTATTTTGCCATGTTTGGCCTTTGGATGGTTGGTCTTCATGGTGGATATCTTTGTTGATGTTTCTACAGATTTGTGTTGTGACCACTTTACAACATCAACCCCAATTGCTAATTGGGTCCCCCTCTTTTTTGACTTGTTTGGATTCTTGCTCCGATCCTGGTGCTCTCCGGCGGGATTTCAAAATTGGCTCAACAATGATCGGAGAAGTGAGCGCATAGATTTCCTCCCGCATAGGCCTGGAACCCTAACTGCCTGTTCTAAACTGTCCTCAGGGAGGGGTTTTGTCTTTCCATCCTTAGGAAATGAACCCATTCCATCCTCGGCATGGAACCCAATTCTAGTCTGGTTGCAAGAGTCCATGTCCCGCTCAGGAAGTCCTTCCCGGACTCCAATCTAGGAATCCAGCCCAGAGGTCCAAACCGGAGTCCTGTCCGAAAGTGCCTATCCCAGAGTCTTGTTCAAGGAATACCTGCCCGGAATCCTGTTCCAGATTTATATCCCGACCAGACCCGAAACTCAACTAAGACTGTCATTTCTTGGCATGTTCATCCTCGGCATGGAACTCAGTTCCTGGCTCGACGGCTCCAATCCGGAAGTTCAATCCAGGGGATATCCTTTTGATCCCAGTCTGGCACCCAACCACATTTCAAAACTCGGAGGATTCTCGAATCAATGAAATTTTCAAGAACTTAGGGCAAATTTCAAAAAAGCAATCAGTACTTAAGTACCCCTCCGGAAGGCTGGAAATGCGACAAGAATATTCCTGGTCGCATATTCCAGTACCTGCTAGAATATGCGCCCAGGGAAGAAACTTATCCCTGGTCGCATAATCCGGCAGGTACTGGATTATGGCAGGTACTGGATTATGCGCCCAGGACAATTTTCAAAGACACCTCGAAGTGGGCAAACGTCAGAGACACCAACATCCATCCTTCAGTCATGGAAGAAATTGGGAAGCGAATGTATGGAGTGGATGGACATCCTCCATCCCAGCTTGCCGCCAAGATCGTCCAGAATGGAGTTGCCGCCGCCGCATGATTCCCACCCGCCATTCCTTGTCCCGAGCTGATCGTGGAATGTTTCATGCACTATGATCTGGAAGGAAGGATGGTTGTCGATCGCAACAACACAGTGGTGGCCTATTTCACCAAGGAAAGGACTGCAAAAGCTTTCAACATACCTGTCTATAGTCCCATCGAGTTCACAAGCCAGAAGGAGTCAGCCGACATGTTCCAGGCCGATCCGGCAACCTGTTTCGGGATCATCAACAAGACATGGATACAGAAGAAAAGGCCTCACCGTTCCAAGTTGCCAAGGACACCCCTTCAGTCCGACTTCAAGCAAGAGCATGGAGACCTCGTCATCATGCTGAACAAGATCATGGGAAGTCTACAGTCCTCTACCTTCGAGCCATGGATGTTCTACTACATCGAGGGAGTCATCGCTGGGACAAAGATGATTGATTGGGCTTGACTCCTCAGTGACAGTATTGATGCACAATTCCAAAACCTAGAGGAATCGAAGGACTTTTACATGAGTTTCGATGTGATCTATATGCTGGCAAGGAACAACAAATATCGGGGACTGTCATGGAAGGGACGTATCAGCAATCAAGAAGGGCAAGTCAGGGTCTACAATTGCTATCCCCAGCTCCACCTCCAGAACATAAACCATTTCCGAAGGTTCAATGACGCATTCGCCATGCACATTACCAGGACCCTCCAAGGAGGCATTCACCAAAGGTTATCACCCGAGGCCAAGCAGTTGATCCGGACATATGGCTCCTAGTTCATCCAATTCCTGAAGTTCACATACATCAGGGTGCAAGGATTCTTCGGCTATCCATATAGACTACCAAGGTATCCGTCGGACAAAATGGTCCTGTTGGAATTAACAAGGCAACTCTCAGAGTATGACAAAGTCCAGAAGAAGAAGGCCGGGGTGACCTATCCAGTCGAGACGGAAGGTGCGGTCGAGTCATGTCCGTCTCTCCAAGCCGCCGAAAGATCCGAAGAGGAGCTGTAGTTCTACAACCTAGTGACCCATTCCTTGCGGGAGAACTTTGACCCGTTCAATAACACCCGAGTAGCATGCGGACGGAGGCATAGACGTAAGGTACACCTAGAGGACCACTGGGCAAACGTTGAGGATGACTTTGAAGTGCGGAGGAGGACATGTTCCCGACTTTCAGTCGACATGATCAGGGCCACCGGGATCTTTGCAGTCCCAGATCAAGTCAAGGAGGATGGGAGGCTAGTCCAGCCATTCTTCGAACGGGAGAAGGATAAACCTCTTCCACCCTTGATTTGGTCTGATCCGGAGGTCACCCACTTGGATGATCTAATGGCACCTGTGCTAATGATAACACAGAAATGGATAGGCCAGCAGACAGAGAAATTGCACAAGAAAGGTATCCGCCCGACTTCTGACTTGATGGGAGACTTGGATTCTCAGTCTTCTGAAGAGGATATGACCGAGGACACTTCTATGAAAGAAGACGGGACGGGAAGACAAGAGGTGAAGGACAGGACGGCGGAAGATCCACCAACAAAGAGAGTAAAGGCCCGGAAGGAACCTATCAGCAGGCCCGACCAGGAGGAGCAGAATACATCTAGGCCTCACTCTGCTAGCACTTCTTCCATCCGAGAGGTGGATCTTTTTGAAGATCTGCAAATAGTCAAAGGTAAGGGACCCATGGAGGAGGAAATGGTCCCGAATGAGCAGGATGATCAGGAAGATAATGAGTCCATGGATTCCACCCGGGAACCGACACCCAACCTAATGGTGGGGAACCAGCCTAACCCTCCACCACGGAATCCAGGGGAGGCCCATCTTGAGGACATGCTCCATCACCCTGATTTGGAATTCCTCGACGAGGAGTTCAATTGCGGAGAAGTACTGACATCCACGCCACAAGTTGGTCAAGGCCCTTAGGAACCACAGAAGGAAGTCATTCCCTCCACAAAACCCAGTTGGTTGCAGGACAGGTTGCGGAAGAAGACAATCAAGAATAATAATCCTTCCACTGTACTTGGCGATTTTCTGGCTAGGATAGGGAAATCCACAGATCCAAAGAAGGCGAAGAAGTTTTCCAGGATTACAAGGGATGAATCCGGATCCCGCCGAGTAGAGGTGGCAATTCCCAGGGTAACCGAGGCAAAGGAGGACATTAGTCCGGATGACTTTGACATCTTGAAGGTCGACCTTGGACCAACCACGAAGGATCAAGAAATGGAGGAGTTGGAGGATTCCGTTGCCGCCATCCGAGAAAGGTTAAGGAAGGAAGAAGAAAAGAAGAACCAGTTAAAGCAAGAGAATGAGGAACTGGCGGCACATCCAGCAGCTCATGGGCCCATTGTAGTCCGCCCAAGGAACAACGTCCCAACCTTTAAGCATAACTAAGGATTCATTAGCTGAGGTTGAAGTTTTGAGGACGGCCAGCCACACAGCAAAAGTTTGGATAGAGAGGGTCTCGAATAGGGCCCATAGATTCGTAGAAGACCTCGTCCAGGTGAATGGGAGAGTTACAACACTTTTGGACAGGATTCATGCAATTCTGGATACATGTCAGCAATTCATAGTCGTCCGGGAGGAAACTATCCCTAGGCTAAAGGCACTGATGAACACTTCGAAGCCAAACTTGGTCAGGAACAAGGTAATACATGCAGATTCGGTATATGATTTCCTTGGCTAGTATTCCGCATTGCTCATGAAGAGAGATAACCTGGAGAAGATTGAAGGTGACACGTCCCAGGCCCATGCCATGTTGAAGGAGATCCAGGACAAAATCCTTGTATCATTGGAGACTTGGTTTGATCTGGATGTAGCACCAGATGGAGTCATTGACTTGGAGGAGTTGAAAGGCAAGATGCGGAGCATATACTTCAAAGCAACTTATCCTACTGAGGAATCCCATCTTGAGGATGCATCCTCGTTTCTGATCCTCGTTAACAGTATCCAAGAGCTGAGGGCGGATTGGGAGAATATCCTTGTCGCCTGCACCACCACTGCATCCGTCATGGAGTTCCGGATTGAAAACATGCCCAGTATTCCCATGGAGGAGTTGGAAGTCGTCCTGACCAAGTTCCTGGAGGCAAAGACTAAAGAACAGGAGGAAGTTCCAGACAGACAGGACAGTCCTATCCAGGAGTCCTAGACAGGTGGCGACCTGGACAGCTAGGGGATTTCCTTACACCTTCTGACACCCAGGATAGGTGGCAGTCCCCTGCATGAGCAATCTGACGACCCCACCCACTTTTCTAGGGTTTCTGACCCATCGCACATGTTTCAAGGAAATCTGATTTCCTCTTGCCCTAATGTATTTTGATAGCCTATATAAAGGCTGAGGGATGCTTTATTATAGCTCTCTTTCTTTTTCTGATTTCTATCATTCTGATGCTCCTAGAGCACCCTAGCAGCTAGCTTTTATTTCTACATTGTTTTTCCTGAGCTGAAACTCCAAGGATCAGTTGGATTGTTGTAATACAAACTTCTGAAGCAAAGATATAAGCATTGAATATTAGTGTTCATATGATTCTTTGGATGTTTGACATGGTTTTATTGATTCCTTGAAGCAAATCTGAAAGTTATTCAAGTTATTTCCTTTATTTCATGTTTTGTTAGTTAGTATGATGGAAAATGTTATTGTTGAATGATCGAGTGTTGATTTGTTCATACCATTCGTGATCTGTGGCTTGCAAATCACTTTGTATGGTTAGTCTGAACTGATTCCAAGCTTAACTTCGACTATTCCTGAGTGATCAAATCCCATGTTCCATGTCAGGACAGTGTGAAAATCCCTGCCATTATCCCAGAAGATCGTACCATCTCTGCCTAGCTGTTGTCGCATGACGAAGCAGAAGTGTGGTTCCAGCATCAATCTTCAGCAGTAGTTCTTTCCGTCATTTAGATTCCTGAACTCTTCCACCATCCCTATCTTTTCCACTTTCTTTGAGTTTTCCTTAGGAGTAGATTATAAAAAGAGCCAAACTGTAAAATCTTTTGTTACCCACTTAGGTTAGTCTGGCCGAACTTAGATCTTTTCTGCCACAAGCTGAAAATCCAGTCTATGAGAAGAGGAATCCGCATCCAATACTTCAGAATCCACCAAAACCCCTCTGACTTTCTTACTTGAGCAGTGAAACACTAAGTCCGATACGTAAGTCCCCCTTGTGATTACTAGCAAATCACATCATTCTACTGAGTCTATCCCTATGCACGTCAAGACCTGATATAAAAGGAACCTTGAAGCAGTCTCATTCGATCATGTAGTTCAGCGCCTGAGAAGCTTTATTCAAGAGGGGATAGGATACCCAGTATCTTATTCTATTGTTGTGGTGTCACAAAAACATCATCAACATATTTGGCGCTAGGAGGGCCGATTGCATCTGATAGCGTGCTTCATTTCCAAGGAAGGTGAGCGAAAGAGCACGCTAGATCGAATCATCTCTCACCGTAGAGGCATCAGAGAATCCTAAGATCCACTCCAGGACCCTCCCAAAGTCACGTGGAGCTAGACTTCCTTTCAAGGACCAGGCGAGGAAAGAAGACGGCATCATCTAGTCAGGGATCTCCCAGTGGAGGAGGTCTCTCAAATCTGTTCCAAACCCTGCCGCCTGGAAATCCTGTTCTAGGAGTTGCTCTACCAAGCAATCTGCAAGGACCAGCTCAAGCAGTTCCGCTCCAACCAGGAAATGCTCCAATGGCTTGGCCTCCGGTGAATGCTTCCCCTCTCACAACCTTCGTCAACTACAATGATATGCCGAAAAGCCCCGAACACTTTTGCTCCAAATTCCACATCAATGGTGTGAACCGGACAGCCAAAGAGCATACCAAGATTTTTGAAGATGTCCTGCAAAATAGACAAGTTGTACATGAGGATGTGGCTTGCAGGCTATTTCCGTACTCTTTGGAAGGAGACACATTTTATTGGTATATCAACCTGCCCGCTAATTCAATCATCAGTTGGGGGAACTTGAAGGATGCCTTCCTGGCCAAATTCAGATGTCCCATCAGTCCAATGGAGTTGTATAAACAGTTAGTCGAGGTACGGAGACAAGAGCACAAATCCATCAACACCTTCAACCATAGGTTCCACAAGGCCTACTCAAGGGTGCAGGCCCCATATACCGTAAATAATGACGCAGCCCGAGCAACGTACTACGTGGCACTGGATCATCTCACTTCTATGTTCGTGCAAAGGAAGACCAATCCTCCGACCACCCTACTGGAAGCATATACTGAGGCTGTCCAAGTGAACGAGGAGTTAGAAATGAATACCCATGGTCCACTTAACCATTTGGGGTATGCTGCTATGCCAAATTAGATCCAAGGGATTAATCAGGCGTTGGCACATCACACCCCAGTGGTGAATCCCATTCCAGCTCCCAGCAACCAGTTGGTACTTCACCCCGGAGTACCCATCTCCCAAGCTATCCCTGCACAACCAGTATACCTTCAAGGCGCGTCCTCGACAAGAACTCCGGAGGAGAAAGACGAGATGAAAGAATTGATTGGCCAAGTGAGAAACTTGTCTACAGAAGTCACTCACCTCAGGAACCAGAACAATCACTGGGAAAATACGCAAAGGAACTCCCAAGGAAGTCAAGGGTATCAAGGGTATTAGCCAGGTAATAATCAAGGAAATAATCCAGGATTCCAGGCGAACCATCAAGGATACCAGAGGCAGAACCGGACGTGGAACACAACTCCAAACAATGAAAACGTCCCTTCTCCTTTGGACAATCCTCCTAGTTCCACGGACAGGCCGGCGGATAAAGTTTTCCTAGTAGAAGCAGCATTATCCAGTTGGTGTAGATTGCACAACACCAACCAACATTCAGAGTTGCAATGCACTAAATTCAAGATTGTTGCAGACATCTTTCACAAGGAAATGCAGAGCTCACAAGATCAAGATACCCCTCCACCCACCACGGGATACGAAATTGTCCCTTCAACGAGGTATGATCAAGCCCTTATCCTAGAGGATTTCACATTCCCTCCTGTGACAGAGTATGACTCCATGGGGTACGACGAAAGAGTTCCTCCTGCATCAGCAAATGGTCCCGTCGAAGATCCATACTATTGCTCTCCATATAATAATGATTTCCAAGTGGAGGAGGTGGATGAAGTACAAGCATTCCAGCAATCATCCGGGAACACAGGTCCAAGGGTCTACCAAAGGAATTATCGTCCCCAAGAGTTGTTGACCACCTCGACCCCTCCGAACAGTTATCGAACTCCACCGGATCCAAATGCCAATAACAATCCAAGCTACCCAAGGGATTCACCGGAGTACTGACAAAGGGATGTTTCTCAAAGAGTCGATTTATCCGGAGGTGCCGCCCCCAAAGCCCCTGTTCCCAGGGATAGCAATCCCAAAGATGCACTAAAGAGATTAAGCCGGTGCGTAACAGAGGAATTCAAGAAGATAAGAGTAACCCTGCCCATGATTGAGTTAATGAGAGTGCCTGAAATCAGGGAGACCTTTTTGGAGAGTTTGAATGACACCAACGCAAAGAACGTCACCGCAGGCATGCAGGGCATCTCCAGCCTGTCTAACCCATCCACTCCACCCAATGCATCTCGAGAAAATGGAACCCCGAATACCAACGTGGCTCAATCATTCCCTTATGATCCTCAAGTTCAGCGAGATGCCATATATCTAGCTCAGAACACTGCTGATACCGCTGAAGGAGAAGCCCTGTAAGGAAACTTGCGGAAGCATAAGGAACCTGCGAGAAGAAACAACACAACAGAAAGTCAAAATCCTAAGCTAAGAAAGGATGCCAAGTTCAGTGCTCCCAAGAAGAAGTCGGTAGTTTTCTACCAAGGAAAAGATGAGCCTCCGCCGTTTCTCCTTTCAGTAAGGATGTTCGGCAAGCTCCTGCACAACTGTCTGATGGATTCAGGAGCATCTAGCAATGTCATGCCCTTGGGCGTATGCAAGAGGTTGGGTCTAATTCCGAAGCAGACCTCCAAGAAGGTCACTCAGTTCGACAACACGGAAGTCCCAGTTGTAGGAGAGCTCCATAACATCCATATGCAATTGGTAGCTGATCCAAGGATCCAGTATTATATTGATATTTCCGTGGTGGACATTCCAAAAGGATATGGCATGCTGCTGAGTCGAGACTGGTTGAGGAAGCTAAACGGGTACGTATCCACTGACTTCTCCCACATGCGATTGCCATGGAAGGGACTTCCGAACCAAATCAAGATAGACAATACTCCTCGTCTGAGGCTAATGATCACTGAATACGGTGAAAAGAATGAGATATTCTTTGTGGAAACTAGTCTCGGCCTCTACAGACCAAAGGTTGATGAAGTTCTCATGATGCAAGGCTCCACAGAAGTGCTGGTGGGGAGTGATTATGACTCCAAGTCTGAAGAAGAAAATCCCGTTGCTCTGGAGCAAGTCCGCAAGTGGATTCCAAAAGCCTTCGGCTTGGAAATTCTGGCAGTACCCAGGCCTGAAGGGACAGCTCCAAAAGAGATGTTAGCAAGTGACGATGTCTCACCTCAGGAAGGAGTCCTCCGAGAAGAACAGAGAAAAGACGGCAATAAGATTCCAAGTCCAACATTAGAGATAGACCAAGCATGGACGTTGAGATTCGATGGATCTAAATCCAAAAGAGGAGCTGGAGTTGGCTTTGAACTGACAAGCCCAATTGGAGAAGAAAACCTAGCCGCCCATAGATTACAGTTCCCCTGCACCAATAATGTTACTGAATATGAGGCACTTGTCCATGGACTATTGCTCGCCATCAAAAAGAATGCCAGAATCCTGCATGTGTTTGGAGACTCCGAAGTGGTCATAAGACAGATAAGGAAGCAGTATGTCTGTCATGACAAGAGACTGACCAGATACCGCAATAGAGTATGGGATCTCATCGAGAGCTTCGATGCTTTCAATATCCGATCTGTCTATAGATCGAAAAATCAAGTTGCAAATGCTCTAGACCAGGCAGCAAGTTCGTTAGGGCCACTCGCAATGGAAGGATTGAAGAAGTTCACTGTGGAGCTGACTTTTGTCCCCTCAGTTCCGGATAATATCACCAACTTCCAAGTGTTCGATGATGATAAGCATATATTAGACTTCCTGACCAACTCTGGGATATTCACTGCCCAGATCATTAATGAAGGGAAAGTGAGGAAGCAGAGTTTGATCCTGACGGAATAATGAATTTGAAAAATAATACTATCCCTAGAGGACTGATCGAGCTGGAAAGACTCTTTGATTCCGACAGAATGAGTGCACTTCCACATCCTAGTGAGGAAGGAAGCAAGTATGAACTAGTGAACCTCGGAACCGATGGAACAGTGAAAAATGTATTCAATGGGAAGGCTTCCACACCGAAGGAAAGAGAAGGTATCCTCAGAAATTTGAAAGAATATATGGACGTGATAGCATGGGGATATGAGGACCTAAAGACTTACAATACTTCCATCATCACGTATACTATTCCTCTCAGGTCCAGAAGTAGACCTTTCCGACAGCGTCGAAGGCCAGTCAATCCACTGCTAGAGCCTTTGATATATCAAGAAGTCAAGAAGTTACTGGAAGCCAAAATCATCTTCCTAGTAAGACACTCGACGTGTGTCGCCAACCTCGTCCTAGTCAAAAAGAACGGCGAGATAAGATTGTGTGTGGACTTCTGCAATCTCAACCAAGCTTCGGAGAAGGACAATTACCTGCTCCCCCCATTAGATGAAGTACTGCAAATAGTGAATGGGTCTCAAATGATGTCCTTCTTGGACAGGTACTCAGGGTACAACCAAGTAATGGTTGAGGAAATAGACCGACTGAAGACAGCATTCACCACCAAGTGGGGAATCTACGCATACAAAAGAATGCCTTTTGGCCTGATCAATGCCGGAGCTACCTTCCAATGGACCATGGACATCGCTTTCAGAGATCTAGTCAGCAAATGCATCGTCATATACATGGATGATCTCACCGTGTTTTCAAAGAGGAGAGAGGATCACGTAGAAGATTTGAGAAAGGTCCTCGAAAGATGCAGAAGGTATGGAATTTCCCTCAATCCGAAGAAGTGCATTTTTGGCATGACGGAAGGAAAACTCCTAGGCCATGTAATAGCAGAACAAGGGATATTCATTGATCCTGACCGGGTGAAAGCTATATCCAAAGTCGGCATGCCAGCCAGCAAGAAAGAACTGAAATCTTTCTTTGGAAAGATTAATTTCGTAAGGAAGTTCATTATGGGGTTTGCTGAGATAGTGAAACCCCTGAATGAGATGTTAAAGAAAGATGCTAAGCTGGAGTGGACTCCACCGGCCAGAAGAGCATTCGAGGAGATCAAACAAGCCATCGCTAGTGCTCCTGTCCTAAGCAGTCCAGACTATACCAAGTCGTTCTACCTATACTCTTTTGCATCGGAACACACTTGTGCCAGCATTCCCACTCAAAGGACGGAGGAAAAGGACGAGCATCCTATTGCATTTATGAGCACTCCTTTCAAGGATGCAGAATTAAGATACCCATGCATGGAAAAGCATGCCTATGCCCTGGTAAAAACCATCAAGAAGTTCAGGCATTATGTCCTGAGAAGTAAAGTCTATGCCATAGTCCCAGATGTGGCTGTTAAAACACTGTTAATGCAGAATGAACTCGGGGAAAGAAGAGGCAAGTGGGTTGCCACTATCCAAGCATACGATATTGAGATCCAACCCATGAAGATAGTGAGAGGTCAAGCATTTTCTCAGACAATTGCAATCGAAGGACCCGGACTGGTACAGTAGACCTATGTGCTGGAAGACGTATCTCCGAATGAATGGTACCATGACATCATCTATTACTTGCTACACCAAAGATGTCCTGCCCACCTGAAGTCAACTCAAAAGAGGGTTCTGAGATTCCGGAGTCAATGTTTCATGCTCCAAGGAGCAGTCTTATTCCAGCAGAACCATGAAGGAATTTACTTGAGGTGCGTAGGAAAGAATGAGGCCAGCCAGATCATGGAATAGTTCCACGACAAATTTGGAACCTGTCACAGAGGAGGATTAGCCACGGCTCACCAAATCCTGAGGGCAGGATATTATTGGCTGACGCTATTCCACCATGCCTACCAGCATGTCAAGACCTACCACACCTGCCAAGTAGTTGCCGTGAGAGAAAGGAATGCTGCCATGCCTCTTCAGCCTGTGTTCGAAGTAAGACCTTTCGCCAAATGGGGACTTGACTTTATCAATATGATCAATCCACCTTCCTCTGCACAACACAGGTATATTCTGACCGCTACTGATTATTGCACTAGATGGTTTGAAGCTCACGCTTTAAAACATTGCACCACGGATGTTGTAATCAAGTTCTTAGAAGAAAATATCATTACCAAGTTTGGATGTCCTCATGCTTTAGTCTGTGATAATGGTTCTGCATTTTCATCCTTAAAGTTTTCAAATTGGGCTTTTGATCATGGAATAACGTTAAAATTCTCATCAAATTATTACCCACAAGGTAATGGGTTAGCCGAGTCCACGAACAAAAACCTACTCAATGCTATCAAGAAATTGTTGGATAAGAATCCTCGAGACTAGCACACACAGCTGAGATTCACTCTTTGGGCAGACCGGACCCGTGTCAAGGCCTCCCTAGGAACGTCTCCTTACCATCTAGTTTATGGCCAGGATCCCGTTTTCCCTGTCCAATTGAGAATCCCAACTTACCAGTTTATGCAAGAATACTTGGCAGAAGATGAGAGAATCCAAACTAGGCTCTCACAACTATTGTACCTGGAAGATAAGCGAAACACAACCCTAGATAAATTCATGAAACACCAAGAGGTTGTTAAACGTTGGTTCGATAGATAGGCGAAGATCAAATCATTCAAGATTTCTGATCTGGTCTTGTATTGGGACAAGGCACGTGCAAGAAAAGGTGAACACGACAAGTTCAACCACCTCTGGAAGGGTCCTTACCAAATTGCTGAGATATTGGGGGAAAATGCCTTCAAACTTAAGACCCTCACCGGAGAAGACATCCCATTGCCCGTTAACGGGCAATTTCTGAAACACTACTTCCTACCATGAGTTCATTCGCGAACTCACCCTGTATATAGTTAGAATAGTTCTTTCCATTCCTGTTTTAGTTTAGTTTTTACTTTTCGTAGAGTAGCTGTCCTTTAGAATTAGGTTAGCTGTTAGCCATTTTTTGCATTCGGTTTCCTTTTGCGGGACCTTGGTCTGCAAGGAGGTGTTGAACTTTTGAACACATTTTGGCACTCCCACCTAGGGGCTCATTCCTTGGATTACTCGCTCATGAAACTATTTGAATCTTCAGGATAACTTTTCTTTGGCTTATCTTTTGTTAAGATTGGTACTTGACTCAAGATTAGAATCATACATTACATCTTGACATGAATATCTTTGATTATATGTTTAAAATGTTTAAATCTTTAAATGAACACTTCCTAATTTTCCTTTGAGAAACTCATGTCAAACGGATGTCTTCGTTGTGAGCTCCATTGTTAGTGTTTGGATAACATGTTGCTTGCTCTTGGAAGATAAATTAACTGTTTAGAATAACTTGAAGTATGTTGAGATCTCATACCTTACACACTAAAGAAATTTGGAAGTCACTTGAAGAGACTTTGTGATCTTACATTAAGTGAAAAATCCATGGTCCACCTTTGCCGCCATCGCAATTCCACACCCAGCGATCTGAGTTATCAACGTAACCTGTGCCGTCAAAAAGTATATGTTGCAGGGGTAGCGGTACTGCATTGTACACTGCCGAATTCTAGCTTAAATGTAATACAAAGGAAAAAAGAGCGAAAAAGAACAAAACACTCAATCACACACTATAACTCAGTTAGATGGACAATCGAGCAATCTCTACCGGGGCTATGGACGCTCGCTGGCAGTAGGGCTCTACTCGAGTGGAATTACGAGACAAGCCTGCCGAGGCTATAGACGCTCGCTGGTAGTAGGGCTCTACTCGAGTGGAATTACGAGACAAACCTGCCGAGGCTATAGACGCTCGCTGGCAACGGGGCAATGTCCAGGTAGTTCAGGAGGTGCGTACTAATCACGTAGCTTAATGTAAAGGAACTTTGTTGACCCTAGTTGCTTACAAAAGGGAATGAATGCAATCGCACACACTGGATCTCCAAGATATGAATGGTTGTACTAACCCTTTGATTTTGAGGCCTCGACCAAGAGGACATGTTTATCTGACTTAACGTGTGGGTGTGCACAGGGATGTTTGAAGTCGTGACTCTTGTTTATCATTAAAACACTTGAAGAGCTTTAGAAGAAAACGTTCTTTAATGCAAACAAAGATGGATATCTTGATATAACTTATGACTCTTTTCTCTTTTTGAGTATATTTCCTAACTGATAGATGACTTTGTGGAGGTTGTACTGTTGACCTAAGATTTTGGATGGACCTTTTATCCTAGGAATGTTTAGTGGACATTCCTTCCAGTGGAGTCACCAGATGTTGTCACCACTTTACAACATCAACCCCAATTGCTAATTGGGTCCCCCTCTTTTTTGACTTGTCTGGATTCTTGCTCCGATCCCGGTGCTCTCTGGCAGGATTTCAGAATTGGCTCACCGGTGATCGGAGAAGTGAGCGCGTAGATTTCCTCCCGCATAGGCCTGGAACCCTAACTGCCCGTTCTAAACTGTCCTCAGGGAGGGGTTTTGTCTTTCCATCCTTAGGAAGCGAACCCATTCCATCCTCGGCATGGAACCCAGTTCTAGTCTGGTTGCAAGACTCCATGTCCCGCTCAAGAAGTCATTCGCGAACTCCAGTCCAGGAATCCAAACCAAAGGTCCAAACTAGAGTCCTATCCGGAAGTGCCTATCCCAGAGTCTTGTTCAAGGAATTCCTGCCCGGAGTCCTGTTCCAGATTCATATCCCGACTAGACCCGGAACTCAACTAAGACTGTCATTTCTTGGCAAGTTCATCCTCAGCATGGAACTCTATTCCCAGCCCGACGGCTCCAATTCGGAAGTTCAATCCAGGGGATATCCTTCTGATCCCAGTCCAGCACTCAACCTCATTTCAGAACTCGGAGGATTCTCGAATCAATGAAATTTTAAAGAACTTAGGGCAAATTTCAAAAAAGCAATCAGTACTTAAGTACCCCTCCGGAAGGCTGGAAGTGTGACAGGAATATTCCTGGTCGCATATTCCAGTACCTGCTGGAATAAGCGCCCAGGGAAGAAACTTATCCCTGGTCGCATAATCCGGCAGGTACTCGATTATGCACCCAGGACAATTTTTTTGTCCTGGTCGCAAACTCCAGTACCTACTAGATTTTGCGCCCTAGGACTGGAGGTGTCCAGTTCAGCCTCCTCACCTATCCAGTCAATCTGATGGCTTGAAAATCATACTCTGACTCCTCTATGGATGCTTGAATCCTGGAATTCACAGTCTAGCTTGAAAACTCCGTATTTCGCCATGGAAATGAGAGATTCCTCGAGGGGATGGAAGAAACAAAAGATGGAAGAAACGAAAGCCCCGTGTTTCGGATCCCATGTTGATAATTGAACCTCCGTAAAACAGCTAAAAGTGTACCTACTGCACAACTGAAACCCCACTCAAAACTGAAGAAAAGATAAGTCCTTGGCCAAAATCAATGAAACTAGACAGGCAGGGTCAAAAGCGCAAAATCCTTGACTTGTGGAAATGTGCGCTCCAGGACAGTTTTTGTCCTTGGCCGCAAAATCCTTGACTAGTGGAAATGTGCGCTCCAGGACAGTTTTTGTCCTTGGGCGCAAAATCCTTGACCTATGGAATTTTGCGCTCTTGGACAGTTTCTTATAGTCCCTCCACAAATAGCTCCTGTCCAAAATGCAGTGTTGACCTTCATGAAATCTTGTAGAATGACCCTCTTGACCCAGCCGGAAGATGCATCCACTCCAAGACCTGTAGGGAAGCGTGTCAGATGGATTCCAATTCCTTCTGGAAGATTCAACTTGAGTGGATTCCTGTTCACAAAATGCAAAATTGCAACACTTCTATCTGAATGAGGTTTCAAGGAGGCAATATTTCAAGACTTAGCCAATTTCAACAAATAAGTTTCAAAATCATTCAAACAGAAGGAATCCCTGACTCAAGGAGAGGTTATCCAAGGTCGCATAATCCAGTTGCTCAAGAAATCCCCGACATTGGCAAATCCCCGACAGTGGAAAATCCCCGACATACTGAAATCCCCGACCACCGACACAAGGAGAAAAGGACAAAAATCTAAGTCGGTTGGGTCATAAAGTATGGCGGCTCAGGTTTTTCTAGGCTAACCTAGGTCGGCCAAGTGGCAAAGGAGATTATGCCTATATAAGGTAGCGCTCAAGTCACTTTCAATCATTCTAATTCAATTCCAAACCAAGGAGAGCAGAAAATTACTTTTCAAGAGCAGAAAGTTCATTCCAAGGGCAGATTTCATCAAGTGAAGAACAAATTTATCCAAGGAGGATTCCAGATTTTAGCATTTCCAAGGCCAAATTCTTCATTAGGGCAGAAATTTCTGTAGGTTTA
Source organism: Cunninghamia lanceolata (assembly GCA_027924645.1). Taxonomy (NCBI): domain Eukaryota; kingdom Viridiplantae; phylum Streptophyta; class Pinopsida; order Cupressales; family Cupressaceae; genus Cunninghamia; species Cunninghamia lanceolata. The sequence goes on from BSBN01001526.1 coordinate 1,508,974, forward strand.
AAAGCAGATTTCTGAACTTTCCAAGAGCAGAAATTCATCTTCCAAGGGCAGAAATTCATCCTCCAAGGCAAAACTCCTCCATTCCAAGGTAAGTTCTTTGCCAAAGACTCATATTTCTGAATATTCCTAGGGCAGATTTCTTGTTGAAAAACCCTTTGAAACTCAGAAATTCCTGCATAAAAATCAGAAAATCCATTAGAAGGTCAAAAAATTAGAGATTCCATATCAGGTCAAAAGTTCCTTGTGCAAGGAGAGGTATGTGAATCCATAGGATGGTTCTTCTTACTTAGGATATTGTTATTTTCTCCTTCCTTTGTACTTGAAAATTCATGATTTTAGTCCCACATGCATAAAATTGTTGTACTAACATCCCACATGTGGGAATAAAGCCCCCAGTCTCACTTCTATCCATACCTCTTTAAAACTCATACTCCACCTTTTCTTTCCTTGACTACACAGGTGAATGGCAAGTGCCAAGGCGGGCTCCTCAAGACAAACTCAGATGAAGGCTGCCTTCAAAGGGACACTCCCGCAGTCCAGAGTCACCTCGAAGTGGGCAAACGTCAGAGACACCAACATCCATCCTTCAGTCATGGAAGAAATTGGGAAGCGAATGTATGGAGTGGATGGACATCCTCCATCCCAACTTGCCGCCAAGATCATCTGAAATGGAGTTGCTGCTGCCGCATGCTTCCCACCCGCCATTCCTTGTCCCGAGCTGATCGTGGAATGTTTCATGCACTATGATCTAGAAGGAAGGATGGTCGTCAATCACAACAACACAGTGGTGGCCTATTTCACCAAGGAAAGGATTGCAGAAGCTTTCAACATACCTGTCTATAGTCCCATCGAGTTCACAAGCTAGGAGGAGTCAGCCGACATGTTCCAAGCCGATCCGACAACCTGTTTCGAGATCATCAACAAGACATGGATGCAGAAGAAAAGGCCTCACCATTCCAAGTTGCCAAGGACACTCCTTAAGTCCGACATCAAGCAAGAGCATGGAGACCTAGTCGTCATGCTGAACAAGATCATGGGAAGTCCGCAATCCTCTACCTTTGAGCCATGGATGTTCTACTACATCGAGGAAGTCATCGCTGGGACAAAGATGATTGATTGGGCTCGACTCCTCAGTGACAGTATTGATGCACAATTCCAAAACCTGGAGGGATCGAAAGCCTTTTACATGAGTTCCTATGTGATCTATATGCTGGCAAGGAACAACAAATATCGGGGACTGTCATGGAAGGGACATATCGGCAATCAAGAAGGGCAAGTCAGGGTCTACAATTGCTATCCCCAGCTCCATCTCCAGAACGTAAACCATTTCCGAAGGTTTAATGACGCATTCGCCATGCACATTACCAGGACCCTCCAAGGAGGCATTCACCAGAGGTTATCACCCGAGGCCAAGCAGTTGATCTGGACATATGGCTCCCGGTTCATCCAATTCCCGAAGTTCACATACATCAGGGTGCAAGGATTCTTCGGCTATCCATACAGACTGCCAAGGTATCCGTCGGACAAAATGGTCCTGTTAGAATTAACAAGGCAACTCTCAGAGTATGACAAAGTCCAGAAGAAGAAGAAGAAGGCCAGGGTGACCTATCTAGTCAAGACAGAAGGTGCGGTCGAGTCATGTCCATCTCTCCAAGCCGTCAAAAGATCCGAAGAGGAGCTGCAGTTCTACAACCTAGTGACCCATTCCTTGCGGGAGAACTTTGACCCGTTCAATACCACCCGGGTAGCATGCAGACAGAGGCATAGACATAAGGTACACCTAGAGGACCACTGGGCAAACGTTGAGGATGACTTTGAAGTGCGGAGGACATGTTCCCGACTTTTAGTCGACATGATCAAGGCCACCGGGATCTTTGCAGTCCCGAATCAAGTCAAGGAGGATGGGAGGCTACTCCGACCATTCTTCGAACGGGAGAAGGATAAACCTCTTCCACCCTTGATTTGGTCTGATCCGGAGGTCACCCACTTGGATGATCTAATGGCACCTGTGCTAACGATAACACAGAAATGGATAGGCCAGCAGACAGAGAAATTGCAGAAGAAAGGTATCTGCCCGACTTATGCCCTGATGGGAGACTTGGATTCTCAATCTTCCGAAGAGGATATGACCGAGGGCACTCCTATGAAAGAACAAGGGACAGGAAGACAAGAGGTGAAGGACAGGACGGCGGAAGATCCACCAGCAAAGAGAGTAAAGTCCCGGAAGGAACCTATCAGCAGGCCCGACCAGGAGGAGCAGAATACATCTAGGCCTCACTCTGCCAGCACTTCTTCCATCCGGGGGGGTGGATCTTTTTGAAGATCTGCAAACAGTCAAAGGTAAGGGACCCATGGAGGAGGAAATGGTCCCAAATGAGCAGGATGATCAGGAAGAGAATGAGTCCATGGATTCCACCCGGGAACGAACACCCAGCCTGATGGTGGGGAACCAGCCTAACCCTCCACCACGGAATCCAGGGGAGGCCCATCTTGAGGACATGCTCCATCACCCTGATTTGGAATTCCTCGACGAGGAGTTCAATTTCGGAGAAGTACCGACATCCACGCCACAAGTTGGTCAAGGCCCTCAGGAACCACAAGGAAGTCATTCCCTCCACAAAACCCAATTGGTTGCAGGATAGGTTGTGGAAGAAGACAATCAGGAAGAATAATCCTTCCACCGTACTTGGTGATTTTCTGGCCAGGATAGGGAAATCCGCAGATCCAAAGAAGGCGAAGAAGTTTTCCAGGATTACACGGGATGAATCCGGATCCCGCCGAGTAGAGGTGGCAATTCCCAGGGTAACCAAGGCGAAGGAGGACATCAGTCTGAATGACTTTGACATCTTGAAGGGCGACCTTGGACCAACCACGAAGGATCAAGAAATGGAGTTGGAGGATTCCGTTGCCGCCATCCAAGAAAGGTTAAGGAAGAAGAAAAGAAGAACCAGTTAAAGCAAGTGAATGAGGAACTGCGGCGGCACATCTAGCAGCTCATGGACCCATTGTAGTCCGCCCAAGGAACAACGTCCCAACCTCTAAGCATAACTAAGGATTCATTAGCTGAGGTTGAAGTTTTGAGGATGGCCGGCCACACAGCAAAAGGTTGGATAGAGAGGGTCTCGGATAGGGCCCATAGATTCGTAGAAGACCTCGTCCAAGTGAACGGGAGAGTTACAGCACTTCTGGACAGGATTCATGCAATTCTGGATACATGTCAACAATTCGTAGTCGTCCGAGAGGAAACTATCCCTAGGCTAAAGGCACTAATGAACACTCCGAAGCTAAACTTGGTCAGGAACAAGGTAATACATGCAGATTTGGTATATGATTTCCTTGGCTGGTATTCCACATTGCTCATGAAGAGAGATAACCTGGAGAAGATTGAAGGTGACATTTCCCAGGCCCATGCCATGTTGAAGGAGATCTAGGACAAAATCCTTGTATCATTGGAGACTTGGTTTGATCTGGATGTAGCACCGGATGGAGTCATTGACTTGGAGGAGTTGAAAGGCAAGATGCGGAGCATATACTTCAAAGCAACTTATCCTACTGAGGAATCCCATCTTGAGGATGCATCCTCATTTCTGATCCTCATTAACAGTATCCAGGAGTTGAGAACGGATTGGGAGAATATCCTTGTTGCCTGCACCACCACCGCATCCGTCATGGAGTTTCGGATTGAAAACATGCCCAATATTCCCATGGAGGAGTTGGAAGTCGTCCTGACCAGGTTCCTGGAGGCAGAGACTAAAGAATAGGAGGAAGTTCCAGATAGACAGGACAGTCCTATCTAGGAGTCCTAGACAGGTGGCGACCTGGACAGATGGAGGATTTCCTTACACCTTCTGACGCCCAGGACAGGTGGCAGTCTCCTGGCATGAGCAATCTGACGACCCCACCCACTTTTCTACGTTTTCTGACCCATGGCACATGTTTCAAGGAAATCTGATTTCCTTTTGCCCTAGTGTATTTTGATAGCCTATATAAAGGCTGAGGGATGCCTCATTATAGCTCTCTTTTTCTGATTTCTATCATTCTGATGCTCCTAGAGCACCCTAGTAGCTAGCTTTTATTTCTGCATTGTTTTTCCTGAGCTGAAACTCCAAGGATCAGTTGGATTGTTGTAATACAGACTTCTTAAGCAAAGATATAAGCAATGGATATTGGTGTTCATATGATTCTTTGGATGTTTGACATGGTTTTATTGATTCCTTGAAGCAAATCTGAAAGTTATTCAAGTTATTTCCTTTATTTCAAGTTTTGTTAGTTAGTATGATGGAAAATGTTATTGTTGAATGATCGAGTGCTGATTTGTTCATACCATTCATGATCTGTGGCTTGCAAATCACTTTGTATGGTTAGTCTGAACTGATTCCAAGCTTAACTTCGACTGTTCCTGAGTGTTATGAAGAGTTTCTGGATTCAACTGTGTGTGTTTTTGCATCGACGTTTCGGATCATGCACACTGATATAACTCCTCTTCCTGATGATGGATCATTGTGCATGATCCGAAACGTCGATGCAAAAACACACAATTGAATCCAGAAACTCTTCATAACACTGACATGGACTGTGGAAAACTCATGCTTTCTGTTCCTGAGTGATCAAATCCCATGTTCCATGTCAGGATAGTGTGAAAATCCCTATCGTTATACCAGAAGATCGCCCCATCTCTGCCTAGCTGTTGTCGCATGACGAAGCAAAAGTGTGGTTCCAACATCAATCTTCAGCAGTAGTTCTTCCCGTCATTTAGATTCCTGAACTCTTTTCCACCATCCCTATCTTTTCCACTTTCTTTGAGTTTTCCTTAGGAGTAGATTATAAAAAGAGCCAAACTGTAAAATCATTCGTTACCCACTTGGGTTAGTCTGGCCGAACTTAGATCTTTTCTGCCACAAGCTGAAAATCCAGTCTATGAGAAGATGAATCCGCGTCCAATACTCCAGAATCCACCGAAACCCCTCTGACTTTCTTACTTGAGCAGTGAAACACTAAGTCTGATACGTAAGTCCCCCTTGGGATTACCAGTAAATCACATCATTCTACTAAGTCTATCCCTATGCACTTCAAGACTTGACATAAAAGGAACCTTGGAGCAGTCTCATTCGATCACGTAGTTCAGCATTTGAGAAGCTTTATTCAAGAGGGGATAGGATACCCAGTATCTTATTCTATTGTTGTGGTGTCACAAAACATCATCAACAATTTGGCATATGTTTTATGGATGTTTAGAGCATGTTTATTGGCTGCTTATAAGTATTTATGTTTCTGAAAATAAAATCAGAATTCAGTCCTAGGGTTTAGGGCAGAAAACTAAATCAAAAAAGTGCAGAAAATTAGGGCAGAATTCAGAAATTTAATTCCAAAATTTTAGGGCAGATCCCATTGGGGATATTACATATTTGCAGTCGTACCTTCCTCTGCTTGAGTCGTACCAGTCAGAATCAGTTGCAGCAATTTATACGTGATTGTTGGTTGTTGTACCACTGCTCTGTCAGGTCGTACAGGTCTATAAGTGTGAACAGCAGTGTTGGGACGCGTAGTTGCAGGCCGTACAGCATGCTTCTGGGAGTTTTCTACATGATTATGAGGTCGTACAATTCTGAGTTCTAGCTTCAGTAGTGTATGAGGACAGTCCATCCATTTGGTAATTTCATATGTATAGTTCCAACTTCCAGAACAGCAGTATATCTTCCCTTTCAGTCTGATTATCATCTATTTTTGAATTTATTTGACTAATATTGTGTTGCAACAGTGATACTCTATCATTATGTGTTGATTTCAGTAGTGTGTCATTGATGTTTTCAAAATCAATACATGAGTAATTCTTATTGCATACTTATTATAATTCTGGAAGGTAGTACCACCAGAAAGTGCTTGCATCTCATGCATTTCATATTGTAAAATTGGATGGTATACTGTCAATTATGTGCATTTCAACATTGTATATTCTTGGTCAATTCACCGCCAGACCCAATTGCATTTCATTGCCCGTTTTGGCATTGATCAAGTCTGCTTAGCAATAAGCCAATTTGGCTTGATCAGACTTGTAGGAATCTACTAGTGGCTTTGCATTTCAAGCATACTTGTTCACCGAATAGGTGTAGATTTGGGGCGGCTATGCCGCCTATATGCTTTTAGTTGACTTGCCGCCTTTACTTTCAATAGTTCACTCATACAGATAGATAGTTGTCCAAACACCGTATGCTCTCACCTTACCCACACTCAGATCTTCGTGATCAAAAAAGTGCAAGGACTTGCATTGACATCATTATATTGTACAAATCTCAAAAACAAATAGTGTGGGGTCTTTACAAAATCACTCTATTACAGATTAATGGAAGTGACAAAGAAGCCTAGACAAGGGACTAGAAATGATAAGACACAAATTTTTTGGAAGAAAATAAGGTTACAGACAATCTACAAGTTTGGATCCATTTCTTACCTATGAGATATGGAAGTAATATATAGCACATTTCTTTCAAAAGTAAAATTTCAAGGGAATTGAAGTTGAAAGATCATTTCTTAAGGTAACTTTTTGACATTCTTACTGGTTACACTCCAAAGAATAAAAAGCTGCACAGTATTGGAATAGCAGAAAAATCGTACGCTAGAAAAATGCATAAGGAAAGTGTGTGTAAGCAATGAATGATTGAGAAGCAATTACAAAATAGATGATAAACTGATCAGTGTAAAACAAAGTCACCTTTGTTGAAGGGCTCAGCCTATCTCTATAACAATTCTTTCAAACGTTGCTTATCACATTATTTAACAGAGGAACAGTACTTGTACTTTAGATGGATGTATAAATCCATATAAGATGATTTCTAACAAAATAACTGCGAGTTTCACACAGTATTCTATCAAATTTTTGTGCTAACGTTAAATAACCTTGATCAAGAGCTGCAGTGTCTGGCACTTTTCTTAAAGTACCACATGCTATAATTTAAGTCTAGAAAGTGTAGTTTAGTCTTAGATATTCAGCAAACATAATTTTAAATTTACTTATCCTGACCTACCTTTGACCTAGCACTGGAAAAGAATTCTAATTCTGTGGAAACTTATTTTTTGAGTTTTCTACTAATTTCCTCACAAATGAAATTTCATAAATATTTTCAATTCAACATTTGGACTCCAACTGAATATTCAGTAAGTATTGGTTTTTGTTTCAAAATAATGAAGCAACGATTCCCACATGTTCAGCTCAATTAGTAATTGGTTTCTAACAAGCACAGATGGCAACTTGATGAAGCAATGGCTCAAAAATTTGTTCAGCTCAATGAGTAACTAATGACAACATGTATACCAACTTGCATTCGATGAGGAGGTGGCTCCAAAACTTCCATTGCATAATTAACAGCTTCAATGTCAACTCCAAGATCCAACCCAAGGGCGAGAAGTGCAGCTGTGCCTGCATTATATGCATTGTGAATGCCTATTGTCTTCAATTTACCTAGATATATCTGTGACACAATCCCCAGAGTCGGAACAAGTATTGTGGCATGTGCTGCCTCACTGTCCACCTTTCAAACAAAACATGAATATGAGCTAATAAACATCAACAAACATAAAACAGTTCAAACCAACAAGAAACTACTAAGAACACATAAGTGATGCACGAAGTGCCATCCTAGAACATCTACCTTGACACCAGGGAGGTCTCCAATCCAAGCTCGTGTACCTTGACTTCCACAACAATAAGCAGCTTCCTTTAGCAGCTGATCGCCTGTTCTCATATGGAACAGAAACAAGAATCAAAATTATGGCCACATCTCACTAATTGTGATGAATTTCTGATTTGACTACATGGGTTTTCCTGCATATTACAATGACTAAAAATATCTCCAAATGTTCCTTTACAGCATCACAAAGATGTTGTTATATGTATTCATCTCATAGTTCTGAAGCTTGCTTTCCCTTGAATATGAACTTCCAATGAGTTCCAATCATTGTTATGTTAAGTTCTTACAAAAGAGTTTATGAGCAGTCTACTCTATGCTATTTCACCAAACTGTCAATTATTTTCAATGAAGCATACTTATAGGGTACTAATCAAATCGGGAAACAATCAGCAAATGATATATCAGCTCTCTCCTTCTAAATCTTCAGCAGGTTGGCCCTTGACAGAACAACAGTTCGGCTTTCTCAATTAAAAAAAAATTGACGGGAATGGCACACATTCTTTTCTGCAGCATTTAATGGTTTTATAACTCCGAATGGGGCTATTCTTTTGGCTTCACAGGCTCAGAATGTGGATTGCTCTGATACCATGTTAAACTTTCCATGGACCAGCTAGGACTTGAACCTAGGACCTCCCATTTGCTGCTGAGGTGCTCTACCACTAAGCTATTAGCCCACTTTGTGACCAGTCCTTTTATGGTTTGGGTGTGGCTCATTTCTCCAACAGGTACAAGACATTGGAATCCAAAGAATACAACAAATTATAGGACAAAGGATCTGATATGAAAAGACATAAAATTAATATAAAAAATTGCATATCTTTTCTTTGGCAATACACCTTCAGGACTAATCCAAATTTGTCAGGTATTGTCTAGCTAAAGAAATAGTGTAAGCATTAGGAGTTTCAAGGACTTCAAGTTATAAGTCTGTTTATACCACTTGGAATTACTGCAAGATGGCTAGGATCCATATGTGAGAAAAGACGACACTTCATCATTGCATAGTTCTGCATTGTCTTGTGCCTCTCCAAATGATCAGGAGTAAGATTCAAAACTACAGCTACCTGAACATCATTACAAGAATGTGCTTTCATATACATGAATATAAAGGAAATATACACATGTTTAAGATATGAAGAAAATAAAATAAAAGGAAGAGCAAGATATACTAATTCTTCTAACCGATGGTTGAAAATGCCTGTTAGGAATTTCCATCTGGTAGCTGCTCACTTCAACCACTGCAGCCTATGATATACAATAAACTGTCAAGGCAGCTACTCAGATGATTAATTCTTTTGAAAGATTTGCTCTTTAAACTTATTATATCTTCAGACCCCTAAACATAAACTTTAATTCAAAATGTTAATTCAAATAAATAACCCTCACAGGAAGCCTTCCCCAATGCACAGAACTAAAGCTTTCTGCAAACAAAGAATGTTCTTCACAAATTTTCAAGCTAAAAACAAAATAACAAAACCAGGCAAAAACTGTTTCTTGACTAAATTAATCACTTTAAAACAATGTATGTCAATGTTTGCCTGTCTAAAGACATGTATTGAGGAGATCTCTGAATTAAATAGACAGGAGAAGGAAACTTGCCGCAAGTTCTGGTTCTGATTTTGATGGTGATAAACATTGCAAAGCAGCATCTGAAAGAGGCTTGCCAAGATTTCCCCCAACAAATGCTTCAATTCCAGCATGACGAAGAATCTTCCTTTCAATAAACATTCAAATAGAACAAAGTTTAGGGTATGTATAGATAAAACGACATGAAGACTCATTTCTTGACAACTTGTAAAACATGGAAATTTCTATAAAGAAAAAACACTTAATAGTCTATGTTTGGAAATATGTAAATCAACAATGGCATAGCCAGTTGCCTTTTGCCCGAATGCCTATGAGACTGCCCATTGTAATGTCCCCATTTGAGCTAGCTATGATTTTGGTTTGAGCTTGGTTCTAGAGAATGGAAATCTATAATGGTGGCTCAACAAATGAGTTATGTTGGATTTTTGGCTAAGTGTTGCTAAGTGGTATTGTTTATCTAGACAAAATATCAAGTTATTTTAGAGGATAGAGAATGGGAAAATGGGAAATGCAATATTTAAATTGTATTTTCATTATTTCATTGTTGATTCAAATTGATGCCAAGTGGACGCCAAAGGAAAATGTCAATCTTTAATTGCATTTTCAAAATATCTATCATTTCTATAGGTACAACGCTCATATGAAGGATTGGTTTATGGGACCTTGTGCCAATGCTTAAGAAGAAGGCGATTTTTATGGAGTTATGTACCAACGTCATTGGAGAGGGTTTCAAAAACATCTTTCAAATTGCAATTTGTGTTTGTATTGGATTGTGCGCCAACGCTAGGGAGAAGTTTTACAACATATGGATGTTATTCGCCCAAGGAGAGGATCGATGCCACAAGGAGGTAATATTTAAAATAAAATATTGTTTCATTTGCCAATGTGGATCAACGCCCAAGACAAGAAGATTTTTAAATGATAAAAATATCATTTCTTCATGGTTCGCCATACAAGGAGGAGGTTTGAACAATTTTAAATATTGTTTTTTATTTATTAAATGCTTTTCCTCATGGATCGCCGCTCAAGGAAGGAAATCATTTAAAAATGCAAGAATTGTTATTGACACAAGGCGTTGGGATTGAGAGGTGAAATCATTTAATAAAATCAAGGAATGATTTTAAATGTTGTACTTCATTGATCAAAAGCTATGATACCGGTTCTTCCACAAAAATCCCTGGGTCCCGGTTTGGTCCGGCCTGGGTCCTGGTTCGGGTTTGGTCCGTCCTGGGATACGCCCAGGGTTCTCCATTTTGACTATGGGTTCGTCCGGGACGAACCCGGGCGAACCCACAGGAGGACGCAAAAAAGTCAAGTCTTTTTTTGATTTTTTCATAAATTTTGACATTTTTTAATTGTTTTTTTTGAGTTGACACTCCTCCAACCCTAAAAGCATAATATGGAAACAATTTAAAGACCAAAAATAGTCTATTTTGCTCATTCCAAATGAAAAAACAAAACTCTTTCATATTGAGCTGAGCTATTTTTTTGTCTTGCCATCAAATCTATAGAGTTGAAGATCGATTGGTGAAGGATCTAAAGCGATTGTTTTGCTATTCCTACGAGTGTGCAATAGCTCGTTTGCTACAAAGGGGATTTTAGAGGCAGATTTTGCGAAAAAGGTTGGTTTTTTTGGTGTTTTTTTTCTACATTTTTCTTTTGTTTTGAATCTTTTTTGTTCTTTTTCCTAAATTCTTCTATCTACTATAAATCAATGGCACATTTGTAAAGCTTTTAAACTCAACTAGGTTTTAATTTATTTTTTTTGTTTTCAATTTCATTTATTTGAAACTTTGAATTCATGGAATGTGTCGTTTATTATTTTTTAAATTTTTGGCATAGGGATTACAATGGCAAGCGGTTCAACCTCGTCAGAGAAATCCAAGTTCAAAACAGATCCAAATTCTCCCCTTTGGAAATATGTTAAAATGTTAGAACCACTTCCAGGCGGTATAGCTTATATATAGATGTGCAATGGTTGTGGGGTTCAATATAGAAGCTCTTACAGTTGGGTGAAAGCCCATTTGTGTAACACACCTGGGTTGGGCATCAAAGCTTGCCCTGGAAAAAATGGTGTACCCATCCCACAAGCTCAAGTCCTTACATATATCCAAGAGCAAGAAAAAGCAGAGGAAGCATCAGGGCGTAAACTAAGTCACCCTTTGCTAAAGACTCAGAGAGGTTCTCGAGGAATGAAGCCCCCTCAATCAGCATCACCATCAGAATTTGAACAGGAACATGTAGGGAGCCACCCATTTTTGCCCACAATTGAACCTGTAGCATGCAAGAGATCAAAGGGACCATTGGAAACGGCATTTCACAATGAGTCTCGTGAGTTTGCTGATCAACAAATTGCAAGATGTCTCTATGCGAATGGCTTAGCTTTCAATGTTGTTCGCTCACCGTATTGGAAAGAAATGGTGAAAGCAATTAATGATGCTCCAAAAGGTTTTAAGGGCCCAGGTTTTGAGAAGGTGCGCACCACCTTATTGGAAAAGGAAGTAAGTTTGTAGAGGATAAATTGAAGCCCATAAGGGAATCTTGGGCTGAGACAGGTTTATCCATCGTTTCTGACAGATGGAAAGATTCAAAAAATCGGCCATGAATTTGATGGTAACCAGATTGAAGATCTATCTTTGAGAAATAGACTGCTCCATGCAGCTCATCAAGTAGTTCATCAATCCTAGGTATTGGATATCTATTCTTGATGGTCTTCTTGTTCAATGCGCGATAGTCAACACACATCTGCATTGTTCCATCCTTCTTCTTTACTAACACCACAAATGATGCAAATGGACTTGATGACGGTCTTATATGTCCCATATCGATCAATTCTTTGATCGTCTTTTCAATTTCAATCTTGAAATGCCTTGGATGCCGATAGGGTGCAATATTAACAGGCTTAGCCCCATCCTCCAATTCAATTACATGTTCAAAACCTCTATCAGGAGGTATTCCTGGAGGTATGTCCCTAAACACCTTACCATGCTTATCCAACATTGCCTGAATATCTGCAGGATAAATTTCTTCAGCAGAGAGGATTTGGTTGTCCTTGATGCAAACCTATGCTGCCCATTTGATGTCATTATGCCTGAATAATGCTTCCATTCGTTTTGCTGAGACAACTCTGGGATTTCCATCAGACACTGACTTCAGTTTGATCTTCTTTCCTTCATGCATGAATTCTAACTCCATCTTCTGAAAGTCCTGAACTATTCTTCCAAGTGAATGCAACCATTGAACTCCAAGTACTACATCAATATGCCCAAGTCCAACCACATAGAAATCATCCTATAAAGAATAATCTCCCATTTGAATTTGCAGTTGGGACACTTTTCTGGTACAACTCATTAGGAATCCATCAGCAACTGCTATTTGAAATCCTTCGAAGTCTTCAACTGTTAGACCCCGTCTTGCTACCAAACCTTCATCTATGAAGTTGTGAGTAGCACCACTGTCAATGAGACAGGTGACTCTCTGACCTTTCACAACTCCTCTTATACGGAAGGCATGATATTTAGGTACTCATGAGATAGTTGCTAATGTTATTTTGTCGGTTGTTTCTGAAATATTCAAAGTTGGTTGCTCCTGAACTTCCTCTTCATCCTGAGATGATTCTTCTTCACTCAGTGACTCTTCTTCACTTCCATCATCAGATACAACTTCAATCAGATGTGCTTTACCTTTACCAAGGCATCTGTGTCCTGGTTCCCAAGGTTGCTTGCAAGAAAAACAGAGTTTCTTCCTTCTTAGCTCATCTCTTTCTGCCGCAGATGGACCTTGAGTTATCTTCTGAGGAAAAGAGGGTCTCCGTTGAGTAGAGCTAACACCTTTATAGAACTTCTTCTTAGGCTAATATACAGGAGTAGTATCAAGATCTAGAGCAAAGTCAATTGCTTCTTCCAAATTTGCGGGCCTTTGTACCTTTACCAATGGTTTGATCTGATTGTTCAATCCCTCAATGAACAGCATAGTGATTCTTCGATCAGTCATATCAGGTACCATTACTGCGATCTTTTGAAAATCATTAACATACTGCACAACCCTTCCTTCTTGCTTGAGTTGAGCTAGTTCGCGATAGTACACTTCAGTGTCTTTTCTGTCAAACCTCTGAATCAGTTTTGTTACAAACTCATCATAGGAAGTTATCCTATCATGATGTTGAGAGACTAGGCCATGATGCCACCATTCATAAGCTAATCCTTCAAGATGTATTGTGGCAAATTGAATTGCCTTCTTCTCTGTCAAAGGCTTAAGTGAAAGGTATGTATCCAGCTTGTTTACCCAAGCCCTAGCACTGAGCTTACCACTTCCATCAAAGGTAGGAATGGGAACTCGATTCAATGCTTCTTTATACTCCTTTGTATCATCATCCCGTCTAGGACGAAAGCCTCTAGTTCTACCTCGCCTATCCCTATCTTCCCTCTTCTGTCGGCAATATTCATTGAAGGTCATCAAATCCCGAACACGTTCCGGAAGTCTGGCATAAAGATCTGCAAAGAGAGCTACCTCATCTTCAAAATTATTCTGATCTCCTTCATCAAACTCTTCATCAGCCTCATTGTCCTGTTCAGGTGGTGGAAGGAAAGTTGGTCTTAAAGGCCTATCAACTGTAGGAGTTCGTGTGCGACCCCTTCTGCCTGTAGCACTAGCAGCATCATCATCAACTTGTTTTTCTTGTCTCTCAGGTCTAGCTGCATCTCGACGACCTTGTCCAGCTACTTCACCTTGATTCATATTTTGAAGGGATTGTAGGACATGTTGCAATATTTGAGCAGTTTGTTGTTGTTCAGCGGCAATGTTCCTAAACATCTCCCTTGCTGCACGTTCACCATCAGCAGGTGGACTTCTACTTCTTCTTTCCTCAACCATGTTAGCTGGAACTTCTATGTGATGTTGTTGCTGTTGTTCTTGTTGTTGTCTAGTTCTTCTTGTATAATACCTGTGTGGACCTACTTCAGGCGGCTGCATAACCTAGAGGCTAGCAGGATCTAAGCTCTAATACCACTGTAAGATACCCAACTAGTTCTACTAAAATTTTTTCCTTAGATAATTTTACTTGTACTTAGCTTATCACTACTTAACACTTAATGACGAACATCAAAGATAACTACTTGAATGAATCAACTTTAAAGCTGGGTACTTGTCTTATTGCTTGATTCAATCATCTTGCAAATGTCTTATTACATAGATAATGCTTTCAATAGCATGAAGTTACAAACTTATTCAAATGGAAATACAAAGGAAGGCCTTGAAGCCTAGATGATTACAATGACTTCCACACTTGATCAACTTAATCGAACTCAATGATGTCAACTGAATGTCAACACCTCACAATACAACAAGGGAGCATCACCTTGTCAGTTGAGGGAGCATCACCCCAACACTTGAAACTTGCAGGCCTCAAGATTACAAGCTCAATAGCTTTGCAGAGAGAATTTTGTCAAAATGAATAGATGCCAAATGAATGAGAGAGCTCCTCCCTTTATAGGCCTTCCAAAGGCAATGAAGACACGTTTTTCAATGCACCAAGAGGAACCAAGGCACGTTTCCCAAGAAGCATATCCAAGGGAATATTCCAACTGATGACTCATTCTGAGTTGGCAAACTCATCCAAGGACCTTGACACGGATCCCGAAGACACCATGTCGACCAATGAAAGCTCAGGTAGTTACAACTACCTTATCCTCAGACTAGGCGCCAACTGGGGGGAGTGTAGACCAGAATAGGCGCCATCCTAAGCTGGGCGCTTCCTTGAAGTGGCAGAGACATGGATAAGCGCCTGGTGGGGTTTAATGACTCCATATGCCCTTAAATCATTCTGGACGCCATCTGGAGGTTAGAAAGATGGGAATTGACACCCAAACTTACTGAGGCGCAATTTCAAGGTTCTTCTGACTTGGGCGCCAAGTTGAGGTGATCTCCTCCTGAAGTTGCGCCTTGCCAAACTTAGAGTTTATAGATGCTCTAGATTGTCTTCAAGGTTAGGCGCCACAACCAAACCATTAAGAAAGTGTTTAAATGCTAGGCGCCAATCTGAAGGTGTAGAGGCATGGAGGTGTGCCTAGTGCAATCTAGAGATTCCA
Source organism: Cunninghamia lanceolata (assembly GCA_027924645.1). Classification (NCBI taxonomy): domain Eukaryota; kingdom Viridiplantae; phylum Streptophyta; class Pinopsida; order Cupressales; family Cupressaceae; genus Cunninghamia; species Cunninghamia lanceolata. Next base: position 1,524,329 of record BSBN01001526.1, read on the forward strand.
TATGTTTTTCAAACACTTTTGATTCAAGATTAGGTGCCCAAATGAGTTTTCTGGAGTCTAGGTGTTGATTTTAAGCATCATGAGATCTAGGCGCCAATTTGAGGTGGGGACATCATGAGATTGCGCCTACCCTAGAAAGATCTTCTAAATGATGTTAGCGAGATCCAGAAGAGACTCTTAATACTCAACTTATCCAATCTCCTTAAGGCGCTCAACTAGACTCTAGGCGCCAAAATGACATTGCAACTGCATGGTTTTCAAGACCAAGTGCCAACTTGAGATGATATTGCGCCTTGCTAGGGTTAGGCGCAGAACTGGTGTCCTTCTGACTGGGCGCCAGCTTTGGAGGTTTCACAGGGGTTCTGGCGCCTTGATCATAACTTATGATCCTTTCAAAGATCCTTGAGAGCAACTGGACTTTAAATGATCATCATCTCACCTCCTGATGGAGCGCCTTGTTCCAAAACTAGTCTTGGGGACTTGCAACTAACTTAGGCGCACATTTGGGGTAGTTTCAACTAGTATCAGCGCCTAACACCTCAAGTAAGATGTTCTACACAATTCACACTTTCAAACACTTGTAATAAAGCCTTTTGATGCTCCTTCAACCTAGCGCCCTCATCTGGAGTACTAATCATCTTGTTTGAGTCTCCAACTTCTCTTAGGCGCACTTATTGACAGAGAAACGTCTAAATTAGCGCCTTAGGAAGAAAATGGTTTTGCCTTGCAAAAATCTTCAACACAAATCACAACTGAATCAAAATTACTGTCTTCTATCAAGCGCCTTTCGCTATGAGTGGATTAAAACCTCTTTCCCCTCTCAGGCGCACTTTTGGATGATGCATTCTAACCCTTTAGACTATTATCTAGCATAGGGCGCCATTCTTAGTTTGTCCTGTCATGATCTAGCGCCTAGTTGGGTTGAACACTTCTCAAGATGGAAATGATGCCTTTGAGTGAAGGTATGGTCTATTTGTCAAGCCTTAACCTCTTTGATGATGCAAAACCCCTTTTTATTCTTCAATCTACCTTAAGGCGCCATTTCTTGGGTGGAAAGACATGCTAAGGCACCTCCAGTATTAAGGTGCATTTTGAAGTTTGTCTGCTCCAGGGTGAACACCTAACATCCTTAAACCATCTTACACTTCCACATGTTGACTGAACCAACTCCTCATTAAGGTGCCTTGTCTAAAACGATTGATATCATGATGTTTCTTATCTAGGCGCCACTTGAGGTTAAAAGTAAGACAAAGTGCGCCCTGACCCAACCTTAGCCAAATTTGGGTTTCTGACTTAGATCCTGCAAAACAGTAAAGTTAAGTTAGTCAAAAACCAATTCATTTCCTTATCATTTAGAATTAGCCTCCGGGAATGAGGAATAGGCTAATCCATTCTTTACTTGATGATCAAGCCGGAAACGGGGACATGACAAAATCAAAATATAGCAAGGCATATTAAAATCAAAATCAAAATTTGTTAATATTGCACCCTATCGGCATCCAAGGCATTTCAAGATTGAAATTGAAAAGACGATCAAAGAATTGATCGATATGGGACATATAAGACCGTCATCAAGTCCATTTGCATCATCTGTGGTGTTAGTAAAGAAGGATGGAACAATGCAGATGTGTGTTGACTATCGCGCATTGAACAAGAAGACCATCAAGAATAGATATCCAATACCTAGGATTGATGAACTACTTGATGAGCTGCATGGAGCAGTCTATTTCTCAAAGATAGATCTTCGATTTGGTTACCATCAAATTCGTGTCAGAGAAGAAGACATTCCCAAGACAGCATTCAGATGCCATTATAGACATTATGAATTTATGGTAATGCCGTTCGGGCTGACAAATGCACCAGCCACTTTCCAGTCCTGTATGAATCATGTTTTCAACAAGCAGTTGAGGAAGTACCCGTCGGTTTTCTTCGACGACATCTTGATTTACAGCAAGACATGGGAAGAACATCTTCAACACTTAGATGAAGTATTGAATGTTATGGAGAATCAATCTTTGTATGCAAAGATGTCTAAGTGTGATTTTGGCTTGAAGGAGATTCTATACCTGGGTCATGTGATAGGAGCTAATGGTGTGAAAGTTCAAGAAGAAAAGATTGAAGCAATTCGCAATTGGCCAGTTCCCAGGAATGTGTCAGAACTAAGAGGTTTTCTTGGCCTCTGCAGCTATTACAGAAGGTTTGTTAAAGGTTTTTCACAACTTACCGCACCCTTAACAAATCTGACAAAGAAAGGTGCTTTCATCTGGTCAATAGATGCTCAAGCCGCATTTGATAGATTGAAGGAAGTAATGAGTAAAACACCAGTGCTGGCTTTGCCAGATTTTACTAAGTCCTTTGTTCTAGAATGTGATGCCTCAGAAGAAGGCATTGGTGTTGTTTTGATGCAAGATCGACATCGCATCGCATTCGAAAGCAAGAAGTTGAAGGACACAGAAAGATTGTACTCGACTTATGATAAAGAGATGCTGGCAATCATGCATGCCTTGGCTAAATTCTGCCAGTATCTAGTTGGATCTAAGTTTGTGGTCAGGACTGATCACAACAGTTTGAAATACTTCTTAGGGCAGAAGGATTTAGATGAAAGACAGCAGAAGTGGGTTGTGAAGATACAAGCATATGATTTCGACATTGAATATGTGAAAGGCAAGAAGAATGTGGTTGCCGATGCCCTGTCTAGAAGACCTGTTGTTTGTGCCCTGAGCAAAGTTTCAGTGGAGTGGAAGGCTCAGCTTCTAGTTGAGTATTCCAAATCTAAATTTGCTTGTGAGATTATGGATGGAGTCATTCAAGATGATAGATACAAGGTGATTGATGATATCATCTATTACAAAGATAGAATCTATCTAACTCCTGAATCGGAGTTGAAGCAACAGATTTTGCAGACATACCATGATACTCCGCTTGCAGGACACCCTGGTTACTTCAAGACATACAGACAGATCAGAGAACGGTTCACATGGAAGGGTCTGAAGGAAGAAGTTCTTCAGTATGTCAGGGAGTGTTTGACTTGTCAACAGAATAAGTCAGAGCATACATTTCCAGCAGGGTTACTCCAACCACTACCAATTCCTGAACATAAGTGGGAAAGTATCTCTATGGACTTCATCACGGGTCTTCCGAAGGTGAATGGAAGAGACTGCATTTATGTAGTTGTGGACAGATTAACTAAGTATGCTCACTTCTTTGCAATTCCAGTTGAGTCATCAGCATTGCAAGTAGCTGAGTTATTCTTTCGTGAAGTCTTCCGACTACATGGCCTGCCTAAAACCATAGTCAGTGATCGAGATAGCCGGTTCATCAGTGTGTTTTGGAGAGAGCTATTTCGACTAGCTGGAACTGACCTGACACCAAGCACTAGTTATCATCCTCAAACCGATGGACAGACTAAAATTGTAAACAAATGGCTAGAGGGATACTTGAGAAATTATGTGTCTGATCATTAGCGTGCTTGGATTAAGTGGCTACATCTGGGTGAATACAGCTACAACACCACTTTTCACATGTCAATTGGCATGACTCCCTTCCGAGCTCTGTATGGATATGAAGCAGTTTCATTTGTTGATCTGGCATTGGATGACAGTAGAGCTCCCAGAGCAAGTGAATTGATGAAAGATACTCAAGATATTTTGAGAGTCCTTAAGGACAACTTGCAAAGAGCTCAAAATCAACAGAAGTTGTATGCCGACAAACACTAGGTTGAAAGAAGCTTTGAAGTAGGTGACATGGTGTTTCTGCGCCTTCAGCCTTATAGATAGAGTACTTTAAAGAAGTCAGGTGCAGAGAAATTGAAACCAAGGTTCTACGGACCCTACAAAGTGTTGAGAAGAGTAGGGGAAGTGGCATATGAACTGGACTTGCCTGCAGGAAGCCGCATCCACAATGTGTTTCATGTATCATGTCTAATAAGGCACTAGGTCAACATATGGTTTCAACTGACGAACTACCACCACTTGATGAAGAAGGAATGCTTGCACTTGAACCTGAAAATGTGGTGGATATAAGGGAGAAGAAACTTCGTAACCGCAACATAAGAGAATATCTGGTGAAGTGGAAAGGGTTGCCAATGGAGGATGCTACTTGGGAAGGAGAGAAGATCCTAGAGCATACTAACCTTCAATTGCTTGAGGACAAGCAATCCCGGGAAGGGGAGACTGTCATGTCCTCGTTTCCGGCTTGATCATCAAGTAAAGAATGGATTAGCCTATTCCTAATTCCCGGAGGCTAATTCTAAATGATAAGGGAATGAATTGGTTTTTGACTAACTTAACTTTACTATTTTGCAGGATCTAAGTCAGAAACCCAAATTTGGCTAAGGTTGGGTCAGGGCGCACTTTGTCTTTTAACCTCAAGTGGTGCCTAGATAAGAAACATCATGATATCAGTCGTTTTAGACAAGGCACCTTAATGAGGAGTTGGTTCAGTCAACATGTGGAAGTGTAAGATGGTTTAAGGATGTTAGGTGTTCACCCTGGAGCAGACAAACTTCAAAATGCGCCTTAGCATGTCTTTCCACCCAAGAAATGGCGCCTTAAGGTAGATTGAAGAATAAAAAGGGGTTTTGCATCATCAAAGAGGTTAAGGCTTGACAAATAGACCATACCTTCACTCAAAGGCATCATTTCCATCTTGAGAAGTGTTCAACCCAACTAGGCGCTAGATCATGACAGAACAAACTAAGAATGGCGCCCTATGCTAGATAATAGTCTAAAGGGTTAGAATGCATCTGAGAGGGGAAAGAGGTTTTAATCCACTCATAGCGAAAGGCGCTTGATAGAAGACAGTAATTTTGATTCAGTTGTGATTTATGTTGAAGATTTTTGCAAGGCAAAACCATTTTCTTCCTAAGGCGCTAATTTAGACATTTCTCTGTCAATAAGTGCGCCGAAGAGAAGTTGAAGACTCAAACAAGATGATTAGTACTCTAGATGAGGGCGCTAGGTTGAAGGAGCATCAAAAGGCTTTATTACAAGTATTTGAAAGTGTGAATTGTGTAGAACATCTTACTTGAGGTGTTAGGCGCTGATACTAGTTGAAACAACCCCAAATGTGCGCCTAAGTTAGTTGCAAGTCCCCAAGACCAGTTTTGGAACAAGGCGCTCCATCAGGAGGTGAGATGATGATCATTTAAAGTCCAGTTGCTCTCAAGGATCTTTGAAAGGATCATAAGTTATGATGAAGGCGCCAGAACCCCTGTGAAACCTCCAAAGCTGGCGCCTAGTTAGAAGGACACCAGTTCTGTGCCTAACCCTAGCAAAGCGCAATATCATCTCAAGTTGGCACTTGGTCTTGAAAACCATGCAGTTGCAATGTCATTTTGGCACCTAGAGTCTAGTTGAGCGCCTTAAGGAGATTGGATAAGTTGAGTATTAAGAGTCTCTTCTGGATCTCGCTAACGTCATTTAGAAGATCTTTCCAGGGTAGGCGCAATCTCATGATGTTCCTACCTCAAATTGGCGCCTAGATCTCATGATGCATAAAATCAACACCTAGACTCCAAAAAACTCATTTGGGCGCCTAATCTTGAATCAAAAGTGTTTGAAAAACATATGGAATCTCTAGATTGCACTAGGCGCACCTCCATGCCTCTACACCTTCAGATTGGCGCCTAGCATTTAAACACTTTCTTAATGGTTTGGTTGTGGCGCCTAACCTTGAAGACAATCTAGAGCATCTATAAACTCTAAGTTTGGCAAGGCACAACTTCAGGGGGAGATCACCTCAACTTGGTGCCCAAGTCAGAAGAACCTTGAAATTGCGCCTCAGTAAGTTTGGGTGTCAATTCCCATCTTTCTAACCTCCAGATGGCGTCTAGATTGATTTAAGGGCATATGGAGTCATTAAACCCCACCAGGCGCTTATCCATGTCTCTGCCACTTCAAGGAAGCGCCCGGCTTAGGATGGCGCCTATTCTGGTCTCCACTCCCCCCAGTTGGCGCCTAGTCTGAGGATAAGGTAGTTGTAACTACCTGAGCTTCCATTGGTCGACAGGGTGTCTTCGGGATCCGTGTCAAGGTCCTTGGATGAGTTTGCCAACTCAGAATGAGTCATCAGTTGGAATATTCCCTTGGATATGCTTCTTGGGAAACGTGCCTTGGTTCCTTTTGGTGCATTGAAAAACGTGTCTTCATTGCCTTTGGAAGGCCTATAAAGGGAGGAGCTCTCTCATTCATTTGGCATCTATTCATTTTGACAAAATTCTCTCTGCAAAGCTATTGAGCTTGTAATCTTGAGGCCTGCGAGTTTCAAGTGTTGGGGTGATGCTCCCTCAACTGACAAGGTGATGCTCCCTTGTTGTATTGTGAGGTGTTGACATTCAGTTGACATCATTGAGTTCGATTAAGTTGATCAAGTGTGGAAGTCATTGTAATCATCTAGGCTTCAAGGCCTTCCTTTGTATTTCCATTTGAATAAGTTTGTAACTTCATGCTATTGAAAGCATTATCTATGTAATAAGACATTTGCAAGATGATTGAATCAAGCAATAAGACAAGTACCCAGCTTTAAAGTTGATTCATTCAAGTAGTTATCTTTGATGTTCGTCATTAAGTGTTAAGTAGTGATAAGCTAAGTACAAGTAAAATTATCTAAGTTAAGGAAAAAAATTTAGTAGAACTAGTTGAGTATCTTACAGATTTTCTGTTTCACAATCTCAATTGAGTGAAACAATCGAGATTTGCGAGTCTGCTGAAACTCATGAGATTCAAGAGATTTGCAATTCTATGGAAACTCACAAGTTTTGGGAGACTCGCGAGTCTCTACTATCAGACTCGCAGAGCCTGGCTTGGACTTGGATCCCCGAGACTCACCAAGTCTCAACACTATGGCAAGAACACAACTATATACAAATTTTCAGTAGTGACCATGTACTACTCCTTTGTCATTTCCCATTTTGGGCAGGTCATAGAATGTTCGAGAACATGCTCAAAAGAAATCTTTGGGGTAAGAAGATAGGTGTAAAATCCCTAACTGGATCTGCCCTAGAATTCTGATTTATTTTTCTGCTCAAACCCTAATTTCTGAATTCTGATTTTTATTTCTGATTTATAAAAAAAAAGCAGCAAACATACAAGTACCAATAATGCCAAATAAACATGCCAAATAATGCTTCTAAATGATGATCACATCAAACATGAATTCCACCATGAAATACACAAGATATAGCCATCCAAATGCAACACAAAAGTCTGATTTTCTGAATATAAATCTGTTGTTACAAATCAGAATATGATGACTGGAAATTACATCGAATCATGGGCTAAAACATGATCAAACATGGCCCGGAATGCTGCTGTCCAAATCAGACCTAAAACATAGGTTTGTATGTACCAAATGAGGAAGAATGATGCACAACAAACCCTCCAAAATGGCGGCTCTTGCAAGGATGATGGTGGCTGCTAGGGTTAGAGTTCCAAAACCCTCCAAAGGATGAAATCACCTCACACAAGCCAAAATCGCCCTCCTCCAAAGGTGGCACTCCAAATTAGGGTGAAACCCTAATGCAATGACAACACAAAATACCACCAAAGGTGCTGCTCCAATGCTGATCTGAAAATCTGAATATGCAATCAAGCTCCAAGTCTCCAATGAAGTACAAATTGAACTCTGCTATGAGTCCACCTCAAGATGAGCTAGGTTTTCATCCAACTCACTGATATTCACAAGGGTTTTTGTTCTTGGAATGATGCCCAACAAATGTTGCAGCCAAATGAGAAAACTCAATGAAGAAATGATAATGAATGGATGATGAAATGACTCCAAAGTTCCTTTATTTATAGCCATCTTTTCCTCCTCCAAATAGGGTCGACCCTATTCTTGGTCGACCTCATGCTAGGTGCCAAAATTTAAATCATTTTATTTTATTTAATTTTTCCAAACTTGGGCGAACCCTTTTTGCACATGTTATTTCATTTTTTGACATCTTCCTAGGTTGTCCACCTCAAAGGAAAACTATTTTGATTTATTTTATTTTTTCCTTCTCCTGGTCGACCTCCCTGGGCGCTCACTTCTTATTTTTCTTTCTTTATTTCGTTTTTTCCTCCTCCCTATGTCATTCACCTCTTGGGCAAATTATTTTATTTATTTTTAATTCATCAATAGGCTCACAAAAATATAAGAAGTCATTTCACATCTCAATTTGGCCCAATAAAATTGGTTAAATATAGGATTTAACCAATTAGGTCATTCCCTAGCCCTTCCGGCTTAGCTTACAAGAATAGGATAGGCTAACCAACTGCATTAGGTGATCACTCGGAAAAAGGGGACATTACAGTCCTCCCTTCCTGGAATTGCTTGCCCACAAGCAATTGCAAACCTGGATGCTGCAAAAATATGTTCACCTTCCCAAGTAGCATCCTCAAGTGGTAAGTCTCTCCTTCGAATCACATACTCTTTGATCACTCTGCTCCTCAACTTGTGGTAGCACTTCCCACAGTGAATATGAAGAATGGCATGCAAAGTGAGTTTCGGTGGCCAACAATGAGACACTACCAATCATACACACTCAAACTCAGATCTACCCCATTCGGAATATGATTGACAACAATGATGTTGTCCTTTGAACCCGGGAATTCTACTCCTCAAAGTCGGCGCTCTCCTAACTTCCAAAATAGCATTAGGTACCAATATCAATTTCCCCTCTTCATCCAAAGGAGGAAGCTCGGGAGAAGATGTAATATGCTGCTCAATTGCCCTTTTGAGGCAAGATACATGAAATATATTATAAATCCAGCTACCCTTCGACAACTCCAACTCATATGCATCCTATCCAACTCCACTCTCAATCATGTAAGGGTTGTAGAAGCGAGACTTCAGCTTTCCTGCACCACTCCTTTTCAATGTAATCTATCTATATGGTTGTATGAACAAGAAAATCAAATCACCAATCTCAAATGTCCTGTGCATATCCTGCATCAACTCTCTCACTCCGGGAGCTCTTCTGACCTCAAATGCTTAAGTCTACAAAAGACCAAGCGTCATACCTATCCAAGGCTCTGGAAGGTGACATGCCTATCGACATGTGATAGATGGTATTGTAACAATGCTCTCCGAAATACAACCACCTGATTCCAGCTTTCCGCTGCTCCACTCTGATACAAATCTCACCCAACCAAGTATTGTGAAGCAACTCACCAAGTTTCTGTTGCTCCACTCTAATACAAATATCATTCACAAAAACCATTGTGAAACAATCCACCAATCATGTAAATGCCTGAATCCCAAATTATTGCACCATCATATAAACTGAAAATGAGAAGATAAGTATCTCTTATCAAGTCACCATCACAAGCTATCCATCTAAATCTAAATTGTTTCATTAGGATTTGAAAGATACTTATCATGTGTAAATAACAAAACATGCATAGACTGTTGATACAAATAATGACAACATTTTTAAAACTAAAAATCAGACCTATAATCATCCTGGGAATGCTTCTACTATCATAAACTGATAAGGTCTCATCATCATTCAACCTCCAAGTACTCTAGTGACAATCCCATGCACACAAATCCATTCAATCAGCTGCAAACATTAATGCATAGTCTAAAAATTTCATGATCAACAATGTAGAACAGCCACTAATCATCAAGGTGTAAGTTGAAAACCATCGAACCAAGTCTGAAAATTTTATGCTCGCATGATCTTCTCTATGCCTTGGATTATAGTCTAGATGAAGCCCAAAATCCACATGCATATACCTCTCAACAAGTTCATGCAAATCTAATTGTTCTTCATGCTCTACCATCATAATTTCTTCCCTTGGAAGTTTTAAAGATTGATGAAGAAATGTATCTAGTTGTTGCCTTTCATGATCCATGTGAACAAATTGTTCCTTAATCTTTTGTAGGTGTTGTTTTGCTTGAGTGGCTAACGACTTGACTTCCTTAGCCCTCCCTCACACATGTTTTGGGTCCTCACCACATCTTCTATGCCATGATTTACAAAATCAGCTTGTATGTATCTTGGATCCACATCCGCTATCTCATGCTTAGCTATCAATTCTTGCTTATCAACAAGATAGTGCTTCGCACCAATGTCCTCCACATAGAATTTATCTACCATCTTATGATTAACAAAATCATGTGAAGATAATGGACTTCTGTTCATAATCACAAAACTATCATTTTCTTCATACCTTTTGAGGGTGTCTTCATAGATCTCAAGCACATCTTCAATTGTTGGATTATCATCATTAGGTGTTGGTCCAAGAAGTGTATCCTGCTGAAAATCACATGCCTCATTAGTTGTAATATTTGTTCCAAGGCTGATCCGAACCTCCATCCTCTTGGCTGTCACATCCCTTGGTGCACCACTATCTATATCTTTCAACACTATTTGCTTCCCATTTGATGTGAACTCCAACTCCATCTTTTGGAAATCTTGGATATACCTACCAAGTGAATGTAGCCACTGGATTCCCAACACAATTTTGGTCTCACCAATTCCCACTACATAGAATTCATCAATAAATGTATAATTATCCAACTGAATGCTCAATTGTGAGATCTTCCTAGTGCAACTCATTTTGAATCCATTAGCCAACATGACGTTGAATCAAGGAAAATCCTCTACCTGCAATCCTCTCTCAACCACAAAACCCTCATCAATGAAGTTATGTGTTGCACCGCTCTCCACCAAACATGAGACCCGCTGCCCCTTCACAATCCCTCTCTCTAAAAGGATGGTACTTAGGAACACCCGATAAAAAAGCAATAGTACCATGTACCGTATCATCTATTGTAACACCTAGCACCAACAGTTGCTCCTCATCATCACTCTCCGAAGTAGTGTCTTGGACATCATCATCATCAATGTCGGAAGTGACCTCAATGTAGTGTGCTTTGCCTTTCCCAAGGCATCTGTGACCAGGCTCCCAAGGCTCCTTGCATGAGAAGCACAACTTCTTCCTCCTTAGCTCATTCTTCGCTTCTATGTCTGGTGTTGTCCTCTTGGGCCATTCCTTCTGAAAGTTCTTCCTTGGGTCCTTTCTTGATGAAGAGAAAGGCTTACCCTGAAACTTGGGCTTGGAAGGTGTTGAAAATTTCATACCTCTAGCCCCCTTAATGGCTTCCCTCAAAGATGGTGGATCTAGGGCTTTCACCCATCCACAAAGTGGCTCCTCTAGACCCTCAATGAAAAGATAGGTCAATCTACTCTCCAACACATTTGGAACCAATACAGCAAGCTTCTGAAACTTAGAAATGTAGGCATCCACTGAATCCTTCTACTTGAGTTGAGCCAACTCTGAAGAATTGCTCAAGATTAGTCTCATCAAATCTCTCAATCAACCTCTGTGAGAAATCAACATTAGTAACAAGGCTATGTCCTTGAGTCACCATACCATTGTACCACTAATCAAGAGCATCTCCCTCCAAGTGTAAGGTAGCAAATTGAATTGCATCCCTCTCGAACGTCGGGTTCAATGTGAAATAGTTATCCAACTTCTGGATCCATGCTCGTGCTGTGATTTTGCCGAACCATCAAAAGGAGTGATATTCACCTTTCCCAATTTTCTTTGCAATCATGATTATTATTGATTCTTTCTCCTCGAGGTCTTTGTTTTTGTATTTCAATTGACAAAAATCTTGGAAAGACATGGTAGTTTGGAATTCATCACCTCATAGTATAAAAACTCGCTCAAAACTCGCCTAACCCACGAGTTCTTGCGAGGCAAAACCTAGGGTGAGTTTTTCTCTACAAAACTCGGCCCGAGTTTTTGGGAAAAATCACGGCGAGTTTTTCAGTGAAAAATCGCCAAAAATTGTGAGTCACTCTGCAAAAAATCGGCTCATAAAAAAATATTAAATGAAACACTTAAAAACACAAAACGAAAACCCTAAAGCGTCATTTCCTGAACTTGGCGCGAAGCGTTTTCTCCCTCCCGACAGTGCGATTGAAGGCGAAATCTTGATTCTTCTCATTCAGGCGTGAGGGCAAAGGTAAGATTTAGGACAAACTGTTAAAAAAACGAAATTTTAAACGAACTGTATCATATGGAAGGATAGATTTTGGACAAACTGTCCAAATTTTGGAGAGAATGTGGACGTCGACGAACTGCATTTTATTGGAAATTTCGATTGATTATAAATTTAAAAATGACTATCATATGAAAGGAGAGATTTTGGATGAACTGTCAAAATTTGTATGTTTGGAAATTTGGATCAAATCATTGATTATAAATTTTAAAACATTAAAATGACTGTATCTACTTGATGCAGAGTACACAGTGGAAACGCTTCATTACAGGGTGATTTACCCATGAACCCACAATACAGAGGGCTTAATGCTCAAACAACTTGAAATACCCTTCTCAAAGTCCAAACCATTTCGAAACACATACCTTCTTCACTATCGGCCAGACTATTACTATCGGCGAAGCCTTATGAACCATCACCGATACCCCGATACATTGGACTTCGGTGTGACTTCTCCCATCGGTCCACTCCCCCTTTGTGTCTCCGATACGCCAATACAACTATCGTCGGTGAGACTTATAACATCGGCAAGGCCTTAACTTCTTCCACCGATACACACCGATCACTCTGATCTTAATGTCTTCGAACCATACTTGTCGGCCGGACTCTTTTCATCAGCAAACTCCAATATCGCTAAGCCGATACACCAAATCAATCTGATGGCCTTCAAGATCGGCGAAACTTGACTCCTTTTCACCCGATGAGACTAAAACAACTTAACACTTGCCGTCACGGTTTCGGTAAAACATGTGCCTATCAGCGGAACCAAATATTATCAACCCAATGGGGTTGTCACTCCGATGAACCTTCTAACCCACTTGTCGTTAAGACTTAGTTCGTCCAAAATCTCTCCTTTCATATGATACAGTCTTTTTAAAATTTCAATTTTTTTAATAGTCATTGACTAAAAAAATCGAAAATTAAAATCATCATAATCCTATATAAATTTTAATAGTTCGTAATTTCGTCCAAACACTCTTCTTTCATATGATACAGTCATTTTTTAATTTTTATTTTTTATAATACAGTGACCAGTCATTTAATAATAAATAGGAAATTACTGTCAAAATTTTATAAATAATGCACATATTTTATAAATAAATTATAGTGCAGTCCAAAATCTCTCCTTTCATATGATACAGTCTTTTTATAATTTCAAATCTCGTTTGTTTTTTATAGCAAAAATGTCAAAATACAGCAACTGTGTTATTGACAAATTTATTTTTTTTAATTGAACCTTTTTTGTTGTCTCTTTTTTGATAGGTAACAGGTTATAACTTATGGCTTCTGCAAGTGGAACTGGAGGTAGAACCAGTGGCAAACCTAAGGACCCTTGCTGGAAACATGCGACACCAAGTCCAAAGCGAGTAAATGTCATTTGTAACCATTGCACTAAACATATGTCTGGAGGCATTAATCGACTTAAATACCACCTTGCACAGGTCCCTTGCAATGATGTTGAGAGATGTGACAAAGCTCCTGTGGAGGTTTAGAGGGACGCACACGTCCTCCTTATGGATTATGAACAAAAGAAAGAAGCCAAAAAGAGAGCAGCAGAGGCAATGGCAGCCCCGAACCGAGATTTGAGTTCTACAGGGTCAGAATATAGAAGTGTAACTGTAAAACTAGAGGCCTCTTCTACACCTTCCATTGGGCCACGGATACGACGAACAGGCAAAGGGCTTGATAGCTTTTTTGTTCCTCGGAACACTCCTGGTGCACAACCTTCATTAGACGGTCTTGCAAATACATGGAATAGAGAGGTGCATCGTGAGGTGAAGTTGGCATGTGCACGATTTTGGTACTACAACAATATTCCCTTCAATGTCGCTTCGAGTCCTTATTGGGAGCACTTGGTCACTGCATTGACTATGGCAGGTAAGGGGTTCAAGGCCCCAAGTCGTCATGAGTTGAGTGGCCCATTGTTGTAGGAGTAGGTCAAACACACACATCTACTAGTACAGGATCAGAGAAAAATTTGGGAAAGAAAAGGCTGCACTATTTTATCTGATGGATGGACAGATGCCAGGAACAGGACTCTCATCAATTTTTTAGTGGCTTCAGCGGGGCAGCTAGTCTTTTTAAAGTTAGTTGATGCCTCCAATCAAATAAAAAATGCAGAAACCTTGTGCAACATGTTAGATGAGGTGGTGATGGAGGTGGGAGTGGAAAATGTCGTCCAAATAGTGACTGACAATGCAGCTACATATGTGGCAGCCAGTAGACTTCTAGAGGCGAGGCATCCGACCATTTTATAGAGCCCTTGTGCTGCCCACTGTATTGACCTTCTTCTTGAGGACATTGGAAAAATAAGTTGGGTGAAGAATGTGGTTGAAGAGGCAAAAAATATCACAAAATACATCTACAACCACACATGGGTCCTAAATCTTATGAAAGAGTACACTGGTGGCAAGGAGCTCACACGATCAGGAGTCACACGCTTTGCCACTAATTTCCTTACCTTGCAGAGTATAGCATCATTATTGCCCCACCTTAGGCGCATGTTTGTGGCCGAAAGGTGGTTGGAGAGTCCTTATCATAGGAAGCCAGAAGCAGAGAGGGTCGTGAAGGCAGTTTATGATGCTGTCATGGAAAAATCCATGGAGGAGATCATCAAGGTAAGTTTTCAAACACTAATTGTTATTTTTATTTTTATTTGCTAATGTTAAAATTTGTTGATTTTGTAAAAAACTTATATTTATATTTGTTGAATTTCAATTACTATAATTCTCTAATTTTATTTTCATCCACTATTGATTTAAGTGTCAAAACCGTTGGTTAGGGTTCTACGATTGGTGGATGGGGATCAAAAGCCCATGGGGTATCTATATGAGGCCATGGATAAGGCCAAAGAGGCCATTCAGCATTTGTATGGGTCGAATAAAACAAAATATGAACCCATATGGCGCATTATTGATCGGAGGTGGAATTGACAACTCCACCAACATATTCATGCTGCTGGTTACTATTTGAACCCTGCATTTTTCTTCTCCTCTTCATTCAAAGCAGATGCAGAGGTTAAGCTTGGCCTGAACACATGCATGGAGAGGTTGATCTTTGATGATAACCTTCGAGACATCATACTCGATGAGTTACAGGCCTATAAGAATGTGGATGGGCCTTTTTTTTCTTTAAGAGATGCCATTCGTAGGAGATCCACTCTGCAACCAGGTAAAATACATATGTTTATTTTTCATTTACTATTTATTTTAATTTTTAAGTTTACTAAAATCCTTACAAAGTTATAAATGTTATCCTTGCAGATTTATGGTGGGATGATTATGGTTCCTCAATGCCTAATCTTCAAAAGATAGCCATCCAGATTTTATCCCAGCCTTGTAGTGCATCTGGTTGTGAGCGCAACTGGAGTGTTTTTGAGGCCATTCACACAAAGAAGCACAACAGGTTGACTCAAAAGTGCTTGAATGACCTTGTCTATGTGCGGTACAACCTTCGGTTGCATGAGAAGAAGGTAGAAGGCCAAGAATCATATCAGGCATTGGACCTTGACGACATTGATCCATATTCAGATTGGATTGCTGAGGATGTTGATGTTGATCCATCACTTGATGATGATGATATAGCTGCTATGGAGAGGGATACAGCTGAATGGCAAGCAAATGTCGCAGCATATGAGGATTCAGAGACAGAGTCAGATGATATTGATGTGCCATCAGGGGCAGGTTCCTCACATGTACCGTTTGATCCTATAGATGAGGATCCTGTTGAGCATAACCAGGCTATACCAGCCACTTCCGCACCACCCACACAGAGAAACAAAACTCTTTTGAGCTTTAGTCGTAGAAGAAATTTATGATTTAGATTTTCTAGTGATGATGGAACTCTTTTTTTGGTCTATGATATGTATTATCAAACTGGAATTTCATATGTATTCGAAGGTTGAACTCTTTTTTTTGTCTATGATATCATTGATATGTATTAAACGCTTAATTTTGATTTATATATGAAGGAAATCAGCAATGCATTCTACAATTTCAGAAATGTGTGTTTTTTAAGAATATTTTTTAAAAAATTATGTTTGCCGAGTTTTTCCCCGAGTTTTTGGCGAGTCCCAAGTTTTTAAAAATTTTGGGTCTGCCGAGTTTTTGCCGAGTCCGAGTTTTTCAACTATGCATCACCTAATGATTGCCACTCTCTCATGTAATCATTGAAGCTCTCACCTGCAACTTGGTGTCCATTCTCTAGAGCTCCTTGCTGATCCAAAAAAGTAGGCATAAGAGGCCTAACCACGGATGCATGAGATGCATGAGTGTGAGTGTGGGTATTATTACCCGTATGGCTATTCTCACCATTGCTTCCATTTCCTCCACCTGCATGCTGATTGTCTCTGTTATTAGTCTGGTTTCCATTATCATTTGTTAAGTTTTGCCTCATAAACTGAGTCAAAACCTGCATTAGTTCACGCTGCCCTCTTAACAATATTATTGAGAATATCCCTCGTGCTGGGATCCTCGTGATTCCTATCTCCCATGATGGCTTCTTCAAAATCTGAGCCATCAAACTGTTGCCTTTTCCTGTATGTGATATATTCTCTATCTTCAGGATTCATACATGTATAAACCCTCCAAGATGGCAAGATCAAAGCTCTAATTCCATTGTAAAATCCCTAACTGGCTCTGCCCTAGAATTCTGATTTAATTTTCTGCTCAAACGCTAATTTCTGAATTCTGATTTTTATTTCTGATTTGTAAACAAATAAAGTAGCGAACATACAAGTACCAATAATGCCAAATAATGCTTCTAAATGATGATCACATCAAACATGAATTCCACCATGAAATACACAAGATATAGCCATCCAAATGCAACACAAAAGTCTGATTTTCTGAATATAAATCTGTTATTACAAATCAGAATATGATGACTGGAAATTACATCGAATCATGGGCTAAACCATGATCAAACATGGCCTAGAATGCTGTTGTCCAAATCAGACCTAAAACATAGGTTTGTACATACCAAATGATGGAGAATGATGCACAACAAACCATCCAAAATGGCGGCGCTTGCAAGGATGATGGCGGCTGCTAGGGTTAGGGTTCCAAAACCCTCCAAAGGATGAAATCGCCTCACACAAGCCAAAATCGCCGTCCTCCAAAGGTGGCGCTCCAAATTAGGGCGAAACCCTAATGCAATGACAACACAAAATACCACCAAAGGTGCTGCTCCAATGCTGATCTGAAAATCTGAATATGCAATCAAGCTCCAAGTCTCCAATGAAGTACAAATTGAACTCTGCTATGAGTCCACCTCAAGATGAGCTAGGTTTTCATCCAACTCACTGATATTCACAAGGGTTTTTGTTCTTGGAATGATGCCCAACAAATGTTGCAGCCAAATGAGAAAACTCAATGAAGAAATGATAATGAATGGATGATGAAATGACTCCAAAGTTCCTTTATTTATAGCCATCTTTTCCTCCTCCAAATAGGGCCGACCCTATTCTTGGTCGACCTCCTGCTAGGCGCCAAAAATTAAATCATTTTATTTTATTTAATTTTCCCAACTTGGGCAAACCCTTTTTGGCACATATTATTTCATTTTTTGACCTCTTCCTAGGTCGTCCACCTCAAAGGAAAATTATTTTGATTTATTTTATTTTTTCCTTCTCTTGGCCGACCTCCCTGGGCACTCACTTCTTATTTTTCTTTTCTTTATTTTTCTTTCTTTATTTCCTTTTTTTCTCCTCCCTAGGTCACTCACCTCTTGGGCAAATTATTTTATTTATTTTTAATTCACCAATAGGCTCACAAAAATATAAGAAGTCATTTCACATCTCGATTTGGCCCAATAAAATTGATTAAATATAGGATTTAACCAATTAGGTCATTCCCTAGCCCTTCCGGCTTAGCCTACGGGAATAAGATAGGCTAACCGACTCCATTAGGTGATCACTCGGAAAAAGAGGACATTACAATAGGAGTCAAAGGAATTCCTTTGGTGGCTTTGGACCTTTGCATTCTACCACAAGATCAAGGAGGACAAGAAATCCATGTGCTGAAGGTTATGCTCTAAGAACCAAACTAAAGATTCTCAAACCTAGCAGCAAAAATCAAACATATCCACAATTGCAGAAAACACAGGGATTGGGAAGAAAAGATAATTAAATTACAAAATTTTAAACATTACAATGGTTGCACTGTTACACCACTGCAAAATTTCAAGGAAAGACAGTTTTTTTAGAGGGCTGGCCTAGCTCTGTAAGGGCAGAATTAGAGCTGACCTAATCAGATTATAAGCAAAAGCGTTATATATTACAAGGTAAAATCATTGGTATTTCACATTTGTTCACCCTTTACAAGAGCAAACAGCAGAAATAAGTATTTGTTTCAGTCATATTAGACTCACCCTGAAGCATCATCAGCATCATATTCTTAGGAGGCACCAAAATATCATGCAAGGAAGTGTTCAAGTGTTCAAATGCAGCAATGCCAACTCTAGTCGTGTGATCCAAGCAGTTTGTGATGGCTTATATGGTGCAGGGGCATGATTGGAGACTTAAAGGCAGCATGACCAAGTCAGTCATGCAGGAGATATGAGAAAGTTGGCATAACAGATGTGATCCCACAGGAGAGACTTCAAATGGCAGCAACATCATACTAGTCATGTGATTGTAGGGTTCTCAACAGCGCAGACAATGAAGTCTTGCCCCTATATGTTGTCTACCGGCGTTAACCATGAGATTGCATGATCAAGGAAAGGATTAGTGGCAGAAACATAGAAATACACAACCATGAAGAGTATAATGGGTAGAGCAAATGTATTTGCACAATCAGACACCAAGGAATAGTAGCAAGAAGACTTGAATTACATGACTGGAAGGAATGATTAAGTGGCAAAAGGTCCAGTTATGCACGACTGGAAGGAATGATTAAGTAGCAAAGAACGATGAAAAATGTGACTAAGCAGTTGATAAGCGGCAGAGATTTTCAATATGCACGACAAGGAGATAAAACAATGGTTATGATGTTCATTTTGCATGATGACCAAACAATTAAGTGGTGATGCCATTCAAATCATGCGACAATCACATTAAATGATGGTAAGACATCCAAATCCATGCAACAAACAGCCATAGTGCTGGTAATGCCCTCCAAATTGCACAACCAAGATAGTTTAGCCAGGCATTGAAGGTGAATTTGCACAGTTAGAGTATGTTAGTCAACCTCCATTCAAAAATCGTGCCAAGCACATTAATCGGCCAAAGTAATAAAATCATGGCTGGAGCATTAAATAGAAGAGTGGAAAAGAGATTTTCAGTCACCTGTAGCTGCAGATCTTCAAAGAATCAATGATAATTGTTTTACACACTTTGACATATATCCATCTCGGAGCATATATCACCAATTCTAAACAGCTGGAACAGTGGGGTTTGCAGGACAGTTTGCAATCGTTTGGTGAAGGTCAACATGGTATTGCAGCTATGCTCAGGGCTAAACTTTTGCTTGTCTCCACCTCTTGTTGCTGGCTTAAGCAATTTCGGAGTCAAGGTTTTCAAGAGAGGATTTCTGACTTTGTCAAATATGCTTGAAGTTTCATGGTAACTAAGGTTTCAAAAGTCACTAGACGATCTTCAAGTTTCAGATTGAAAAGCCTCTTCAAAATCTCAGAGGCCGGTTCTGCACTATTGGTACCCCTACGAAACTCAGTTTTTGGGCCTCTTTTAAAAGTCCAAAAACGAAAGAGAGCAAAGATGACACCCAAGACCAGTATAAAGAAAAACAGATGCTCCACCAGCATCCCCAAGCACCCCATATCTGTTGAGGAGGAGAACTAGAATGTTCCCCAATTTCAACAAAGTTCTTTCTTAGCTCAGGTCTCCTCCCCTAGACACTCATGCAAAGGAAATAAACCTTTTGGGGATAAATTTAAATCAAGGGGCAACATCTCCTATGGTGTTGAAGCCCCTCCTTCTAATCAGAGCCCCTTAGTCTGTCCACGAACAGTGCAGCCCTATAACATCCTTTCCAGGAAAATGGCTGATGCACCACACACCATTCCCACAACCATTTTTTCCCTCCACCTATCCTTCACCAAATTGGATTTAACCCTGACTTCACCCATAGTCCCTCAAAAAATATCTTTCCCACCCTACCTTATGCATTTCAGCCCATGGAACCCTCCTGCTTAGCTTTCCCTTCCATCTTCAAAATTTAATGTAAACCACCCCTTTGGTTCTTAAGATTCTCATGCCAATAACTATCAAGAACCTGATCCAACTTGTTTGTCATACTTTACGAAATCTCAAAGGCTATTCAAAACCAGAATAAGCCAATAAGAGATACCCATACCCACAATCCTTTTGTGGAGACAAGCATTTTAAGGCTCCATCATGCAGTTGGAAAGCAACAGGAGCATATTGATACAATAAACATATGCATCAATAAGTTGAATGCGATTATTGAAATTCATGAACAAACGCTGCAAACAATCAAGTCTCTGCTCCTCTCAAAAAATGCTCAACACAAAATACAGTAGATTATCCAAGAAAAAAGCTGAGTTTCAGCTCCCCCCAAAGCATCAAGTAATTCATAGGGAAGGCTCTAGTCACACCCACATGCAAGGCAATAACTAGCAGCAGGATCCAGCCCATGGTCCAATGACACTCAACCTGAGGCAATTACACATAAATGAATGAGGAATGTTGCTTGCACCCTCCTCATGGCTACCATTGCTTAAGCAAACAAGAAATGTTGTTTTGTACTCTCTATTTGGTAATCTCATGCACCTTTTGTATAGGTGCTCTTAGGCTTATGTTTATATGTTCTCCTCTTTAAGAAGATATATATGTACAATACAGGAGCCTTTTGTAGTACTACTAATAGTTGGCCATTTCTATTATGCTCCTCTTTTTGTATACTCCAGCAGAGCTCCTTCATGATTTACTCTCCAATCTGCTGATGTAGCACTTTGTGAATCTGGTTTAATATATTGATAAACTTCTTCATTGTAACTATTTCCTTTTATTAATATAAAGTTAAACATTTACTTATTCAAAAGAAAGGCTACCTGCCCGGTAAATGTAGTGACAGTAGATTTTCCATTTGTTCCAGTCACAGCAACAACTTTAACAGTGGTTGGAATTGACTCAGCTGCAAAATCCAACTCAGACATGACCTGCACTCCCTGTATTTTATACACGGGGAATGAGTCTGAATTGCATCATCTTCCATTTTAAATAAGAGATAATTACAAGGCTTGGTAGTAAATTCAACAGATAGCATATAACTTATGATTTTTTACAGCATAGTTTGTCCACAGCATAACAAGATTGAGAAGCTTACTGACTGCATCAGAGCAGTAAGGTTGTATTTCTCAAGAGAAATCCCAGGAGAGACAACAAGCCTGTCAGAATTGCTTAGAGACTGTATATTGCATTGCCCAAGTTCTGTCCTCAGGTTTGTCAGACGCTCCCCTCCAAATAATGGATCATGCTGAAAAAAAATTGCTTGTCATATATAATATATATGCTATTCAAAAAGTAATATCAAAATGTTCAAGGATACTTGAAAGACAAAATTATCAAACATAAAGGGAAACAGCCAAGAATTCAACTGGCCCTATTTGTATATTCTAGCCATCCTAGATAATTTGAGAATGCCTCTTGAACAAAACTAATATAATCTTCCACTCTATCCAAAGTAAAAGGAATGAACATGTCACATAAATATAAATCTCTCTAAAGAATAGAAAGATGCTTCTGAAATTGAAGAACAGAAAGAGAGAAAAATATAGAAACAGCTACTGAGTTCTATGATGGCAGCACTGCATTTATTTCGCAATTCTAGCAATGTTAGTTATGATGAAATAGTAATGGCAATTCTAGATTGGAGTTACCTGAACACAAAATTAAAAAGAAAATTGTGTTATACTTTACAAAATATGATTCTCATATAACTCCTAGAAATGGTAACAAAGGGAAAACTATGTTATATATTTGAATAACATCATAGACATGTTTCTTGTCCTACTATTTTGTAATTAATACTTTGATTTTCTCTGCTGGATGACCATCAATTCTACAACAACAAATGTCTCTTATATGGTTTTTTTTGTTGGAAAAGACACAGCTTATTTTACACAAATGGAAACAGAGAATATATATCAGCTGAACATAAAAATTTAAGAATTACCAGGAGAGTCTCTCCCTATCAAAGGAAGGAGTGAGTACCTGCGCCTGAACCCCAACCAACAAAGTGTCAACAGATTTACCGAACCATGCTAACTTTGCTTCCAAAAATACGGTCAAGACTTGCTTGAAAAGCTTCAAATTTGCAAGGCTAATCAGAAGCATGTTCTGGAAAATAGTTGCACATATCGTCTTCCACAAGATAGCAATAGCTGATGATCGTATTGTACTCCAAAAAGTGTTGAAGCAGACCCTGATCATCCATGACTCTCCTAGAAGAGAAACTCTCAATGAGATAAGGGTGATGAAAGGGAAGATGAATTGATCTTGAAACCATGTACAAAAACTCTTGGGAGCTGGGAACCTGCAAGGGACATGACAGATCATCTACTTTCCCCCACTGAAATGTCAGCTTTATAAAATCATGCTTTGACCACCAATCCTTGTCCAAGCATTATGCAACCCAAGAATTTATTTTTAAAAGAGGATCTTGCCTTCCAAATGTATTGGCGGCACTTTTTCCACTGTATTTCAAAATCATTTACAACATCCCTTGTTCAAAGCTAATTATATTTTGAGATTTTCTTTAGTTTTTTTAAAACATTGTAAATTTTTGTGAATTGTTAATCATTTTTATTACTTTTAAATGTATTGTAGGTTCTTTTGTTGTTGAGTGTTTGTTTTCTATGTTAACATACCCTAAGGTTGCATATTCATTTTTTTTAATTGTCCTTATAAAAAGAAACCATATAGAATGACCACTGGTTCTAGTTCAATGGGCCCATGGACAGCTAGGAAATTCAAATTTGATCAATCATCACTTCTATGGAAATATGTCACAATGATTGAGCAACTTCACAGAGGTGGGGCCTTCTTTGGCGTTGTAGTAACTATCAAATCAAATATAAGAGCTTGTATAGTCAAGTGAAAACTCACCTCATGTTATGACCAACCAAGGAATTAGAGTTTTTCAAGGGCCAAACAAAAAGGGGTTACCAAAAGAGCAAATTCTCTCATATAGCAAAGAACAAGAAGTTGATAGTGTAAGTGAGGAAAATTAAGACCTCATTCTTTAGTCAAGACAGGGTCACTCAAGCCACCTATACGATCATCTCCAATAGTGGCTGCCCCACGTCCTTTCTTTGCAACACCATCTTACCCAGAAGAGGATCACTCTCCTTCCCACAAAAGAGGCCCATTGGATAAGGCATTTCAAAATGAGGTGAGAGGCATTGCAAATGAACACATTGCACATTGCATTTGCACCAACAAGCTTCCTTTCAACTTAGTGAGGTCACCATATTGGTGGGAAATAGTGAATGCAATCAATTAAACACTCTCAAATTACACGTCCTAGGTATGCAAAGGTGTGCACCACCTTATTGGCAAAAGAAAAATGTTTTGTAGAGACAACACTAAAACTAATCAGGGATTCATGGGTTGGAACAAGAGTGTCCATTATTTCTGATGGATGGAAAGATTGTAAAAATTGACCTTTAATTAATGTCATTACAATGTCTCCTAAAGGGGCAATGTTTTTGAAGGTGGATGATTGTGAGGGGCACGTGAAAGATGCAATCTTCCTTTCCAAAATCCTCATTGAGTCAATAGAGACGGTGAGTACTAAAAACATTGTCCAAGTCATAACGAACAATGCTAAAAATTACAGGACAACAAGTTTATTGGTTGAGGTAGGGCAACAGGTTTATTGGTTGAGGGAGGATACACACATTTTTTGGATACCATGTACCATCCACTCCCTCAACTTGGTGATGAAAATTGGCACAAAGATAAAGTAGGTGAAAGAAACATACGCCAAGGGTGAGGAGATTCAAATGTTCGTAACAAACCATCACCATGTCACAACGTATCTTTAGGAGCTTCTCCAATTTAAAGTTGTTGAAGGTAAGTTTAAGAAATTTCAATAGTTATTTTAATGTACCTTAGGATTGGAATAAAATTTTAATTATAAATATATACAGCTGTTGCACCCAATCTGAAACTGGATTGTCATGTGTCGAGTCATTTTTAGTCAAGTCTAATGTTCACATCTTACTTAATCAAGTCGTTGCCTTCAAAGTGTCATGAAATATCAGGTTGTCTTCATGTCCATATTTGGTTGTGGTCCTTTGTATTTCTAACCGGATGTGGAACACGAGATGAACCGAATGTCCTTTGTGCAGGATCGGGTTAGTGTTAAGTGTGTTTCAATATCAGGTTCCAGTTGCACTTATCCGTCAAGTTGAAAGGTGACGTCATGACTCATCCGAGCGCTATTGGATGTTGAACTCTAACCGGATGTGGAATGAGGGATGAACCAAATGTCCATTGTGCCACATTGGGTTTGAGTTACTTTGTTTTTCTATCCGGTTGTCTTTCATTTTTGGACCCAATCAAATTCCTTTGTATTTCCAACCGGATGTGGAACACTGGATGAATCAAATACCCATTGTGCAACATCCAGTTGATTGTCCAGATCCATTTGACTTTTCAACATCTCATTGACTATCCACATCATGTTGACTTTTCAATGCCCAGTTGCACTACTTTTTTCCAACCAGGTATTTCTCAAGCACACTCTCCAAGCACACATTTTCCAACCAAATATCTTCTAAGTGGATATTTCGAACCCGATATCATATTGCATATCCACATCCGGTCGCGATGCTTTATTATCCAACCGCACATCTTCCAAATGATCAAAGGAAAAGTGGCCTTAGCAAGTGAACATTCAACCCGATGTTTCCCAACATCCGGATTGAACAAGAGAATGTGCTTGGAGCATGAAGTGCATATAGAAGATCAACATCAAGTTGATCAACATGAAGAGGATCCACATCAAGATCAAGATAATGATTAAGGTGAAGTGACACATCTAGATGGTCAAACATCAAGAAGAACATCAAGAAGCGGATGTGGATCAGAATAAAGGCAGGATACAAAATAACATCCAAATGACCAAGACAAAGACTGAATCTGAAACAAGACAAAACACAAGACCTACAAGGTGGCCAGGATTAGTTTGAACCGGATATAATGTTGCATATCCACATCCGGTTAGCATGTAAGATGGCCCAAAAATGCCCGGAAGCGCGGGGAAACGCGTCGCCAACTCTATAAGTTGCCATTAATGCAAAATGGGTAGTTGAGAATGATGTTTTTAATGCAGTTGGTGGATTGGTTGGGATTTTCCCACCCACTCTTCCATCAAACCCGAGTTGCGAAGGCTATAAATAACAAATTGAAATTCTTTTCAAAGGGTTGGTCATTTCAGCATTTTTAAGACAATTGGTGCAGTGCAACTAGTGTTTCAACCATCGTGAAAGTTTTAGATCTTCAAGGGAAACTTTTTGTAAATTGTATTGATGAATCAATGCAAAATTTGTGAGTAGAATCATTTGTCTCCATTGTTACAGATGTTCATTTAGGGAATTCCTGATTTGTTACAGGATTCCTCTTGCGACAATTTGTGGCATGATTGTAATCTTCATTTGAAGGATTTGACAGGTCCATAATATATTACATGTTGTAATAGTCATTTTAAGATTGCATATGAATGAATGTCGTGTGAGAAGGGATAAATAAGTATGTCTAGTTCTATTTTTAAGTTTCGTGCATCTGGGTGTTCCAGTTAGGCAACTCGATATCATTTCGTTATTGTTCTCCCTTTTAATCTGTAAACTCTGTAACCCATTGAAGGCACCGATCTGAATGATGGTTTGATCACCTAAACATTTTATAAATCAAACAAATCAACCTAGTGTGAGGTAGAAGTAATCAAATCTGTATGTCTTGTGTGATTCGCGTTATAAACAAGAAATTATTTCAAATGAATATAAATGAATCTAATTCATGAGGATCATGCATGCACAGTTATTTCAGCTATATAGGGGTTTAGTGACAGCTAGTTGTTCTTGGTTCAGTGATAGTTTTGGGATCAAGATAACAGGATGGGTTTGGTTGTTCATTGGTTTTTTAGTTGTTCATCTGGTTTAAACTTAATACCAGTTAAGGTATACCCCTTGGAATATCCCTCCTAAGTCTAGATGAGCTTGAAGTGTAGAGGAGCCTACCCACTCCTGTAAGTTGGCCAAAATCGCCCTTAACCTATTGATAAACCTCTTTCAATCACCCAGATGACACTCCTGGCCTAGGTGATTTTGAAATGTTTTAGGATTCTGGGTTGTATTTTTGGGAACCAAAAAGAGACACTTTGTTTCATTTTCTAAACAATTCTCATCCTTGAAACCATTATCTCACCAAAGATTTAACTACTTGCCTTTGTCCATTGATGAATGCACCAAAACTTTATCTTGCCAAGAGCACTCAGGGCATTTGCACAATATTTTGCTAGAACTAGGGTTCAAGACAAAAGGAGCAAAAATGCAAGCAAGAAGTATCGAGAGCCATTCACAAGTCCCATTGAATTAATAAAGTACCTTTTGTAGCTTCTTACAATAGTTGTTTGGTTTAATTAACTTGAATATTTCAGAGATTTTTTATTTAAGTACTCGTTACTTTAAATATTTTAAACATTTTAGAGTATCATTGTAATAGCCTATAATAGTAATTGCTAAAACATTTTTAGCCTTATAATATTATCAATTTTAACTATTTGAAAGTTATTACTAAATTCTTTTTCAAATGAACCTTTTCATTTTAAAACTTTTTATAGTTTAAATCTTGTATTTCATTTTCATTTAATACTTCTAAGTTTTTATTCCAATGCTTTTAAACATGTCTTCCAAATGTTCAACAGAATAGTGTATTGTTTAGAAATATTATTTCTGAGTAATTGATAAAAATATTTTTATTTTTCTGTTTTTCAAGCAGTGTTACATTTTGATTTAGAGCTCTATGTTAATGATAGGACTTTTATTGTCCTAAAAGTCAACAACTTTTTAAATCTATATAGATGGATTTGAAATATTTGTTTAGAGGTGTATATGTAATGGATGCCACAAGTTTTTTTAAAAACTTAATGATAACTTTTTAGGGTTCCAAGTTAAAAGATTTTTAATTGTCTAGGTTCAAAGTGTGGTTTCTTTATTAGGTTTAATTCAGTAAGCTGCAACCTGATTGATCTATATATTGCACGTTTTAGTGTTTTTTTTTCCAACTTTTTTATTACTTTTTATAAATTTGGTTTGATATGGCCACATGCAAAACAAATAAGCTAGAGCCTAGAAAAAGTTCAATCACAAACCTCGGCTATAAGTTAGTGATCAATCCACCAACCTCAAGTGACCAGATACATTGCTCTAGTACCACATGTCACATACCAAATGTATACATCAAAATATGTAAGGATTTACATACTTGAGAATATCTAGAACAGAACATGACATATGATGTAAGAACCCTTGCCCAATCTAATCCAATTTTCTGATTCTAATTTGGTTTTCTAGTTTGTTTGAGTGGTTTTTAGGAGTTTTCAGTTTGGGAATGCATTTGCCTTGTAATAATGCCAATATAGAACAATTTCCAAATGAAATAACAACAAACTAAAGGACTGAAATCATAAACCAGACGTCTGATATAACTCAGAACAGCAAGGTATTCTTATTTCAAATTGAAGATTCGAATAAGGAGATTGTTTACAACATACCCGATTGGATTACACTTGTTCTAGGTACAATATGGAACCATACAAAGCATATAGATGACTGATTTAGATGACTTCTGTTCACAATGAAGTCTGATATAAACTTGCAGATGATGACAATGATGAACATCTCCAAACTAGTCACGAATCTCCTCCAATGGCTAGCGCTAGATCCTCAAAATGGAGCACTCGAACCCTAGGTACCAATGGATGATGGAAATGCCACCAAAACACTTGATTCTCAATCTGATATGTCTGCAGAGTTCTAAAATGAAATCAGATTGCAAAATGATGATGAACAAACCCTCCAATTGTAGCGCCAACTCCTCCAACAAAACCCAAACCCTAGGCGATGAGAAAAGATGGTATTTCTCCCTCAAAAATCCCATGATCTGCCAATGTAAGTGCCCAGATCTGCAATTCACCCTCTATGATGTCAATTGATATGCAAACTCTAGCGGTCAGCAATGGTGCAATGCAAATCAGCCTTCAAAATGGATCAATTCCTTCACAAACCCTTATGATATCAATGCAAATTAAACCCTCAATGACCTGCAATCGATTAACCTTCAATCCTCACAATATCAAATTGATAATTTGGCACAAATCATATCAATTTGACCTTCAAACCCTAGCTGGTATAGCCTGCAGAAAAAGATATGTCTTTGTAACTCCAATGTGATGCCGAATCCTGCAAATATGCTCAATAGCAAACCCCGTATGGATTTCCCTCTCAAAGTGGAGGTGGGTCTTCGTCCAATCCACGGATTTTCTAAGGGTTTTCGTCCTTAGAAAATGGTTGAACCAATTTTGCAGCTCAAAGAAAAAATCTCCCATATCAAATGACAAATACA
The DNA here is from genome assembly GCA_027924645.1 of Cunninghamia lanceolata. Lineage (NCBI taxonomy): Eukaryota > Viridiplantae > Streptophyta > Pinopsida > Cupressales > Cupressaceae > Cunninghamia > Cunninghamia lanceolata. Next base: position 1,552,932 of record BSBN01001526.1, read on the forward strand.
CAATGATGAAAAATGACCTCCAAATGCCTTCTTTTATAATGCCCAAGTGGAGTGCCCAATTTTGCCAAATTTTATTTGCATTTCATGTCCATCATCATAATTAAATAATATTTTATTTTATTTTTCCCTTCTCCATTTGGGACGTCCAGATTATGAATTAAAATATTATTTTATTTTAATTTCTTTTTTCCGAGTGGGGCATCCAATTTGACAATAAAATATTATTTTATTGTCATTTTATTTTAATTTCTTTTTTCCTTTTAAAGTGACTTTTTCCAACTTTCCAAATCTCCATGTTTAAGTTATTTTCTAACTTTCCAAATATCTAAGTCATTTTAGTCATTGTAACCAACTTTCCAAATGTCCAAGTCACTTTTGCAACAATGGCTCAACAAATCATTCCCTTACCAAACGAATTAGCCTACGGGAATGGTGAATAAGCTAATTCTCCACTGCTAGGTGATCATGCCGGAAATGGGGACATTACATATGAATAGGTTGAAGAGATTATAGCTTATGCATACAAATCAAAGGACATGTACAATTGGTCGTACCCCTACAAGGGTGATTTGTCACACCTCTTCATCATGACCCTTAATAATTAACAGCACTTAATTAGGCATCTAGCAAGCCCTCTTGGCGTAGAAAAACATATGGGGAAAGCATACAACTTTATCCCCTTTGAAGAAACAGATGTACAATGTGTTACAAGATGTGCACTCTATTTGGAGTATAGGTTTACTTCTCTGCTCAACTACAACCATTGGAAATATCTCCTCTATGAGGAAGAGATGAACATATTATCGAGACTAGAATGTCGATTTGATCCCCAGCCCTTGGAATCCTGGACCATTATTCGATCCCCGTCCATTGGAATTCTAGACCGTCGGGGTTCCTTTTGGGTGTTTTCTTGATCTCCTATTTTTGTTTGACCCTTTGGCTCCTTGCATTTTGAGCCAAATGTCAAAGACAGATTCTTCTGATCAAGGACCAGTTTTTGCTAGTAAAGGATTCATTTCTGCCACTTCGCAAAGAGATTCTACAAATTCCGAGGGGAATCTGTTTCCCAAGGAAATTCCAGCCAACAACTTTTTCCAATATTTGGTACAGGGTGTCAACTCGTTGCATGTCAAATGTCAACACATTTTCTTCACCATATAATGATTTTATGGCCACAAAAAAATCCATTCCTATTGTGCTAACATGGTCAAACTTGGTTGTCCCTAGGTCCAAAACTTAGGCGACCCATTCCAAATCAATAAGAGCATTTTAACAAATTAGAAACAAACAAAGTAATTTCAACAGAAATAAAACCAACATATGCCATCATAATACTATCCTAGATCTAATAAATGGAACATTAACTTCTTGTGCACTTTGTGCAACACAAATAGGTGACCAAGCTAGAGGATGTCCAAACAAATGTCCCATAAACAAGTACATAAGCAGAGTACAAGTTATAGAAAAATGTAACTTAAGTACAAACTGGAGATGAGAAGAATACTTTAAGTAGTCTTGAACCAACAGCACATTCAGTGAGAATCTAACATAATGGAGTCGTATTCAAGGTTACAAGAAAGGGAAAATCTAGAAGGAAGCACACGAGGATGAAGCCATATGCCAACATCGGTTCCATCGCTCAAAGAAGACCTAGGGAAAGAAATGGCAACATGTAGCAAATGTTCACATGTAAGCAGTCTAGATAGAATTCAAAGGCCTTGAATAGAATAAAAATCTAAATGGAAAGCATCCAAATATTGACTACCAAAACAAAACAAAAAGAATATCACCAAAGGCAAGATTGAAATTCTTTCAATTCCTCTAAACAAGAAACTAAAAGTGAACTCTCAAATAAAAGATGTATATAGTCAAACTTAAAAATTTCCACAATAATAATTATTAAATATATTGGAGAGAGGGATAATAGGGCTCATACCAATCATAAAAATCAATGAGATTGGCACAAACTCTTGCATCGGGATAAAACTTATCAAGGCTGAGGATTATATAATAAAAATCAAACAAGGAACTCTCGATGTCAACATAATAGCAAGGGAAAATGGGCTTCTCCCATTGAAGCCATGAGTAGGTCACTATTTTTGATTAATGGTGTTGGTTCTTTCTCTCCGAATCAGCAGAGGGTTTGCCAGTTCCAATGCACAGGTAGATTCGGCCAACAAATACAGGAGGTTGCGTGAGTTGCCTCCCCTTTACTTCTGGTTCTACCGCACCAAGGGGGGTATCCCTATAGCTAAAGATTTAACTTTGACTCACCCAACAGAAAGATTTAATCTTTTAGTCATAGGCAGAATACTCTCATTTTAGGACCAAGATTTGTGTGATAGGTCACAAGGTTGGCAATGTTCTTGGACATATCTAACTGGTTGAGGATGAGAGTATGCAAGGGTCCTATTTCTACTCCTACAAACTAACAGGTTGGAAATATGAAATGATTGGTTTTATGTTTTTGGATGCAAGACAGGGGGGTTTTGGATCATAACTACTACACAAGGGCAGACCAGTGCCTATCTCAGGGCAAGGAGTTAACTAGACGTATACATATGAATGATTTGCACAAACTCAACAGAGATTCAAGTTTCAAGGGGTTGGATTGATGCTTGCCTTACAAACATCACCCAAGACTGAGTATTTGGCTGCCTCTACTTACGAATATCCCAGTTGACATACACTCTTCCTCATACTTAACCTACAACAGTTTAATCCACTCCTTGAATGGAAGTCACAGATCAAGCATGCAATACAGAAAGTCTATATTCTAGAATCTGAGGAACCCTTAGCAACCAAATTCAAAAGAAGGGATGCATACAACAAATGGAGACAAACAACTAAATACATGCCATGAAGCATTTTTCATATAAAAATGACATGAAACTGAAAATATGTGCAACGTGCATTCAAATACAACTCATAACTGCACTAAAGAGATAAAACAGCTAAGGAAATGCTTTGTTTCGTTATTTCTCCAAAAAAAAAAAAATTGCCCAAGTCTTCCACCAACCTAAAAATGAGTGACACAGTTCTCTTGTACCCAGGATGTGTACTCAGCAATCAATTACATGGCATTTCAAAATTCTGCCAGATACAATGCACCATCAGAATGGCGCCTAAAACATTCAATGCTCCAGGCAGAAGAAGGAAAAGCAGGTGAAATTGGGAGTCGTGCAGCCGACTGGAGATTTTCTCCTTTAAGATGGTAGTTGGCCTGTCAATCCATCGACCCATACCTCTGCAATCTATCATTAATGGCCTACTTACCCGCGGCTAGGAGTGCAGCAATGGTTCGCGTGCTCAGGAACTTTTCCCACCTGGAATGCAGCTGTAGATACAAAGAAATCCCCCTATTTTGAAAATTTGAAGGAGGCCGTCGATTTCCTCTTCCCGCCGAGATCAACGGTTTCAAACCGCGCTGAAAAGTCGTCGACCAATGAGATTGTGCCACGTAGGCACCCTTTTTCCATCGCAGACTTTTCAAAATGCAAACAAACATTTTTGTCTTTTTCGCCTTCAAATCCTTGTATATGCAGTTGTACATAAATACAACTGACTTGGACACGGGTCACCCCTTGATTGGTCCATCGTTGTGCACTGGTCTCCTCATCGATCGTCGGAAAGGCCCTGGAAGTGTCCGCCAATGTGCATTGTCCTGCCAACGAGCCAATGTATCTTCTCTTGCATCTGTGGTTGTATATGAGATTGTATGCACATACAATCACCCTATATACAAGGCGGACCCAAACCCTTATAAAACAGACTACAATCGCTATCGAGTCCGGGCTTATATCTTCCCCTTTTGCATATCTCCTTGTATATTGCATATACAAATGCAATATACATACAACCGCGGACACTAACTCATTTATCAATCGGATTGAAAAACTTTCAAATCCGGGTTGTATCTCATGTTGTATATCGCACATACAATGTGCAACATACAACCCACGGACCCCAACCTGAAATCTGCCACAATTAATTCCTTCTTCGCGTCCGGGTTGTATGTGTGCCCTTTGTACATTGCATTGTATACATACAACCTACGGAACATGCAACTGTGTGGGCCCCACCATGCTCCTGAAGATTGTTGACTTTGACCACAACCTGCCTTGTATGTTTCATTTGTATCTTCCATTGTATATCTAATTGTATATTGGGAACATACAATCCCAATATACAATGGCAGACTTCACCTATTTTACAAATGCAATTAATTCATTGGCTGCGTCCACCTTTGCACTTGTCCGCTTGTATATTTTACCTTGTACATGCGGCTTGTATATGCAAACATACAAACTCATATACATGCAACCCTTTACATACAAGCACGGAATATTCCAAGAACCTACGATATACAACCACATTTTCACGCCCGAAATTGTATATGGAAACCAAATACAAACCCGATATGCATACAACTGATTTTTCACTTTCTAAAGCCGATTTGATTATTTTTCGGGTCCGCCAATGTGCATTTGCACTTGTACATACAATGACATATACAAGGGGCCACATACAAAGACACGTGCCTGAAAATGTGAAGGCCAACGGACTTAGAATTTTGAGGGTTTAAATAGAAAGACCAATGGATTTTCAATCTCGAAACCCTAACCCTAGGTGCAGGCACCAACAAATGGTAAAGGGGTTTTTGAAAGGTCCCTAACCCGTTTTTACAAACTAAAAAGAACAAGCAAAAAAGGCTAGCGAAACAAGGAGCAACAACAATGAACAAGCAGCTCGAGAACTACCAAACAACAATGAAACAACGGTAGAACAACCAAGGGAACTAAACCCTACAAAAGGCAAGCATACAACTCAGGGTGGTTTGAAACCAAATCATTCCAGGGGACATTGAACAACCCCATTCGACATATCCTTAAATATATGTTTCTTCTTGGTTGGTCTCCCATTTGCACCATTCGGAGAAACAAAAAGGTGGCTTTTCTTCCTCATCAAATCATCCTTTTTATGACCAACCCTTCGGCAAAAAGGGTCATAGCGCTGTTGTATCATCTCCTAACTGTTCCCAAATTAGGAGAATGCTCAACGGGCATATTCTCCTTGTCAATTTCATGAGGCTCTATGAACCGGTCCGCATTCCCAAAGTCCATACAAAAGCGTTATTTTTCTCAGCACCATCGTCCAACAAAGAACTCGATTCCTTATCGGATGGCACAAGGTCTTTATTCCTCTTAAATCCATCGATCTTTTTATCCTTCCTTTTATCCAAGCATCCAATGGGAGATTGGCCAGCCATTTGACAATAACAACACATGACCGAAGATTCCTCATAGATAATCTATTGAGTCCATTCACCAAATTTGGAAGACAAGGTGAAAGAATAAGGAAGCTTCTTACCCAAGTCAACAAAAACACAAAATCTGGCCAAAAGCAAATGCTTCCTAGATATGGTCACCAAATCATGTGAATGAGCTGACCAATAGCAAAAGCAACACCTTTCAAGACCTCAACCTCCCAATATTCCAAAGGTAAGCTTAGGAGCTTCACCCAAACCGGAACTTTGCTGATACTCTTCTTCGAATCAAAACCCGATGACCATTTCAAGAGAAAAAGGCCCATTTTGCCCATAAACCAAGGGCCATCCAAGAGGGTTCTACTACAATCTCCATGGTTCAAGAAGGAGATCAAGAAGTAGCCCTTGGCCATAGCAATGATTTCAAAACAGCCGCAAGACATCCATTTTCTTTTAGCCCATTTTCTAAAATTGTCAATGTTGGGCCTCGCTCCAAGGAATTTTCCAATAAGAGAATTATCAAGTTTCGTGATAGCCTTGTCCACAACATAGTCTGGAACCCTAATGGTAGGGTGCCCCTTCCATGAACTCATAGATGCCTTATCCATCAATAAGCCCTGAAAAAACATTTCAAAACAGGTTGTCAAGAAAGCAACACCCCCATGCAATGCATTTGTCGAGCCCTAAGAGAAAGACGAGATTGTCTCCCTACCCACCGAGGAAGAAACAATGATCTCAAGATGGACGTCAAGCAACCTTTGAGGCTCAAAAGCAATAGAATCTTTGCCTACCTACTACACTGCATCGCACAGCTCATCTGCAACATTTTCCCTAGCCACAATGCCAATAACAAAAGGGAAACAACAAAAATAGGGGGAGGGGTCCCCAAACCATCACATAGCCCCTGAACATGAGCCACCTCCAACATAGGGCACGAGGGGAGAAGGAAACCCCGATGCAGGCCCTGCAATGACCCATCATGTAGAGACATGCCTTCAAAAGGAAAAGATGCCCTCTCAACCAGCATTGAATTTCGAGCATAGGCAAAGTGTTGGACTTCCCACCAGAGATTGATCAGCCTCTTCTCATCATCATCCTCAAATGGAATGTGCCATTTGTCTTCTAAATCCTCCTCTAAGCCCGCTGCACAATCTTCGTCCTCATCTGCATCTGTCATGACTCGATGTTTTCCAATTAAAGATTGGAAAGGTTCGATAGATCTCATTGCATTCACATTCCATCCTTGAAAGACACCAAGAATCTGCCCAAGATCATTACAAGAGAAAAGGACAAAATAGCGAATAAGACAAATTAATGATGAGTCAACTCAATGAGTCAACACTCATCGAACTAAGACAATTGTATTACCACACAAGGCGGACGAGTATTGAAGAGGAGCGATCAAACTTCAAATATGCAGCCGTTGCGATATTTCCTTATCATGCATATTTGATGATGAAGACAATCGAATATATAACTACCTCAAATCAAGGCCTTAGACAATGTCGTTGACTAAGGAGAAGATATTATAATGAATTAAATTTGATATAACATCATAAATGGATATGCATGGTTAGAAATAACTAACACATTCATATTAAGTAATGAATAGAAGGGATCAATCATATTGTGTTAAGAGCCTAACTAATAATTGATTAACAAAGATCACTTTAAAGGAAAGGTGGCGATCATTATGAAGCAGCACATCCATTCGAATGGATCCAAGTATAATATGAAAGCTGATGGATGGAAAAAAACATACGACGAGAGAAGCCTTTGAAATATTTAAACAAGGAGTATTCTCAATTATCTTTGCCAACACAGCCAAAAGAAAAATAATATATGCCAATCTGGTCTTAAAGAGAAACATCATACCACTAATTCCAATCGCAGCAGACATTGACGTATTAAGGATTTATCAAGCATTTAAATATCAATCATTGCAGGGAACAATCGGATCTGCCTATCAATCATTATCTCCATATCAAGTAACAATACATCTTCATGAACGAACAACAAGGAGAGTTCGAATCATAACATAAGAAGAGTGAATAACATATCCATAACACACAGCAAATCAATAAGGATCGATCACCAGAAAGAAAGCCACGATTCTTTCCTTCAGTCGATACCATTGCTTCTCATTATAACAGAAAGTAACAAGTATAAATTCCAGAAAGAAGTATCCTTGATATTACTGTGATATTCCCCTATCATACATTCGGCCACCTTTATAATCAGAAGGCACATAATTACTGATCATTGGCTTCGCACATATACATATATACAGATATTACTGCCATTCCTGCAGGCCGATCACATCGACTCAGCCACGAGATCATATTAAGGTATGCACATTACATTCAATATCTCTTTGCTGTTTATAAACTGCTTAATGTTTAATTCAATAATATGATGAATATGAATGAGTAAATGTCTTACAATGAAAGTGCTGACAATTACATGAAATAAGCTAAACAGTGATATAATATCATGTGCCATGAAAGTAATATATTAGTCTCATATGGGAAAGTGAGCATGAGATGCCTAAGAGGCCAATCATGGGTATATAGAGGCCTTTGTCACATGCTGGTACAAAAGGTACCCATAGTGAAAAGGATATTGATATAGTGGCCTTGGCTGCAAAGGGTGCAAAAGGCATCCCTAGTACCAAGGAATCTCATACAGGCCTTGACTCCAAGAGTACAAAAGGTACTCCTCGAGTCTAAGGATAGAGATAGAGGACCCATGATGGATAATGGCAAGTGTCATCTCACCTCTCTCATATGAAGCTAATGATTAATACATGGAAAGTGATAGAGAATGGAAATGCATATTGATAGAGATTATGATATTAATGATAGAGAATGTGAAATATCATGATAAAGAATATGAGAGACATATTGATAGTGAACTTAAGAGGGAACATGTGAAATATATATAATGATAATGATTATAAGATTAGTGATAGAAAATGTGTATTGATAAGGATCATAAGATTATGCATAGGAGATATGAAATGATAAATTATAAGGGCGATGTTCTTATGCGATTTGAATATATCATATATCTATTGCTATAAATGAAATCAAGAGGGTTTAGTGTACTAATGTTCTCTTTTTGTGAGTTGAAATTGTAAACAAGATTGTGAAAATTTGGACTTGCGAGAAGGGGACATTACAGCATCCTCACCATCGCCCTATGCTTCTTCCCAATTGGACCTACTCGTTCTCCATTGGAAAATGGTTTTCCCGCTCATTGCCATTTCGCTTCTTCAATTGGGTAGGTCACTATTAAGATCAATGAAAAAAGAGCAAACCACAAGCAACACACTTCAAAGGGAAAGGAAGAAAGAAAAATGAAAAATTGCAAGAGTGTCAAGGTGTGGAGAGTGAGAACAGTACATCATCTAAAATCAGCATAAATCCCAGTAGATTGTCAAAGGAGTTGGATTTGTTTTAAAGAGAAATACCAAAATCATTTCTATAATGATAAAGTCACACCCAAGATAGACATAGAAACATTATTATGGTATCATAGATTAGAGATATGGATCATTCATCTGCCACTTGATTATTCTTCAGTCCATAACTTAGGGATAGAGAATCAAGATCATTCATCTTCCACTTTCTAGGGAAATAGAAGCATTAAAGCGTCAATGCCCAGGAACACCTCTTGATGTGAGGATCTTTAAGGCATTTTATTTTTCCTTATTTCCACCCTTGGCTCTCTCAACCAAGAGTGGCTTGAATGTTTTTAATTCTTTCTTCCTCTTGCACATTAGAGTAGCTTGAACCTTTTTAATTCTTTCTTCCTCTTGCAAATCAAGAGTGGAACAATCACTTCACCATTCTATCAAGAGTGGCTTGAACATTTCTTTACATCAACGGCTTGGACCATCAAGAGCAGTTCCTCAATCGTATCTGTATGCTCCTCCCTTGTGATCTGCAAAAACCTATTCACTTCTATTGGTCATATTGTGGGGCATGTCTAACTACTTCCTCTTGACTATTCTATCATATTCTTCACTATCTTTCTAGATTCAGCAAGTTTGGCTATAGCCAAACAAGGGGGATAAATACAGTCCATTGATGCTAGAAATATCACTATCACTTCATCTATTTTTCAAGACATTATAAGTACACATTCTAGTATTGACAATAGCATATTGTGTCACTATCACTTATATAAACAAATGCACCCCATTAAAGCAATGTGCAATTTCAAACCCAAAATGTTAATAACTTCAGACCTTTAGTTTCAAAGCAAACATATAGAAGAAATGTAGGAACAACAAAATGAGAAGTAATATGAAAACAGCCCAAGAAAAAGGATGTATATATTAAAGGTTTTGTGGAAAAATGAGCACTTGCATACCTCCAAAGGGATCATACTTTCATTGCTATCAACTGCCACAACAGTTGCACCCCTTGCAAGAGCAAGCCGTGCTGCTGCCCTACCTGAAACTCCAAGGCCCAATACCTGCTTCAAGAGATGAAAAAAAAAAAGAACCATGAAGATCTTATGGCATTTGAGCACTCAAACTGAACTAAAAGCATATGTAAGTAACTATTTCATCACCCCACCTTGTCCCATAGAGCAAAAGAAAGGATTTTCATGTTAAATCGCTTTATCATTGTATAATGGGACTTTTTACATGACAACTGCATGGTGCCACTTAAAGTTAATATTACAGACCAGAAAAGGGACTCTACTTCAGGGAATAGGACAAGTTGTTTAATAGAAGAAAGCATCAATTGAACCCCAACTAAGATGGCCAGGAGTTAACCTCCATTAAACTTTAAATTCAGGCCAATTTCTAAAGCAAACCAGCATCTAATAAAGATTATATTTAGCAGCTAGCTATTAATGCAGATTCCATTGTCATGTCCCTCTATTAACCGAATCGATTATGTATATGAATATGTTGTAATCGATTAAGTAATAAAAATTTAATGTATTTACAATAATAAATTAAGTATTATAAATTAATATGTATTATTAAATAAATATAAATTAAATATTATTATAATATATATTATTATATTATATGAATATAAATAAATATTATGAATTAATTAATATGAATATTATAAATCAAATAATATATATATTATAATATTGAAAAGAGTGGCCGATCCCCATTGTGGGTGGCGGACACTTTCCAAGTGAAAAGCCTTAATAAAGGCAGTGCATATGATGGAGGAAAAATGACTTACAATGATACACCGATTAACATGTAAGGTCAGCAATCATATTAAACAAACAGTTATCAATATTAAGACAGCGATTAACTAATCCAAAGGAGCGCCTTTATCCTTGTTAACAAAGCAGCGATACTAAAAGGTATTTGATAGCAACGAAAGAGGATGCAAGTCTTAGTCAAGCCATCAAATAATAATGTTAATGCATATTTCAAAATAGCAATCACCTTGAAACGATGCAACCAATGAGAAAGGCGTATATCCAAAGGTATAGATAAGGGAATGATCAACATCTCTTTTGGAACAGCACCGAATCATATATCAGCAGCAGATCATACAGCACTATCGGATCAATCATTCATTTTCATCATCAACATGGGATAACAATCAACAATCAACAAGGAACAATCATAGAAGCAGTAATACAATTTATATCAGTCTCATCTCATCATCAGCAATTCATAAGGGCAGCAGTCATTATAATATGAATCAGTCCCAGCAAAACAAAGTATTCAGATCAGCCTTGGTTATCATTCAATAATATTATTATCAATCTTCAACAGCACTTCATTCAAGGAATGCAAATATATATATATGAAGATCAAGCTGATCTAAGCATCATCGAACACCTAAGGAAGAATCTGATCCTTATTTCATCAAACAAGAGCAGAAAAGGAATTATATCAGCGACTTACATCATTAACAGTCATAAATTCAAAGAATCTAAATCATTCCATATTTATCAAATCAATCACACACCATCATCATCGATTATTCCCAAGCATCAATCAATCTGAATTATATATATATATATATATATATATATTCCTACAGTTCAGTCATCAACATCAGCATCAAAGAAGCTAAGATATTCAGACATTCATATAACAGAAGTAGCAGACCCAACCATTCAAATCAGCCTAGAGCTATATCTGTCATTGTATTGTAAGACAACACTGAATTCTTATCCTCATCAGCAGATTATATTTTTCAAGGAGCAGCCATCACAACAGCTCTACAAGGTATTCTTATTGGCATTACTTATATTATCATATGACCCTTATTATCAATCTAATCCAGGAATGAATATATATCTATATTGAAATAAAGCTACTAAGGCATAGTATTTCCATATATATATTTATCCATCCGATAGTGATGGTGTGATACCTAGTTCCCATTGAAGGAACAATATTCATAAGAAAGTATTATCTTCAGGATCACTAGAATATCTCAAACCATTCGAGGAAAAAAATCCCATATCGGTACGATCTCTTTAACCTTAAGTAATGATACTCATAATCTACTAGGGATGAGCAAACCTTGCCACGTCATTAATCTTGTCTAATGCCTATGAAGACGTTTGGGTCATTAAGGAAGGGCGATTTATTATTATTATTAATAGTCTTACACGGTAGGTGACTCTCAAGTGGCAAAGAATTGCCGGGTGTAGCATGAAACCCTTAAGCCAAGTGGTGAAGAATTGCCAGGTGTAGCAATGAAAACCTTGGGCCTATGGCAGTGGAGCATTGTTATCCAGCGCCTTAACGAATATATTCCCTGCCTCTGCTAGGGTAAATGATTAGGTTAGATTAACGATTCGGCATGACGATCGCCATTCCAAAGTGTATCATGAGGCCTAAATATGGTTGAAAGAATAAGTATGAGAAATTGTATATTTGGATATATGTATTTGTCATTGTTATCAATTATGATCATGATGTTACTAACCTTGATTATTATATATTGATCTCATTATTAATCACTAATATTGCTAATGTTCCTTTCTAGAAGTTATTCTTGTGTGCAAGGTGAAGAAATCAAGAATATCCTAAAAGGGGACATTACATCCATCCCTTTAATAGTCTAGTCATTTTGTAAATGGGTCTTACATAGCAGAATTTTCACCTACCATTCAGCCCATTTCTGCAGTCAAGTAGACAACCTCTAAGGCTCTAGGAGTTCATTTGCACTATTTCTTGGGATGTCAGGGAACTTTGATGCACTTGGGAGCCACTTTTAGATCAACAATAAACTGATCACTTTTAAACAATGTATCTTAATGGATGTTGTTCATGTTTTATCCATTCGTTCATGTTTTTTTATGCATTTAAGGCAAAATATGAATGGCTACAATAATAGATTAGTTGTTTTTGCAGCCAACTACATTCAACTTAGACTAGTTATATTCACAGCTTGGACAAGGGCATAATCTCAGTACCATGCCAGAAGCCTTGTCACAAGAAACTCAAGATTTGCATGAGCAACTTGAAATGATTGTAGTGAGACATGTTGGGACCTAAAAAAACCAGCTCCCAAACATGCATCTTTTTGCCCCAAATCCATCTAGGATCCCTACTCTGTGCCTTTGTTGTTGAACCCATCATTTATATCCGATCTGAGACTATTTTGAATGGGTCCCCTACGATACGTTTCCATCTGTTTGCCTTTCGAAATGCAAGGAAAAAATCCTAAAAAATGGATAAGTCAAAAAAAATTCTAAGTGTTTTCCTTGTATTTTCTACCTTTTCTGGAGTGTCGGAGTTTCAGGTTCCTGTCTTCCATTGTGCCATTCCTATCGGCGCCAAAATCCGCCTTGGTTCCTTGCAAAATCGCCTAAGTGTTTCAGGCGTCGAAGGTCAGGAGGTGACAAGTTCCAATGTTTCTAAGTGTTGTGAGCGGTGACAAGGGGGAGTTCTCTTTTCTTCCTTCTTTTTCGAAGGCAGAAAGCAGAAGGCTCAATGGCCGAGGTCGGCCGGTTTCAAAGGTTCCTAAGTATTGCGGATTTCGGAGGTCGTTGTGGGGGTCTTTTGTCTTCTTCTAAAGCAAGCGAAAGGGAGAGGGCCCTGTTGTGACCAAATCACACATCACCCCATTTCGAATAGGGACCCCCTCTTTTTCTTCAGCTTTGATGCTTTTGTCTGGTTCCGGATGATGTTGAAAGAGGTTTTGTTTTATAATTTGAGGTCTCATCTGGTACATAAACTTGTAGTAATCAAGAATCTTGATCAAATCCTATCCGAATGATGAATCATGAGATCAATCCTGATGTATGTTTAAGATCCTGAAAAGACTAAGTCTGGTAGCCTGATATCCTAAAAACACTGAAAATTGACTAAGTCTGAAATCTGGTGGATCCTCCAAATTCTATAATCTATATGTTAAATCCGGGGGATTCGAGACCTATCTCAAACATCCTGAAAGGTATATTGAAAAATATTTAAAGTATAAGAAACTTATACTTAAATATATTTTTTAATATACCTACCTTGGCGACTTATATTTTTGGGCACGAATTTGCTTGAAGACTTTGGGCGCATTTTCCCACTTGCTTGAAGGAGTGATCTTAGAATTTAGGCGCCTTTTCATGTTCAAATGATCATTAGATTCCGCCTTGAGTTGAAGTAGAGTTTAGGCGCACTTTCTTGTTATTAACAACCACCCTTGATGCGCCCTACATCCGGAAGGTTAGAGAGATGATCTTATGGCGCCTTGGAGTGCATGGTGTGGAGAAATTATAAATGGCGCCTAGAGGAATGAAACTTTGCCTCTCAGTAGACCTCAAGGTGGCGCCTTTGAAGGAAGTCATGAATTAACACCAACAAGTGAGCATTTTGAGCGAATGAAATATCTAACACTTCCCAAAGCTTTGAAATCACATGAAGCTCATTTAGAGTTTAGGCGCTCTTCTTGTGTAAGTTCATTTTAGTGCCTTGAAGCCTAAGTGTTAAAAATCATCATAATGAGCACCTAGAGGAAGGTTGACTTCCAAATGCTCCATCAAATTGCGCCTTGGTTGATATTGAGAATCCAACAGGAGGATGGATCAATAAGCCCACTTTGGCGCCTTGTAGTTGATTGAGATGTGAGTTTTGAGCTCCTAGACACAAATAAGAAACCACCCAGATAAGCGCCTAAGTAGCAAGTCCAAGATCACAAGTAAGAAGTCAAATTGAGTTATGTGCTCCTTATCATCCAGATTATCATCAAAGGGCGCCTAAGAGGAATTGGGTCTCTGAAGTTATTAGCAGGTGTTTGAAATCTTTGAAAATGTCAGTAAAAACAAGGATTTTGGGCATTTTTTTTCCTAGGCGCTTGGAAGATGGAAGCCTTCCAAGGTATGTCCAAATGATTGAGAGCATATGGGTAACAATATAAAACTCAAGGCGCCATTTCCTACTTGGATCATCACATATGGGTGCCTAAAGGGGAGAAGTTTTTCTAAGACTTTCACTATGGGTTAGATCATCAAAAATGAACGAGTAAGGTTTCAATGGACTTAGGGCACCCTTCTACCTCCATGTCAATCCAAAATTGCACCTAAAGAACAAATGACATTGAAAGATGGCGCTTAAGGATGAAGTCAAATAATAGGGGTGCAGACAAGTGTTAGGCGCCTAGAAGAGGATATAATCCAAATCAAACATATATGAGCGCCTTGGTATAGAAGGAATGTTTTCAAGTATGAAAGATGGCACCTTGAGATTATTATCCAAAGCAGTATATCACTTAAAGCTTGATGTATGCACCATTTAAGATTAGGCGCCTATGTCTACTCAAATCGTCCTATTGGCGCCCTGGAATGAATTCAGTGATAAAGGTGACTTGTAGCGCCTTGGATGTGGAAGATTTGTGGAGATGATAGATGGCTCCTAGAGGTGAGAATGAGGTCTTGTAAAATAAGAGCATGAAGCATTCAACATGTTAAGACATCTCTATTAGAGCTAGGCGCCCATTCAACTATGAACAAACTCAAGTAGACGCCTAGCAATCTCCAAAGTTTGGGAGTTGGAAACCAACATTTTTGGCGCCTAAGTGATATAAGGTTTCTGGAACCCTCAAAAGGTGTTTCAAGTCATTAGAAATTAGGCGCCTTCTTATGCGTCTATTGGCGCCTCTTGCATGAAGTTTAAAAGATTGAATGTGATAGGCAATAAAACAAGGAATCAAGGCGCATCTTGCCTCAATAACCCCATTCTGGTGCCTCAATCATATAGTGGATGAAAGGCATCCAATCTCCTAGCGCCTAAACTTGCAAGTTCAAGACCAAAATCTAGGCGCACTTTCTAGCATCAAGATTTCAATTTACCTCATTAAATGAGCGCCTAAGTATAAGGTCTTTGGAGCCATTAAACAAGTGTTTGAAATCATAAAATGACAAATTTGAAGAACCATTGAGTTAGGCGCCTTTTGCCTCCAAAACAACCTTGCATGTGCGCCTAGGGATCATGGGGAGGATAAGAGTCTAAACATGCTTCAAAACTTCACAAGGGACTCTAAATTGGCGCTTGGATTAAAGAGTTGTCGGGAGACTTGAAGAAATGAAAACTTGATAAGCTAAGTATATTCTAGAGTTGGGCGCCTATTAGGTTCAAATGACCATCAAATTCCGCCTTTGGTAAGTTGACGCCCTTTATGTAAAAACACCTCCAAACTGGCGCCTAAGTAGGTTTCAAACTTTGGAAATTGTGAAAACTTTATTAAATGTTTTACATGATTAGCTGGCCGACCAGTATTAAGTGCATATGAAATCACTATATATGATGAGCGCTCTTCTTCATTTGTCATAATTCACATTGCATTCTATAAGGGGCAGCGAACTTCTCCTAGGAACAGCGAAATTCTCAAAGGAGAAGCAGGTTTAAAAGGCAGATCTGCACTTTTGGAGTTTAATTTTGTCATTCATAAACTGATTTTTATCATTTCCTACAGAAATCTGCACTTTTCTAGGTCAGAAATTGATATAAGGTAGATGGGCATGACGGCTAAAGAAAGGCAAGTCTTGATCAAAATGGATGCCAAGTCCAACATACCTAATTCCAAACTTGAAACGCAGTGGAAGAACGTGGGAGACACCAACATAGGACACGTCAACCTTGAGGAAGTGAAAGATTTCTTGCTCGCCATCACAAGGAATGAAGACATCAAGGCCATCGCGAAGAGCGGGATTATTCAAGCAGCATGCTTTCCACCTACATTGCCTAGTACTGAATTAGTGTTGGAATGTGTTCAACATTATGATAAATAGAAGAGACAGATTACAGCCAAAGACGAGACTGTTCTCGCCTACTTGCAAAGGGAAGCCATCCAGGAGATTTTCAACATCCCAAGCCGGAAGGGAGTATTTATTTGTCCTACAACTGCTCAAAGTGTTTTTGAAGGTGACTCTAAGCTTTACATGCAAGAAATAAGGAAGAAGCGGATGACTAATTCATCAATCAAGATATACAACTCTGAAGATCCAAAGTATCACAAAGCTGACTTCAAACAAGAGATAAGTTATTTGATCATGTTCCTGAATCGAGTAACAGGTAGGCCTCAATCATCTACTTTCGAAGGATGGATGTATACTTATTTTGATCATGTGTTTACAAAGAACAAGATGGTTGACTGAGTTGGCCTTATAAGCCATTGCCTTGATGAACAGTTTGAGAATTTTGATGAAACAAAATCATTCTTCATGACTTCATATCTTGTTTACATCCTAGCAAGAAATGTGGTTTATAAAGGACTAACAGCTAAAGGAGAAGTAGGTACAAAGCTTGGACAGATTCTTTCACATCAGTGTTATCCTCAACTCCACTTGAAGAACATTAATCACTATGAGAGGTTCAATGATGCTTTCGCCATGTTCATAGTGAGAAAATTGAGAGGTGAACCACATAGAAGATTAACAAGTGCTGCTAGAAACTTCATCAAGCAGTATGGAAGATACGACATCCAGTATGACAAGTTCACATATATCAGGATTCAGGGTTTTACATCTTTTCCATATAGACTGCCTAGATATCGTTCGAACAGGATGGTGTTGCTAGAGGTTTCAAGACAGTTGTTAGAATTTCATAAGATGCAGAAGGCAAGAAAGAAAACCGGAGTTCAGTTTCCTCTCCAGCTTGGCAGATATTACTCCTGTCCATCACTTTAGGTAGCTGAGCATTCAGAAGTTGAGCTTCAAGCATATCATCTACATCCGCATGATTCAAGGAGAGAAAACTTTGATCCACATGGAGCCATTAAGCAGTCATATTCTTCCTACAGGCATATTGAACGACTGGAAGATCATTGGGCTAATGTTATAGATGATGATGATATCAGAATGCAAAAATGTTCAAGGTTGAGGTGGGATTTAGTAAGAGCTACGAAGGTACTAAGGATTCCTGACCAATTAGAAGGTGAAAGAGCTCTTCTGGGTGATGAATACAATAAGATCCGGAACCTGCCTTATGATGTCAATTGGGCTGATAGAGAAAGGGTTGATGATGAAGGGTTGATAAGGCCTATCATTGTTATTACTAAAGAGCAAATAAAGGAGCAAGTACAAACATTGCTTGATGAGGGAAAGAAACTCACCTATACTAAAATGGGAGAAGTTGATCAGCAAGAACAACACAATGCACCTAGTAAAGATTCACAAAGCAGAGAAAATGGAAGAGATTCAGGTCATGTAAAGAAAAGAAAACAACTTGAACTGCACAAGAAGAATCTAGTAATAAGAAGAAAAGGATAAGTATTGAAACTGCTTCTTCCAGACAGCCAGGTGATACTCCACCGAATCAAGACATAGTGGTACATGTTGAGAATGCAGTTCCAGAAGCTACAGTTGAAGAAGTACCTTCGAGTCCACATGACACTAAGATCATTGATGAAGCTAATACCAAAGACAAGAAGAAAGCTGAAGAAGAATCATCTCAAGCACCAGGAAAACAAATGCAACAACAAGATCTTTCATCACTGCCAGAGTGGCTACAAGAAAGAATCAGAGAAAATTATGAAGTTGAGAAGTGTCCTCTTCCAGTTGATGAGTTACTTCTAGACATGTCAAAAAAAAAAACAAAGAAGAAGGTTACTATCCTTTCAAAAATCACTAAAGATGAAACAGGTGTAAGGAAAGTTCATGTAGCAATTCCAAGGCTTGAAAAGAATGTAGAAGATGTAACCCCTGATGATTATGACATCAATACAATCAATTTGGGTCCGTTGACTAGAATGCAAGTAGAAGAACTTCAAGATTCAATTTATAATGCTCGAGCTATTATAAGACAGAAAACAGAATTAAAGCTGAGCAAAGGTGCCAGGCCTTAGAGCAATATATTCAGCACTTGGTTCATCCTATTCGTCAACAGGATAAGGTTTCTACACCTCCATCTCTTCTTCCTCTAGAAACAGTTGAACACCTAGAGGAGTTGAAGTCTTCATCTCACAGAATGAGGGATTGGATGAAAAGATCAAAGGAGGCTACATATAAACATCTAGAAGATATCATGCAAGTGTGTGATAACATTGCTGATCTCAAAGAAAGGGTACTTGCATTGATGACAGTTTGTGCTGAATTCAAAGACATCAAAGAACATTACTTGCCAACTTGAAGAGCTTAATGGAGAGATCCATTGACGATTTGATACATGCTGAAGTAATTGAAGAAAACAAGGTATATGACTTCTCATCTTGGTATTATGGCTTTCGCATCAAAGGACAGTTGTTGGATAAGATAGAAACAGACATGTCAAGAGTAAGAAGTGTACTTCAAAGGATTCAAGATGGAATACATGCTTCCTTAACGAAGATATGTAACCCATTTGGAGAGATGACTCTTGATAACATGAAAGAACAAGTTCAAGCTTTCTATTTTCAAGAAAATGATGTTTCTGATGAGAAGCTTGATAATATTTTCTCACTTGCTGTCCACCTTGGCGCCAACAAAGCGAGGATGACCAATTGGGAGAAGACACTTGGCCTTTATTCAGATGATATACTTGAAGTTGAAGGAACCATTCAGAATGCGCCAAGTGTCCCTTTGGATGATGTTAAGCAGATAGTGTCCAGATTCATTGAATGTCAAGCTTCTAGTGATGGGTATTCACATGGAGACTCCTCATAGGCTGATGACGTGTCATTCTTATCTTCTTGGGAACCATGCTTTGTTCCCTCCTTCATAGCCTCTTTCATTTATTAAAAATAGTCTCTTTCATTCAATAAAATAAGAGTTTGTTATAACTACTTGTGATGTGGCATGATCCAGTCCCCTGGCTTGGCCGATCAATCTTGACCCTTCATTCATTTTGAGGTCTATAAAAGGGGCTCTTGTTGCTCTCATTTGTACGATTGAAGACTCTGGAATTGTTGCAAAAGGCTCTCTGAAATAATATAAGATTCATTGCTTTGGTGACTCTATATATGTTTCTAAGTGTTGCATGGTTTGGATTTTCAAGCGAATATTAAGTTAGATTAAGTTTCCTTTAAGTTTATGTTAGTTGGTGGATGGCTTCATTGTTGTTTGTGGTGAAATCTATAAGTTCACACCATTTGTAGTTTGTGGCATGCAAATTGCAGTGTATGGTTGGTCTGAACAAAATTGAACTTCAATTTGATCTTTATGTTTGTTGAATCTTTCATGAGCATAAGTGATTTAAACATCTCGTAAAACCTTAGAAGATTGCATCAATCTTGTGTAGTTGTCTGTCTTGGCGAAGCAGGAATTGGTTTGATTTCACCTGAGCAGTAATTATCCTTGCATCTAGGATTAGATTAGTATTACTGAACCTTTTATCTTTTGTTCTTTTTATCCATTTGGTTAGAGTTAGGATCGAAAACATCATTGCAATATCATACGTCATAAGTTGTAGTACTTAGATATTCCAGTGTTTGCCTTCTTTATCATCGAATCAACAACTTTTCGAACAATTGTGTAAGTCCATTTGTGTTTACCAGCAAAATCATACTTAGTCACTGAGCTATCTCTTACAAAATCATAAGAAAGGAACCTTGGAGTCATCTTGTTTGATCACTTCGTTCAGCATTTGAGAGGCTTTGCTCAAGAGGGAGTCAGATATTTTGTATTTCACTCTAATTGTTGATTTGTCCAAAAACAAACATCAACAAGCCCGACGGCCGAAGTTCGACAGAGTTTTAATTCGCCTAAGTGTTGCGGGCGGCGAAAGGCGGGAGGTCTCTTCTCTTCTTCCTCTCTTTTGGAAGGCAGAATGTAATGTCCCCTTCTTAGCCAGTTTGACAGATGGGAGCAATTAGCCTATTTTAGGGTTCCCGTAGGCTAATAGTGTTTGATTAGGGAACTTCTGTGGGTAATTTCCAACAGCTTCGACACAATTGGATGATGGGTTGAGTTCATCTTTCCTTTCCGAGAGTGTCATGGACACATTTTCTAGGACTTACTATTTATAGTAAGTCAGGCAGGGGGTCACCGGTGGAGTTGGTTTCGATATTTCCATTTTTAGTATCGCCGGTTGGAATATCTAGCACTTGTTACATGGCATTCAAAACGACCAAGGAATAATATTTTTAATGTCAATATTTAAGTTAAATACTTAACTTATAATATCTTTATATAAGTATAAGTTACTTTATGTTATAAAGTAACTTATTAAAAGGGAGTCATAAGTTGTGTTAAAAGTGAATGTGCTAGGTGTTGGGGTGGGGCGCCCAACCCATGGAGACATAAGGAGATAAATGATATTAAAATATTAAATCAAAAAAGACTCTTTGGAGGCATGGGAATGAGAAGATTAAAAGTGAAGGAAAAAGAATTCATTCATTCACTCATCTTGTCGTGCATAGTTTTGGAGCTTTGGCTTTGAGCTGGAAAATACAAGGGTTTGCAAAGACGGAGTCCTTTGTAAATCACACTCTACGTGATTGAAAGATATCATCTAGAGGGTTTGCTGGTAGTCTCATTCAGAGATTACGCTTGTGTTCATTGGATGAATTTTGAGGGAGTTTTCACAGGTTTTCATACTCAGATTTTGTGAGCAGCCAATAATAAATATTATAGTTGCAGATTTATGAGCATTTGGGAGTGATTGCAAGTTGAGTTTCTCTACTGTGCTGGCCGTACCATCTCTAGCAGCAAGCCATACATTCCTGGAGCAGATTTGAGGGTTTTTTATAGAGTTTTTTCACTCTTTTTGGTGTGGACAATATCTTCAATGTGAAACTTAGATTTATCAAGACAAGAGTGCAGAAAATCGAAGTTTTCACAAGGTTTTATTGCTGATGATATACCCAGCCAGGCTGTACAGGGCATTTATTGGGACATGGGCTCTCTAGGGTGAAATCGCCCCCATTCTGAGATATTTTCTTCTTGTGTTATGGGTGTTTGGGACCTTGAGACCGATTTCCCTCATCTGCATTGAGGGAAACTTGGAGGTTGATGTATCTAGAGCAATTTTTGTAGCAAACCCTTGTTGGTTTCTATATAATAGCATTTGCAATATTGAAGAAATGAAATGGGTATGTTACTGTATTAACATTTGAGCCATTTTAATATCTAGGTATTCATATTTTCTAGTGTTTATGCTATATTTCCATGTGGGTGTCTTTGCATGTCATGTATTTCATTACTGTTTTCAAGTATTATATGTGAAAAACAAAAAACAAACAAAACACCAGCAGTGAGCAAAAAACCAAATAGGCAAAAAAATTTGGTCACCGAAAACCTACAAAACCGGGTGTATATTATAGTGGTATCAGAGCACAACTCATCTTGCCATCCTGTGAGGTCAGACGGAAGAAACATGCAGAGTATTCAGTGAGTAATGCAGCCCACTACGCATCAATACTATCTGAGAAGAAATAAGTCACAGCCGAGTCTGGAAATACTTCCGCACATAGACCCATTCGCAGGTGTTGACAGAGTGGAGATAGGGATGGGTGACAGAGATCGTGAAGAACCCAGTACCAGAGAAATTCTAAATGATTTTGCTAGGGGACAACGAGAGATACAACACAATTTTAATCGACTTGTGGACCTTCTAGCTAACCAAGCGTTGGGAAATCCTGGCAACAACAATAACAATAACAATAATAGGAACAGGAATAACGGTGAGGACAACAATGGTGACAGGAACAGATAAAGAGATGATGAGGACAGAAGAAATGACGGGGAAGTATCTATTAATAACAGGACAGTTAACCAGCACACAACATATGCTAGACTTGGCATACCTACCTTCACCCCACGACACATTACACCAGATCCCGAGCCTACCCAGCTTGAGTTTCAAGATGTGATTATTAGGGATTGGTAGGCTTCTAGTGAGGAGTTTCAGGCTGAGATTGTTTTTCCGAGAGTATTTAGATTTGAGAATGAATCACAGACCCAACAAAGGTGGTAGACAGCAGAACTATGAGTTACAGAAAAAGGTAAACAAGTTGAATATTCCATACTTTGATTTGTCAGGAAAGACAATAGCAAGGGTGTGGGTGAGAAGCTAGATAGCTTCCTTCAGCTCAATCCTATGCCAGAAGAGGAGGCAATCACCTATGCTGCCCTACATCTTGATTGTAGTGCTCATGAGTGGTGGCACCTTGGGAAGATCACTCTTGGACATGATTAGATCACTTCATATGCAGAGTTCACTGGATAGTTGATTGACAGATTTGACAAGGACCTGGAGTTACAGTTTAAGGAACTGGCGCAACTGAAACAATGGGGTTCAGTAGATAGCTACATATCTGAGTTCTAGAAGCTATCGGTGATGGTTACTGATATCTCAGAGCGTAGAATGATGGTTCTCTTTATAGATGGACTCACAGATCCATTGAGAAGCTGGATCAAGGGTCTTAATCCACTCTCTCTACATGAGGCCATGAAAAAGGCTAGGGACATGGAGTCTTCTACCTCCAAAGGCAAATTTCAGACCAAGGGGTTTCCATACAAAAAGGACAAGGACAAGAAGCCCTTTCAGCGTGATGTAAACCAGCCAAGAGAAAAGACTAATCAGCTGAGTAACGAGCAGTTGAATGAGTACCGGAGGAAGAAACTTTGTTTCCATTGTAGAGAACCATGGGACCCTTCTCATAGATGCCTTAATAAGGCAAAGGCCAAGCAAATTGAATACTTTTCTGCCGAAGAAACCAATTCCCAAAAATCATATCAGCAATCTGATAAGGAGGACAACGATGATGAAAACTCATCCCAAGAGGGGAGTGATGGTGAAGGGGTGATGGTACAACTTTTCAGCTTCCAAAAAGTTGGTTCTTTCAGAGTTAGAGGAGTTTTTGGTGGGCAACGCATAATTACTCTCATTGACACAGGGGCAACTCATAACTTCATAGACGAGGGGCTTGTTGCAAAACGAGGACTCAAAACTGAGGAGTTTGAGGGCTTTAAGGTGATGGTAGCAGATGGCTTCAAACTCACATGCACTAGGAAGATTGCTTGTTTGAGTATTCAGCTGGGTGAGTATGAGCTTAAGGATGACTTTTATGTCATTGGCATTGGTGACACTGATGTGGTCTTAGGCATGCACTGGATGATGACTATTGGAGAGTTCACTATGAACTTGCGCAATATGGAAATGAAATTTGAATCCAATGGCAAAAAGATTGTGCTTAGGGCATTATCAGATGGAGGAGGACCTCGAGTAGTTTCTCTCAAGAGAATGGAGAGAATGCTTAGACATGACTAGGTAGAGTGGGTAGTTGAGTGCCTAATTATGCCAAAGGTTCCCCAACAACAGAAAAACAGCCACCATCCTGACATTCAAAAGTTGTTGACCAAGCATAGTAAGGTGTTTGGGAGCATACCACCAAGAGTGTCACCCGACAGAGGGATAGAGCATGTTATAGAGTTGGAGGATGGATCAAAACCCGTGATTACTACACCCTATCGGCATCCTAAGAGGCTTAAGGATGAGATAGAGAAAACCATCAAGGAATTGCTAGAAATGGGGCACATCAAACCCAGCAAGAGCCCATTCGCTTCTGCAGTTGTACGTGTCAAAAAGAAGGATGGGATCATACGCATGTGCATTGACTACTGTGCACTAAACAAGAAGACCATTAAGAATATGTATCATATTCCTCACATTGATGAGCTGATTGATGAGCTTCACGGAGCTTGCTACTTCTCAAAAATCGACTTGAGATCAGGATATCATCATATTAGGATGAGGGAGGACATAGAGAAGACTGCCTTCAAGTGCCATTACGGTCATTTTGAGTTTTTGGTGATGCCGTTTGGATTGACTAATGCACCGGCTACTTTCCAGAGTTGTATGAATCAAATATTCAGGAAGCAGTTGAGGAGGTTTGTGTTGATTTTCTTTGACGATATTCTGATTTTTAGCAAAACCTGGGAGCACATGAGGCATCTTGAGGAGGTGTTGAGCATTTTGGAGAGTGAGTCTTTGTATGCCAAGGAGTCCAAGTGTGACTTCGGCATGACTGAGTTGCTTTACCTTGGTCACATTATCAGTGCAGAGGGAGTGAGGGTTGATCCAGAGAAGATAAGGGCTATCATAGAGTGGCCTACACCTACAAATTTCTCTCAACTCAAGGGATTCTTTGGGCTATGTGGTTTCTACAGGAGGTTCGTTAAGGGCTTCTCACAAACTGCAGCTCCACTTACAGACTTGACCAAGAAGGGAGCCTTTATATGGTCAGATTCAACACAGAAGTGTTTTGAACACTTTAAGCAGTTGATGTCCACTTGCCCTGTGTTGGCAGTCCCAGATTTCTCCAAGCCCTTTGAGTTGGAGTGTGACGCTTTTGGAGAGGGGATTGGGGCAGTTTTGATGCAAGAGAAACACCCCATAGCATTTAAGAGTGGGAAGCTCAGGGGTGTGGAGAGAAGTTATTCAGTGTATGACAGCGAGATGTTGGCCATAATGCATGCAATGGCCAAATTCAGACGTTACTTGGTTGGGGGCAAGTTCATCATCAGGACAAATCATAACAACATTAAGTACTTCATGAACCAAAAGGACCTTAATGATCGCGAATAGAAGTGGGTGAGCAGGCTACAGGCGTATGACTTTGACATAGAATATGTCAAAGGGAAGAACATAGTAGCAGATGCATTATCCAAGAAACCCCACTTGTGTATGTTAGGGGAGATCTCTGCTGATTGGAGAGAGTCAATTTCAACAAAGTATGCTAAGGATTCTTGGGCAGCAGGAATCATAGAGGGCACAGTGCATGATGACAAGTACTCCGTGTTCAATGACTTGATTATTTATAAGGAGAGGATTTTCCTAGTGCCTAACTCATAGTTTAAGGGCAAGATTTTGAGGACTTTCTTTCCATGACACACCTATGGCTGGTCATCTTGAGTTCTTCAAAACATACAGGCAGGTTTGGGAGCGTTTCACATGGAAGGGACTTAAGAATGAAGTCCTTAAGTATGTTAGAGAGTGCCCTATTTGCCAGCAAAATAAGAATGAGCACACTTATCCAGCTGGACTACTTCAGCCCTTGCCCATTCCAAATTAGAATGGGGAATACATCTCCATGGACTTCATCACTAAGTTTGCACACTTCTTCGCTATAGCAGTGACATACACAACGGTACAGGTGGCTGATTTATTTTTCAATGAGATCTTCAGGCTACATGGGATACCCAAGGGGATCGTGAGTGATAGGGACAGCAAGTTCCTAAGTCTCTTTTGGCAGGAGTTGTTCAGGTTGTGTGGCACCGAGCTTACTCCTAGTACCAGTTACCACCCATAGACAAATGAGCAAACTGAAATAGTAAACAAATGGGTGGAAGGGTATCTCAGAAACTATGTTTCAGGGCAACAGAGAGCATGGATTAGATGGCTGCATCTTGGGGAGTACTGTTACAACATGACATATTATATGTCTATCAGGATGACTCCATTCAGGGCCTTTATGGATATGATGCCCCTAGTTTTATGGATTTGCTACTTGGTGACAGTAGAGTACCAAAGGCCAAGAACTTGTTGCAAGAAAGCCAAAATATTATGAAAGAGCTTAAGAAGAATCTGCAACAAGCACAAAATCAGCAGAAGTTGTATGCAGATCAGCACCGAGTAGAGCGCAGTTTTGAGGTTGGGGACATGGTCTACTTAAGGCTCCAACCATACAGGCAGTCTACTCTCAAAAGGAGTGGAGCAGAAAAGTTAAAACCCAGATTTTATGGTCCGTTCAGAGTGTCCAGGAGAGTGGGAGAAGTTGCATATGAGCTCGAGCTACCAGCCAACAGCAAAGTACACAATGTATTTCATGTATCCAGACTCAAGAAGGAACTTGGACACAATGTCGTTCCCTCATCTGGGTTGCCACCATTGGATGAGGAAGGGAAGCTAATCCTGATTCCAGAGGCTATCATCGACATTCGGGAGAGAAATCTTAGGAAGAGGATCATCAAGGAGTACGTGGTCAAATGGAAAAACTTGCCAGTAGAGGATGCAACATGGAAGAGTGAGCAGATATTACATCCTAAGTTGAGATTGCTTGAGGACAAGCAATTTTGGGGAGGGCAAACTGTACTGTCCCCTTCTTAGTCAGTTTGACAGGTGGGAGCAATTAGCCTATTATAGGGTTCCCATGGGCTAATGGTGTTTGATTAGGGAACTTCTGTGGGGAATTTCCAGCAGCTCCGACACAATTGGATGATGGGTTGAGTTCATCTTTCCTTTCCAAGAGTGTCATGGACACATTTTCTAGGACTTTGTATTTTTAGTAAGTTAGGTGTTTCCATTTTTAGTATCGCCAGTTGGAATATCTAGCACTTGTTATATGGCATTCGAGACGACCAAGGAATAATATTTTTAAAGTCAATATTTAAGTTAAATTAAATATTTAACTTATATTATCTTTATATAAGTATAAATTACTTTATGTTATAAAGTAACTTATTAAAAGGGAGTCATAAGTTGTGTTAAAAGTGAATGTGCTAGGTGTTGGGGTGGGGCGCCCAACCCATGGAGACATAGGGAGATAAATGATATTAAAATATTAAATCAAAAAAGACTCTTTGGAGGCGTGGGAATGAGAATATTAAAAGTGAAGGAAAAAGAATTCATTCATTCGCTCATCTTGTCGTGCATAGTTTTGGAGCTTTGGCTTTGAGCTGGAAAATACAGGGGTTTGCAGGGACGGAATCCTCTGTAAATCACACTCTCTACGTGATTAAAAGATATTATCTGGAGGGTTTGTTGGTAGTCTCATTCAGAGACTATGCTTGTGTTCATTGGATGAATTTTGTGGGAGTTTTCACAGGTTTTCATACTCAGATTTTGTGAGCAGCCAATAATAAATATTATAGTTACAGATTTATGAGCATTTGGGAGTGATTGCAAGCTGAGTTTCTCTACTGTGCTGGCCGTACCATCTCTAGCAGTAGGAGCAGTTTTGAGGGTTTTTTATAGAGTTCTTTCACTCTTTTTGGTGTGGACAATATCTCCAATGTGAAACTCAGATTTATCAAGACAAGAGTGCGGAAAATCAAAGTTTTCACAAGGTTTTATTGCTGATGATATACCTAGCCAGGCCGCACAGGGCATTTATTGGGACGTGGGCTCTATAGGGTGAAATCACCCCCATTCTGAGGTATTTTCTTCTAGTGTTATGGGCGTTTGGGACCTTGAGACTGATTTTTGTCATCTACATTGAGGGAAACTTGGAGGTTGATGTATCTGGAGCAATTTATGTAGCAAACCCTTGTTGGTTTCTGTATAACAGCATTTGCAATATTGAAGAAATGAAATGGGTATGTTACTGTATTAACATTTGAGCCATATTAATATCTGGGTACTCATATTTTCTAGTGTTTATGCTATATTTCCATGTGGGTGTCTTTGCATGTCATGTATTTCATTACTATTTTCATGTATTATATGTGAAAAAGAAAAAACAAACAAAACACTAGTAGTGAGCAGAAAACCAAACAGGCAAAAAAAATTGGTCACTGAAAACCTACAAAGCAAGGTGTATATTACACAAAAGGTGGAAGGCTCGTTCGCCGAAGCTCGCCGAGGTTTCAAAGTTTCTTAAGTGTTGCAGACGTCAGCGACCAAGGAGTTTATCTTCCTCCTTTCTTTTCGAAGATGGCAAGTAGGAGGTCCGACGACCGAAGTCCGGCGAGCTCACATTCTTCTAAGTGTTTCGAATGGCAACGAGCGAAAAGTTTCTTTTCTTCCTCCTTTCTTTTCGAAGGCAGAAGGAAGAAGGTCCGAGGCCCAACCCCTGGCGACTTTCGTTTCTTCTAAGTATTTCAGGGTCGGGTGGTCCTTTCCTTCTCTTCCAAAGTGAACAATTCTTGGTGAAGGCCCGATCTCTAGAGTCCAATGGTTTCCCTTTGTTCCTTTCGGACTTTGGAGATCAAGGTTTCCTTCTTCACCTTTTCAAAAGTTGATTACCTAGAGGAAGCCCGATTTGGTGGGGCCCGACTGTCTTTCCTTTCCTACTCTCTCCGTCGTCCAAAAGCTCCCAAAAAACGTGGGAAAACATACCAACAACTCTCAAGGTCGCCATTAATGCAAAATGGGTAGCTGGAAATGATGCTTTTATTGTAGTTGGTGGGGTTGTTGGGGGTTTTCCTGCCCATTTCATTCTCAGATCCGTGTTGTGAAAGCTATAAAAGGAAGATTGAAACTCTTTCTAAGGGTTGGTCGTTGAACCAATTGTCTGTTCAGGAAAGCCTAAGGGAGATTTTAGGGCATCAAGCAGAAGATAATGTCTAGACAATGAATGGAGGAATGCATCTAATACAACGTAGGAAAGGATTGTAACGCACATCTTCATGCAGTGGTATGTCTCCATGGCCATTTGCAGTGATTCAAGGGAATGCATGGTCGCAACTTTGTATTTCGCCTTCACCGCACTTGCTAATGCGATTGTAATAGGGATTTGATAATGTATGACAACATTTAAATCAATACAAGCTTTGTGATGGGTCATTTCTTTATTGCAAATGGATCATTGTAGTTTTGCTCTGAATAAGTATGTCAAGTGTATTGTTAGCATTTTATTTCGCACCTTTTGGTGTGAAAGCAAAACGGACAGATGTGTAGCAGAACCGCTCTTCGAATTTGTAAGGGAAGCTCCCTGTAAAATAAAACTTAACTAAAACTATATAATATGAATAGGATTTTCAAGGGTTTTTCATACTTATGCTGAATAAAAGGGAAATTTGCAATGTTTTTGGGTATGCAGCGTGCAAAAGGCAGAAATGCTCATTCGATAGCAAAGCAAAGATTTTATGCTTTTTAACTGGAAACAGGACCTAGGCTACACGCTTGCACTACTCAGCTAAATTCAGAGGTTGAGAAGAGCAAGTACACAATTGGATTGAAAAGATTTACGAATGCCTTGACTAAATCAACTATAAGACAATGCAATGATACGACTTATTACTTCAATTTCAACTGCGACAAAAAGTTTGCAGATTTGTTGAATCAACCTAATCTTCAGCACAAATGACAAATTTTAATGGATACTCGGAAGCAAATCAAGCATAATGACATCCATAAATGAACAAGAACACGATCAGGTGAATGAATCAGAATAACAATTTAAGCAAATAGAGGCATGAGAATTGTCATTTCTTTTATTCACTGATTGAATTCTGAACATTGAATACTGAATACTGAAAAAGCTAATTGCTAAAAAGCTTCGAAAAAAGCTAAATAACAATGAAGTTGAATTCTAAAATCTCTCTCCCTCCTAAAATCTTTTGAAAATCTCTCCCTGTGCTTGTGCAAAAGCACTTATTTATACTACTTGCAAAACAAATGCATGAGAATAAATAAAATAAAATAAATGAACTTCCACCCTAGTTGACTAATGCTTGTGTGACATGCACAGTTATTACAAATATCTGCTCCAATTAAATATAAATTGCAAACATGCAATTGAAGTTGAACTGATAATTGAAATCATGTAAACTCCTTTTGAAGCTCCAATCCTCTGCACGACGATCAAATAAAAAGCTAACTCTGGTTGACTGAAGTGATAATGTTTTAAATAGCTTCTGAAAAGGTGAGATATTTGCATGAAGAGGCACGCCTCCTTAAAATAGGAGAAGTCGGCATGGACTGGAGTTAAATGGCAACTTTAAAAATAGAACTTGGCTGTAAAAAAGCGCGCTTCCTTGAACTTAGGTGCGCCTTCTCTAATTTTGTCACGCAATATTTGACTCAGATGTGTCTTCTTTCACAAACATATTCCTTTTCTTTAAACAAGCGTTCTTCCTTTAGAATTTGGCAAGAATGTTGAAAGACGAACCTTGATAGGTCCATTGAAGAAACTAGAGTTATTAAGCCCACAGGAGAAATGCAGTCTAGCATCTAAGCCACTTTGTACATTGTCAAATTGTAATGTTCCGTTTTCTAGCTTGATCTTTTACAGTTGACCGTTGGCCTATTCCAGAGACCCATAGGCTACTCGGAGGTTGAAATTGGGGTTTCATGTTTTGGTGGTTGCTTTTGTTCATGGAATGTGATTTGGTTGGCGGTTTCTTTCTGGGTTTTCAGAGAGCTTCGCAGGGATGTGTTTTTCTCGACATTCAGGAATTTACTATTTTTAGTAAGTTCGGGATTGGCACCGGAACGGGATTTTGAGAGTGGGGTTGGATTCGTCTTGTCAAGACCTTTCCAACGAGCTATAGATCATTGGTTTCCGACATCATCTTGACCTCCGTTTTAAAGTCCGTAAATTAAACATTATTATTTAATATTGGACCTTGGTGCCTAGGCTCAACGACTTAATGTTGAGGTTAAAAAAGAATTGAAGAGGATTATATTATTTTCCCTCTCATGTTTTATCCCATATGCAAGAGGATTTTAGAGACTCCCAGTTGGAAAAGTATAAAAGGAGGAAGAGTGCTCTCATTTGGGGATCGGAAATCTTGATAATGTTATGCTGCCGTAATGGTTCTGGGACTGCTTCGAGAAATGAATGCCTCCTAGCCTGGGCTCACTTCGTGCTTGAGAGATAGCACCTAGGGAGAGGTTTGCTGATAGTAGTGATTTTTGTAGTGAGGTTTGCATTGTAGCTTGAGTCTGTTGTAGTTCAGTTATTTTGCATTTTATGTCATTTTTTGGAGTTGCTGATAACAGGGCTGAATCTGTAGTTTCATTCATAAATCTAAAAATAAAAATGTATTTGTTCTGGGTATTTCATATTTCCCTTTGTCTATGCTAGGCACCCCATTGTGCTAATTTGTAGATTTTTTTATGAAGAATCTGATTTTTCTATAAGGAAATCGCCCTTCCTGCCAGGCCGCCCCTCTTGGAGTGCATTGGAAAGCATGCTAAATAAATACTTGGGTTTAAGAGTGGTCTCTGGTGTGTAGCTTGGTCGCCATTGTCATAGGAGTGCATTGCATCAGATTTGAGGTCATTTGGTTGAGAAATGAGTGAGGTGTGAGCATTTTTGTAGGGTTTTATGTTGCTGGTATGGTCTTTTCAAAGTTGTTGATCCGTCATTTCAGTTTGCTAACTTCTATCATTTGAGTTGGGTTGGAAGTCTCTAATTATCGTAAGCTGAACAGTAGTACTGTCAGCGCTTCATACTTCTCATATTTGCTTTGTAATACTTTGCATCTCCGTCATATGGTAGCTCCAATTCCACTTCGGGTTGGAAAGCACATTCTTGACGTCGAGTTATTTCAGCATAATAGTTGGTAGGGATCCTCTGACAACATGCTCGTCGACATCCGGCACATTCTTGGTTAGAGTTCTTTGTATCAGCATTGCATCAAGACCCTCTGACCATATGCTCGCCATCATCAGGCGCATTCTTGGTTAGAGTTTTTTGTATCAGCATTGCATCAAGACCCTTTGACCATATGCTCGCCATCATCAGGCGCATTCTTGGTTAGAGTTCCTTTATCAGCATTGCATAGAGATCCTCTGACCATATGATCACGCCATCCTAGTGTACATTCTTGGTTAGAGTTGAATTCCGCATCATTTGGTTTAAGTGCTAACTTCAATGATTGTGTATTGCTCTACTTATTGTAATTGGAAAAGTGAAAAAAATTGGCTTGGTATATTTCAGTGGTATCAGAGCCACGCATCCTGCCATCCTGTGAAAACAAACCTTCTATGAGTGACAAAGAACAGAGGTACCTAGCAAGAGAATACAAGAAGGCTACCAGTCAGTTTCATTGGCATCAGGCCCCAGAAGGTCAGACAGCTTCAGAGGTATTAAGAGCCAATTGGGAGTCTTCTCCTGAAGGAGAAATGGGGGATAATGAGAGGGCGTCGAGAGGTAACAGAGAGGATAATGGGAAAGGAAGAGAAAGATCATTAAGTCCGGCAAAGAGGTTCGAGAGGAGATGGATACTTTAATGGATATGATATCTCTCATGATGGGGAGAATGGGTCAGAACCAACCTCCACTGAACAATTCAGGACATAGTGGAGAACACAGTGCCACCAACCAACATAATGGACATGTTGCTCAGCCTGCTTCAAATAGCACATACATTTCTTCCAAGCCATTCAAACCCACTTTCTTGGCACCAGTAAAACCTCATCTTGATCCAGAAGAAAATGTGTCATTTGTTGAACAGTTGAGACTCGGCCGCGCTGAGTACGATTCTCTACCTGATGAAATTAAGGCAGATATGTCTTATAATGATTTTATGGATCATAAAAGGAAGGATAGAGGACAAGGAAGACATTATGAACAAAGGAGGACAATAGTTCATGGGGATTTGCATCAAGCTATCAACAAGGTTATGCTTCCACATTTTGATGGGAGTGACAATAGTTTAGCCAGAGCTTGGATACAGAAGTTAGACAATTATCTAGCTCTTAGACCCATGGAGGAGGAGGCGATTAAGTTCGCTACGCTACACCTGGATGGGGTGGCGCACGAGTGGTGGTACCATGGTCTAGTCACCTTGGGTCATCGGTCTATCACTACCTATGATGAGTTTACCAATAAGCTCATAGAGAGATTTGAGAAAAAAGATCCAGAAGTGCATTTCAGAGAATTGGCACAACTTAAGCAATATGGTACAGTTGATGCCTACATAGCTGAGTTTCAGAGGCTTTCAGTCATGGTCACAAGAGTCACTGAGAGGTGCTTGGTGATCCTATTCTGTGAAGGATTGACGGAGCCACTCAAGGGTTGGATTAAAGCTTTTGATCCACCCTCTCTACAAGAGGCAATGAAGAAGGCAAGAAACATGGAGTGGGCTGCTCCTAAAGCAAAGTTTCAACCCAAGCCATCATTTCACAAAAGAGAAAGGAAAAAGACCTCAGCATAAGGAGTTCAAACAGCATCAACCTCATGTCACAAGGTTGGATCCTGAGACACTTAATGAACTCAGAAGAAAAGGGTTATGTTTCCGGTGTAGAGAAAAATGGTCCCAAGATCATGTTTGCCCAAAAGGAGGCAAATTTCATCAAATTGAATACTATTCAGCTGAAGAAAGTAATTCTGATTTGTCAGACCAGCAGTCTGATTCTGAAGACAGTGAAGTGGAAAAGGTCCCAGAGGAATCCAAAGATGAAAAGGGAAGTGGAGGCACTTTGGCTCAACTTTCGAGCTTTCAAAGGAATGAATCCTTCAAAGTTCAAGGGATGATTAAGGGGCAACGCATAGTTGCTTTGATTGACACTGGAGCAACGCATAACTTCATTGACAAAACTGTGGTGGCAAAGAAAGGGCTGCAAACAGAAGAGTTTGAAGGCTTCAAGGTTATGGTTGCTGATGGTTTTCACATCACCTGCACCAAGAAGATCTCAAACATGACCATGCAAGTGGGGAACTATGAAGTCAAGGATGACTTCTATGTAGTCAAAATTGGAGATACGGATGCCGTCCTAGGCATTCAATGGCTGCGTTCACTCGGGGAGATCACTCTAAATCTGCAAACCATGGAGCTCAAGTTTCAATCCGAAGGGAAGAATGTAGTGATAAGAGGAATGTCCAATGGTGGTCTTCGGATTGTGTCATTCAAGAGGATGGCGAGGCTAATTCGTCATGATCAAGTTGAGTGGGCTGTAGAGTGTATGATTCTTCCTGCTAGTCCGGTTGAAACAAAGAGAGACTACCCTCCTGATATTCAGTCTTTACTCACAATGAAGAGCAAGGTGTTTGCTGATCTACCTCCTGGACCACCCCCTGATCGAGGTTCGGAGCATGTCATAAAACTCAAGGAAGGAGCTAAACCAGTTATTACAACTCCTTATCGGTATCCTAAGAAGCAAAAGGACGAGATTGAGAAAAACATTCGGGAACTCTTGGAGATGGGCTTCATTCGTCCAAGCAAGAGCCCCTTTGCTTCGGCAGTTGTCCTGGTGAAGAAGGACGGTACCATCCGCATGTGTGTGGACTATCATGCTTTGAATCAAAGCACCATCAAAAATCGATATCCCATCCCGAGGATAGATGAGCTCATTGATGAGCTACATGGAGCCAAGTTCTTTTCAAAGATCGATTTGAGATCGGGTTATTACCAGATTCGGATGAGAGGATCCGATGTTGAGAAGACGGCATTTAGATGTCACTATGGCCACTTCGAGTTTCTAGTCATGCCATTTGGGTTGACTAATGCTCCTGCTACCTTCCAGTCATGTATGAACAAAATCTTTCAGAAGCAGTTGAGGAAGTTTGTATTGATATTTTTTGATGACATCCTGATCTACAGCAAGACATGGGAAGAACATCTCAAGCACTTGGAGGAAATGCTTAGCATCCTGGAATCAGAGAGTTTGTTTGCCAAAGAATCCAAATGTGAATTTGGAATGGAGTTACTTTACCTTGGCCATATAATCAGTGCTAAAGGAGTGAAGGTTGATCCTGAAAAGATCAAGGCAATTATTGATTGGCCACCTCCTGAGAATTTGACTCATCTGAAAGGATTTTTGGGTCTTTGTGGATTTTACAGAAGATTTGTGAAGGGCTACTCTCAGAATGTTGCTCCTCTTACTGACCTCATGAAAAAGGGTGCCTTTTGTTGGTCAGAAAAAGCTCAAACTACTTTTGATAAATTTAAGGGGATCATGAGCTCTTGTCCGGTGTTAGCTATCCCAGACTTCTCCAAGCCGTTCGAGCTACAGTGTGATGCATCCGGTGAAGGAGTTGGGGCTATTTTGATGCAAGACAAACATCCCATTGTGTTTGAAAGCAGAAAATTAAGAGGTGTTGAAAGGACCTACTCCATCTACGACAAGGAGATGCTTGCCATTATGCATGCATTAGCTAAGTTCAGACAGTACTTGGTGGGAAGCAAGTTTGTGGTCAAGACTGATCACAATAGCCTCAAGCACTTCATGCATCAAAGAGATTTGAACGAGAGGCAACAAAAGTGGGTGAGTAAGCTTCAAGCTTACGATTTTGACATCGAATATGTCAAAGGGAAAAACAATATTGTGGCTGATGCTCTATCTAAGAGACCTCATTTGAGCTCATTGTGTGAGCTTACAGCTGATTGGAGGGACATGTTGTTTGCTGATTATGCCAAAAATCAGTTTGCAACCAGCATCATTGAGGGTACTTTTCTTGACGAAAGATACAAAGTGGTCGAAGGGCTGATACACTACAAGGGTAGAATCTTTGTGGTGGCTGATTCTAAGGTCAAAAAGAAGATTTTGTTGACCTTTCATGACATTCCACTTGCTGGTCATCAAGGGTTCTTCAAGACATATAGGCAGATCAGGGAAAGATTTTCTTGGAAAGGGCTGAAAGGGGAGGTTCAACGATACATTCAGGAGTGTCCCACTTGTCAGATGAACAAAAATGAGCATACTTTACCAGCTGGTCTTCTGCAACCTCTTCCCATTCCCAATCAAAAATGGGAAAGCATATCAATGGACTTCATCACAGGGTTGCCCAAGGTTCAAAGAAAAGACTGTATCTATGTTGTTGTGGACAGATTAACAAAATTTGCTCACTTCTTGGCCATTGCCAGCTCTTTTTCAGCAGCCCAAGTTGCAGATCTATTTTTTCATGAGGTGTTTAGATTACATGGGTTGCCAAAAAACATTGTGAGTGATAGGGACAGCAAGTTCCTAAGCACTTTTTGACAAGAGGTTTTCCGAATGAGTGGTACAGTGCTTACTCCAAGCACTAGTTATCACCCTCAAACCGATGGACAGACAGAGATAGTGAACAAGTGGTTGGAAGGTTACCTAAGAAACTATGTTTCGGAGCAGCAAAGAGCTTGGGTGAAGTGGCTTCACATGGGCGAGTATTGTTATAATTCTATTTTTCACATGTCAATAAGGATGTCACCTTTCATGGCTCTTTACGGTTATGAGGCTCCTAGCTTTGCTAATTTGGTGTTTGGTGATAGCAAAGCCCCTCAGGCCAAAGATTTGTTGCAGCAGAGTCAAAATATCTTGAACTCATTGAAGAACAATCTTCAGATTGCACAGAATCAGCAGAAGATGTACACTGATCAGCGGCGTGTTGAGCACTCTTTTGAAGTTGGAGATATGGTTTATCTTCGACTACAACCTTACAGACAGTCCACTCTCAAGAAAAGTGAAGCTGAGAAGCTCAAACCACGTTTCTATGGGCCGTTCAAGGTCACTAGGAGGGTGGGGGCAGTAGCTTATGAGTTGGAGCTACCTTCGGATAGTAGAGTGCACAATGTATTCCACATGTCTCGCCTCAAGAAGGCACTTGGACACAATGTTGTTGCTTCATCACAGTTGCCACCTTTGGATGAAGAAGGACAATTAGTTTTGATTCCAGAAGAGATTCTTGATTCCAGGGAGCGTTCTTTGAGGAAAAGAACTATCAGAGAGTATTTGGTGAAGTAGAAGAACTTGCCTATAGAGGATGCGACTTGGGAGAATGATGAGATTCTGCGGCATCTAGGCTTGCAATTGCTTGAGGACAAGCAATCTTGGGACGGGCGGACTGTAATGTTCCGTTTTCTAGCTTGATCTTTTACAGTTGACTGTTAGCCTATTTCGGAGACCCGTAGGCTACTCGGAGGTTGAAATTGGGGTTTCATGTTTTGGTGGTTGCTTTTGTTCATGGAATGTGGTTTGGTTGGCGGTTTCTTTCTAGGTTTTCAAAGAGCTTCGCAGGGATGTGTTTTTCTCGACATTCAGGAATTTACTATTTTTAGTAAGTTCAGAATTGGCACCGGAACGGGATTTTGAGAGTGGGGTTGGATTCGTCTTGTCAAGACCTTTCCAACGAGCTATAGATCATTGGTTTCCGACAGCATCTTGACCTCCGTTTTAAAGTCCGTAATTTAAACATTATTATTTAATATTGGACCTTGGTGCCTAGGCTCAACAACTTAATGTTGAGGTTAAAAAAGAATTGAAGAGCATTATATTATTTTCCCTCTCATGTTTTATCCCATATGCAAGAGGATTTTAGAGACTCCCAGTTGGAAAAGTATAAAAGGAGGAAGAGTGCTCTCATTTGGGGATCGGAAATCTTGATAATGTTATGCTGCCGTAATGGTTCTGGGACTGCTTCGAGGAATGAATGCCTCCTAGCCTAGGCTCACTTCGTGCTTGAGAGATAGCACCTAGGGAGAGGTTTGCTGATAGTAGTGATTTTTGTAGTGAGGTTTGCATTGTAGCTTGAGTCTATTGTAGTTCAGTTATTTTGCATTTTATGTCATTTTTTGGAGTTGCTGATAACAGGGCTGAATCTGTAGTTTCATTCATAAATCTGAAAATAAAAATGCATTTGTTCTGGGTATTTCATATTTCCCTTTGTCTATGCTAGGCGCCCCATTGTGCTAATTTGCAGATTTTTTTATGAAGAATCTGATTTTTCTAGAAGGAAATCACCCTTCCTGCCAGGCCGCCCCTCTTGGAGTGCATTGGAAAGTGTGCTAAATAAATACTTGGGTTTAAGAGTGGTCTCTGGTGTGTAGCTTGGTCGCCATTGTCATAGGAGTGCATTGCATCAGATTTGAGGTCATTTGGTTGAGAAATGAGTGAGGTGTGCATTTTTGTAGGGTTTTATGTTGCTGGTATGGTCTTTTCAAAGTTGTTGATCCGTCATTTCAGTTTGCTAACTTCTATCATTTGAGTTGGGTTGGAAGTCTCTAATTATTGTAAGCTGAACAGTAGTACTATCAGCACTTCATACTTCTCATATTTGCTTTGTAATACTTTGCATCTCCGTCATATGGTAGCTCCAATTCCACTTCGGGTTGGAAAGCACATTCTTGACGTCGAGTTATTTCAGCATAATAGTTGGTAGGGATCCTCTGACCACATGCTCGTCGACATCCGGCGCATTCTTGGTTAGAGTTCTTTGTATCAGCATTGCATCAAGACCCTCTGACCATATGCTCGCCATCATCAGGCGCATTCTTGGTTAGAGTTTTTTGTATCAGCATTGCATCAAGACCCTCTGACCATATGCTCGCCATCATCAGGCGCATTCTTGGTTAGAGTTCCTTTATCAGCATTGCATAGAAATCCTCTGACCATATGATCACGCCATCCTGGTGTACATTCTTGGTTAGAGTTGAATTCCGCATCATTTGGTTTAAGTGCTAACTTCAATGATTGTGTATTGCTCTGCTTATTGTAATTGGAAAAGTGAAAAAAATTGGCTTGGTATATTTCACAAATGGAGATTACTAAGGAGTCTGCCTTGTTATATAATGTTAGGCGTGGAAAAGAGGTGGTTTGGCCACACAAAAAGTGTGCCTAAATATGTTTGATTGCACTTCTATTTTATGAAGCGTGTTGCAAGCGCTTCAATGCTTTATCCTTTTCAATCCACACGAATAGGTGCACTCACACATAAGTAGGTGCACTTTAAAACGTGCATGTCCTCTGTAGACGCTCTCCCTCCTGCTTGAAGCACTTTTGTTCTTTGTCAATGAAGCGCTTTAACTTCCATCAGGCGCTTTGATACAGGCCTGAGGCACGTATGAACAAGCGCTTCCTCCTTTGATCGTTGAGTCTAGTTTGTAAGAGTTTGGATGTGTTTTAAGGCACGAATGCTTTCCTTTGAAGGTGCTTATGATAACTCAGATGATTCTTTAGACCACATACGCCTTTCTTCCTTTAGCCAACGTGTTCATTCTCTTTGTCAAATGTAAATATTTCCTTACCATGGCGTTTTGTTCTCCTTGGAGTCTTATTACTATTGGCTCAAATTGGATGCTTCAACTGTTGACTGGGAGGCGTTTGAAATCTCCTGTGAGGCGTTTTTTTATTTTCTGCAAATTTGGGTGATTCCTTTCAAAACTGACGCCCTTTGCTTTGTTAGAGTGTGATGATTCTTGGCCTAGGCACGTGCATCCCTTTTTTGAAGCGTTTGGAATGAGAAAATCTTGTTTAAGCGTGAAAATCCTCTCCTTACTAAGCGCGAAGCTTGGATTTGGCGCGTTGAAACTTGAATGGGCGCTCTCCTGTGCGCATTGAGCCCTCTGCAAGCGCTTCTAATAAGCGCATGAAATCTTAATTTGGAGCATTTTATCCTTCATGCTGGCGCTTCATTTCTCTGGCGCATCTCCTCTCTAGCGCGCCCTTCTCTATATGAGCGCATGAACAGCAAAAAGAAACCTCAGAGAAGCATTTTTATTTTAGGGGAGAGGAGCCAGAATGTGCGCACCCAATTTCCCACGGTCCAGTGCCACGTGGACCAGTAAAAAAAATTTGCAACTTATTCAGATAAATAAATTAATAATAAACAATATAAAATTAATTTTTTTATATATTTGGGGCTATTTGACACGTGGGAGGACGGGATTCGTCGGTCGGGAAAAAAAAATCAAATTTTGGCCATGCGACCAAAACGTAGGCGGTCGGAGTGCCAGTTGGTGTGTGGCATGGTGTCCAAAGTGGAAAGCCCTGCCACGTCGCCGCAAAGCACTCCGCCACCATAACACTCCACTGCATCACATTAATCTGTCGCCGCCCCTTCCAATTCTGGTGTACACTCCTCATTATTGCACGTCCCCTCTTGGTGCTTCCACAGCATCCCGTGTAAACTTCAAGCCAACCTCCATTCAATGCTCGTAGTGCCTCGCACAACTCGCCAACTTTAGAACCTTTCAATCTACCATCTTCTCGAAATCTCCTAACTTGTCCGCCAGAAGGTGCTCAGTTCAGCTCTCTGCAACTTCCATCCCACCACCACAACATGCTACGCTCGGACTCCACACAATGCGATGCCAAGCGCTAGTTTTCGAACATGAAATCCAGCTCCAGCTCCGCCATGCCTCCTCCCGCATTCACCGACGCCATGCAGGTGAATGAAAAATTGATATGTTTACATTGTTTTTATTAATTGCCCCCACAGTCTATGCTAAAGGGTTTAATCACAGGTGACGAAGCGTGAAGGCCACGACGTGCTCGTCAATGTGCGCGGGGGCAATCCTTTCTACCCAGGTGAGCATGCTCATTAAGGCCTCGCCATTATTCAATTTTCGCTTGTTTGCTTTGTCTTTTCATTTGTTTTTTTGACTTTTATCTGTTGTAGATTTCCTTATTATGAAGATTTTGTGTTTTTGAACACTATGGATTCTGTGTTCATAAACACATTAATTATATGGAAATTAATCTTTTGTTCAAGCATCGGTCTCTTTAAAAATGAGGTGGTTTTTTGTTTCATTATAGTAACAAATAATATTGTTGGTTGTTTCGGTGCCATAGATAAATTAGAGGTTGTTTTTTTGTCATTACAGAAACAAATAATATTGTTGGTTGTTTCAGTGCCATAGATAAATGTGTAGTTTTTATTTTCATTACAGTAACAAATAATATTGTTGGTTTTTTCGGTGTCATAGATAAATCTAGGGTTGTTTTTATTTTCATTACAGTAAGAAATAATATTGTTGCTTGTTTCAATGCCATAGATAAATCTTGGGTTGTTTATTTTTCATTAGGGTTTCTCTTTTAATTAGGTTTTTGTTTCATCTTTTTCAAAGGTTATTTCATAGGTTATCGTTGTTTATTTGTCATAAATCTTTTTCATTGTTTATTTCTCATAAACAATATATTGCAAATATTATAGTCATAGGTTAGCATTTGTGTTTCCCTAGGATTTATATTGCAGATATTACAGTCATAGTTTAGCATTTGTGTTTTCCTAGGGTTTATATTGCAAATATTACAATCATAGTTTAGCATTTGTGTTTTCCTAGGGTTTATATTGCAAATATTACAACCAAACTTAGGTTCCGCATTTAGTTAGGTTTTATTCGATGTCAGTCATAAATATGGGGGTTTCTCTTTTTATTAGGTTTTTGTTTCATCTTTTTATTAGGTTTTATAGGTTATCACTGTTTATTTGTCATAAATCTATTTCCCTAAGGTCTATATTGCAAATATTACAGTCATAGGTTAGCATTTGTGTTTCCCTAGGGTTTATACTGCAAATATTACAGTCATAGTTTAACATTTGTGTTTTCCTTGGGTTTATATTGTAGATATTACAGTCATAGTTTAGCATTTGTGTTTCCCTAAGGGTTTTATTTGTTGTCAGTTTTCAATTTATGATAACTACAGATGTAGCGTTACTGTTTTGATTTGCAATGTTTCTGATCAGATTGCAATTTGTGTTGTTTTTATGCTTCTTGTTTCCACCTATGTTCAATTGACAGTTTCTCAATTTTAGTTTTTATTTTTTATTGAATTTGCAATCATTCACTCTAGTTATCCTATTCTCATAGGTTCTGCATTATCATACACTTAGGTTTTCTTGATGTCGTAGCAAATATTAGTGTGTTCTTTGTTTCATAAACCAAATATAATTTTGTGGATTTGTCTTTTAATTAGGTTTTGCTTAATTAGGTTAGCAGTTGTGTTTCCCTACAATTTATATTGCAATCATTACAGTCATAGTTAAACATTTTATATTGCTTTCTTAGGTGCAATAATTGCATCAATTCAATAATGCAAGATAGTTTTTTAGGTGCCTTAGAAAAATTTGGGGGTGTCTTCTTTTTCATAGGTTCTGCTTCATCAATACAGTCATGCAACTATTGTATCTTTTTTTGGTGCCTTAGATAAATTTGGGATTGGTGCCATATATTAATTTGGGGGTGTTCTCCTTTGCATAGGTTGTGATTCATCAATTCAGTCCTCAAACTATTCTAGCTTTCTTAGGTGCAATTGATTCATTTGCCACAGTGGTACGCCGGTCCTCCACAAGTTAGGAAAAAACTCTTGCATAAAAAAGCACTATGAGATCAAACACAAATCAGATATTAAATGCACATTCAATCGTATATATTTGTCAACAACACAAGCTAAGGCTGGCAAACAAACAAGTGTAAGTGTTTTCAAATTGTATCTGACATAGGGGAGAGAAGCCAGAACGTGCGCACCCAATTTTCAACGGTCCACGTTGAATGCCATGTGGACCAGTAAAAAAGATTTGCAACTTATTTAGATAAATAAATTAATAATAAACAATATAAAATCCAACTTGGAAATAAAACCATATCATAAAAGTTTGCACCCTTCCCCATAAACATTCAAACCCAACTGTCGCACCAATCCAGGTGTCACAGATTAATCACAACTACACAACAAAATAGAGGTGCCACGTCAACACAGTTCAAACCCATGTATCCGATCTTTGAACGAAATGCTAACCCATTACAACCATGTTACCCACCGTAGCATAACCTAAACAATTCACAAATGCATCTGCCTATCTCATCAAACATGAGACCTACAACACATATCAGCAGGAGTCTCTCCCATCCCGCCAAGTAGGGTGCGCACGTACTGGCTCCTTCCTCTAAAAACCCACCTACATCCAAAAAAACAAGCTGCAAGGCTGCCATTATTCATAAAAAATTTAGGGAAACAAATGCAAACAATACACCAAACCAATCAACTCAAGAATTAATGGCCCAAATCAATCAAATCTGCAATTCATATCACCCAGAATTCAAATTCCAAATAGGACAAGGATTTAATTCACCACACCAAACAAGCATCAATCAGATTCAAATAATTCCCAATTCAAATAGCCCTTGATTATTTTTCTTCACGTTGATGCCAGAATGTGTTGGCTTAAGGTCTCTGCATCTTCAATCCCACCACCACATGTTACACTCGGAGTCCGGTGTCCCTTCCAGCGTCTTTATATATATGTATATGCATATGTATAGACATATACATAGACAAGTATACATATACATATACATATACTACTTGCACGACATCCCGCATAAACTTCGAGCCAACCTACATTCAATGCTCCCAGTGCCACGCACAGCTTGCCAACTTTAGAGCCTTTCAATCTACATCAATTCAGTCATGGCAACTTTAGAGCCTTTGAATCTACCATCTTCTCGAATTTTCTTCACATTGATGCCAGAATGTGTTTGGGGGTGTTCTCTTTTGTATAGGTTCTACTTCATCAATTAAGTCCTACAACTATTGTATTGCAATTAGGTGCCTCAGATTGCAATTTGGGGGTGTTACCTTTTTTATAGGTTCTGCTACATCAATTGAGTCATGCAACTATTGTAGCTTTCTTAGGTGCCATTGATTAATTTGGGGGTGTTCTCTTTTGCATAGGTTCATTATCATCAATTAAGTCCTGCAACTATTGTATGCTTTTTAGGTGCCACTGATTGATTTGGGGGTGTTCTCTTTTTTATAGGTTCTGCTACATCAATTCACTCATGCAACTATTGTAGCTTTCTTAGGTGCTATTGATTAATTCAGTGGTGTTCTCTTTTGCATAGCTTATGCGTCTTCAATTCAATCCTCTAACTATTATATCTTTTTTAGGTGCCATTGATTAATTTGGAAATGTTCTCTTTTTTAGAGGTTCTGCTACATCAATTCAGTCATGCAACTATTGTAGTTTTCTTAGGTGACATTGATTAATTCGGGGGTGTTCTCTTTTGCATACCTTATACTTCATCAATTCAGTCATGCAA
Source organism: Cunninghamia lanceolata (assembly GCA_027924645.1). NCBI lineage: Eukaryota > Viridiplantae > Streptophyta > Pinopsida > Cupressales > Cupressaceae > Cunninghamia > Cunninghamia lanceolata. The sequence continues at coordinate 1,596,964 of BSBN01001526.1, forward strand.
CTATTGTAGCTTTCTTAGGTGGCATTGATTAATTCGGGAATGTTCTCTTTTGCATAGCTTATGCTTCTTCAATTCAATCCTCTAACTATTGTATCTTTTTTAGGTGTCATTGATTAATTTGGGAATGTTCTCTTTTTCTAGAGGTTCTGCTACATCAATTCAGTCATGCAACTATTGTAGTTTTCTTCGGGGCCACTGATTAATTCGGGGGTGTTCTCGTTTGCGTACCTTATGCTTCATCAATTCAGTCCTGCAACTATTGTATCTTTTTTAGGTGCCATTGATTAATTTGGGGGTGTTCTCTTTTGCATAGGTTCTGCTTCATCAATTCAGTCATGCAACTATTGTAGCTTTCTTAGGTGCCATTGATTAATTCGGGTGTGTTCTCTTTTGCATAGGTTATGCTTCATCATTTCAGTCCTCTAACTATTGTATCTTTTTTAGGTGCCATTGATTAATTCGGGGGTGTTCTCTTTTGCATACCTTATGCTTCATCAATTCAGTCCTGCAATTATTGTATCTTTTTTAGGTGTCATTGATTAATTTGGGGGTGTTATCTTTTGCATAGGTTCTGCTTCATCAATTCAGTCATGCAACTATGGTAGCTTTCTTAGGTGCCATTGATTAATTCAGGCGTGTTCTCTTTTGCACAAGTTATGCTTCATCATTTCAGTCCTCTAACTATTGTATCTTTTTTAGGTGCCATTGATTAATTTTGGGATGTTCTGTTTTTTAGAGGTTCTGCTACATCAATTCAGTCATGCAACTATTGTAGTTTTCTTAGGTGTTACTAATTAATTCGGGGGTGTTCTCTTTTGCATACGTTATGCTTCATCAATTCAGTCATTCAACTATTGTAGCTTTCGTAGGTGCCACTGATTAATTCAGGGATGTTCTCTTTCACATAGCTTATGCTTCTTCAATTCAATCCTCTATCTATTGTATCTTTTTTAGGTGCCATTGATTAATTTGGAGACGTTCTCTTTTTTAGAGGTTCTACTACATCAATTCAGTCATGCAACTATTGTAGTTTTCTTAGGTGCCATTGATTAATTAAGGGGGGGTGTTCTTTTTTGCATACCTTATGCTTCATCAATTCAGTCATGCAACTATTGTAGCTTTCTTAGGTGCTATTGATTAATTCGGGGGTGTTCTCTTTTGAATAGGTTCTGCTAAATCAATTCAGTCATGCAACTATTGTAGCTTTCTTAGGTGCCATTGATTAATTCAGGGGTGTTCTCTTTTGCATAGGTTATGCTTCATCAATTCAGTCCTCTAACTATTGTATCTTTTTTAGGTGCCATTGATTAATTTGGGGGTGTTCTCTTTGCATAGGTTCTGCTTCATCATTTCAGTCCTACAAGTATTGTTTGTTCATCAAATAGCTATAGACCGTGAATGATGTCTATCTGTTTAAGACATACATGATCTACCGTGGATGTTTTGATCCATGGACATCATGTAGATAAGACTTCTATTCATGTGTTCATTGTTGCAGAAACTTTCACACTGCAAATTGGTTTTAATATTTGTATGGATGGAAGTTAAAAGTGTTTAAAGAGTATAAGTTGGCCACCCTTTCACTCCACTGGCTCACATTAATCTCTCACTGCCCCTACCAATTCTTTTGTACGGTCCTCTTTAATGCACATCCCCTCCTATTAGCTCCACGACATGTTACTGAAATGAAAAATAAACAACCCTAGATTTATCTATGGCACTGAAACAACCAACAATATTATTTGTTACTGTAATGAAAATAAAAACAATCCCAGATTTATACATACATGCATACATTGGTTTCTTGCATTGTTTTGCTTACATTGGACAAACCAACAATATTTATATGTCTGAATTGAAGAACAGCAGCAAAAATAAATATGTATAAACACATATATACATATTCATATATCTGTATATGTATATATATATGTGTGTGTGTGTGTATACATATTTACATGACTGAATAGATGAATCAGAACCTATGAAAAAGAGGTATATACTTATACATACATGCATACATTGGTTACTTGCATTGTTTTGCTTACATTGGACAAACCAACAATATTTATATGTCCGAATTGAAGAACAGCAAAATATAATTGTATAAACATATATATACATATTGATATATATGTATATGTATATATGTGTGTATACATATTTACATGACTAAATAGATGAAGCAGAACCTATGGAAAAGAGAACACCCCCAAATTAATCAATGGCACGTAAAAAAGTTACAATAGTTGCATGACTGAATTGAAGAACGACAACAAAATACCTTTATGTACATACATGTATATGTATATTTATGTGTATACATATACATATATGTATATGTATATTTATATGTATACATATATGTATATGTCCATGTCTATGTATATGTATACATATACATATACATAAATATACATATGTATAAGTCTATGAATATGAATATGTATATACATACACATATACATATGTATATGTATATACCACATGCATAAACATATACATATATTTATATGTAACAATATAAAGAAGCTGGAAGGGACACTAGAGTTCGAGCGTAGCATGTTGTGGTGGCGGGATGGAAGTTGCAGAGACATCAACCAAGCACCTTCTATTGGACAAGTTAGGAAAATCCGAGAAGATGGTAGATTGAAAGGCTCTAAAGTTGGCAAGGTGTGCGAGGCACTGCGAGCATTGAATGGAGGTTGGCTCAAAGTTTATGCGGGATGCCGTGGAAGCACCAAGAGGGGATGTGCAGTAATGAGAAGTGTACACCAGAATTGGAAGGGGCGGCGAGACATTAATGCGATGCAATGGACTGTTATGGTGGTGGAGTGATTTGTGGTGACGTGGCAGGGCTTTCCACTTTGGATGCCATGCCACACACCAACTGGCACTCCAACCGCCTACGTTTCGGTCGCATGGCCAAAATTCAATTTTTTTCCCGACCGACGAATCCCGTCCTCCCACTTGTCAAATAGCCCCAAATATAAAAACAGAAAATGAGAAACTGTCAATTGAGCATAGGTAGAAACAAGTAGCATAAATACAACACGCATTGCAATCTGATCAGAAAACATTGCAAATCAAAACAATAACGTTGCATCTATAGTTATCATAAATTTAAAACTATCAACAAGGGTACATTTGTAGATATGAAAACTTATAAAGTGTCCAAAACATGAATTGCATATGAAATCAAATTAACTAGCCATCTAGCTGTTGTGATAGAGAAATTGTGGTTGGCTACTCAGGGTGCCACTGGCCATGTTCTCGTCCCCTTCCAATCGATGAGGAGTGTTGCTTACATGACTGGGAGTTGGACTGGAAAACTAGGTGCAAGTGACATGTGTTGGGGGCGGTGGTGAACTCATCTGTACATCTCGAGTGGCAATCTGATTTGGATATTGAGTGCACCTGAAGTCAAATTGGGAGATGGTTGAATAATTCATTGCTGTTGAGAAGTGAGGAATATTGATGTTGAGAATATCACAAAATACTGCATTACTTTGAGACAACGGATTAGCAGGGGTCCTTAACCACCTTTCTCTTTGTAAAGCCCTCTGTGCCTCCTCAATCTCTTTTTCCTTTCGATCTTGTTCCCTCTGAAGCCTCTCTAGCTCCGTTTTGGCATCTTTATCCTTCTTCAGTTGTATTTTCTGCTGCTCTTTTTCTTTACGCTGTATCTCCTTCTCTATTTTGGCCTGCTCCTTCAACTCCTTTTCCACTATCCTTGTTGCCTTTTTCTCCTCGTTCTCTTGTCTCTTTCAGGGTTTTAGGTCCTCAACCTCTTTCTTCCTTTCCTCTTGCTCCATCAATAGTTTCATGTAGTCATCTGTCGTCAATAGCTGAGACTATCTGCTCAACCGAATTGCACCACCTTTGGATTTTTTTGACAGACAGTGTGCACAGGCAGCTTGAGGAATTTGCTGATGTGCGGAACTGTTTCTGTTTGTTCTGTCTAATCCAACTGTGACACAATGTTCTCCACTACATGTGAGTCGGTGAAATCTTGATTGCCTCCTAAATCTGAAGTGCAAGGAGCATAGTAATGCACAACTTCAGATAGGTCAATTGCAGGTGGTGGTGATGGGAAACTATAAGTACCCTGCTGTTCTGGGACATGAAAATCAACGCCTTGATTCATTGCCCCCTCCACCAACCAGGATGGAGCAATTCATTGTGATGGACAACCTAAACTCTCACTGAATTGGTCAATGTGGTTGTCCACCATGGGAGGCGTTTGTTGATCAGCCACCACTTGTGCAACATTATGAGCAGGACAGCTATCAGGTGACTGGTGTGATTCTGTTGCAGACTGCAATTGTGCTACATCGTCTCTTGACACAGCAACTCCAGAAAGGCTAAGAATGTTTTCCACTACACAAGCATCCTCGCTGACCTGAAATGTGTCGCTGAGATGCACGTCGTCCATGAGTGCATCCAGATTGAGTGGCCATATCCCAGTCCTTTTAAATCCTGCTTTGATGTTGACAACTATCAAAGCTCTTATGAGTGCTTTGCTGCCCTACATTGCAAGTTATGTCCTCCTCACTTCAATGTTTGGAAACCTTGCCAAAAATGTTGCACATTTTGATTTGAAGTAAGATTTAAAAGGTGAAAAGACACTCATATCCAACGGCTGTAGCTTATGTGAGGTGTGTGACGGCAATGTTAGCAAATCTACACCCAACACTCCTGCTTCTTGGATGGTTTCGAGCACTAGATGGCTTCCATGCCCGTCAAAAATCAACAAGTGCCTGTTGGTGGGCGACACATCGCCTGGAACTGAGTTTTTAAAGTGGGTCAACAAATCAATAAACAAGTCTTTAGTCATCCATGCATGGGGCTAGGCTGCCATGCAAGCACTTGGTTCGCAGTCTACAATGTAATTATGTATGTTTTGTTTCCCCTTGAACAAGCAAAACCTGGAATGCTCTACCCGACAGCATTGACACAGCATAGAATGGTTATCCATTCACGACTCTTTGGAATAATATAGGAGACATTCCTGGTACCTTTTCTAGCCAGCACCTTCATGGACCCATTTCTGCCTGCCTGGATGCCAGTTTCATCGCAATTCCAAATGCGATGAGGACCATATGGCAGTGCTTCATACGCTACAAACAATGTATCGTAGAAAGTTGATACAACAGCAGGTCTAAGGTTGAGTGCCCTATCTTTGTCTAGGCCTTCAACAGTCCGCAACGCAAGTTCAGGATGTCATTTCTTGAAACCTGTCCACCAGGACTTCCCCGAGAACCCATTGTTGAAAGGGTTTGGCCTGTTTTGACAGATTTGGGCAACCTCTGACTTAAGATTGACTATCTCAAGACCATGGCCAAACTCAGCCATTTCCTTGCACCATTCCACAATGAGATGTTCTTCCTCTTCAGTGAGGACTGTTGGCGGACCTTTCTTGGATGTTTTTGTTAGTCCGCCTAGCCATTTGGAGAGTGTGGCTATTGGGATTTTCCACTTTTTGGAAGCTCCCCTTATTGATATGTCATTTTCCTCAACGTTGTAGAGTGCCCCTTTCATGTCCTCCTCAGAGCACAGTCGTTGTTTCATTGTTACCTTTTGCGATATTTGAGGTGTAGGAACCTCATTTTGCGGTATTCGAGGTGTAGGAACCTCATTCTGCAGTATTCAAGGAGTAGAATTGTCCTCTACTGGTGCAATAGGATCTACTTCATCAGGGGGAAAATTACAACCTCGTTTGTGGGAGGGCAACCATGTCGTGGCTCTTTTGTTTCTTTTGGTTCCACTACGGGTCATCCCTGCATTACCATTAGCCATCTGCACAAAATAAGTACAATCAAAACCAAGAAGGGAAAACAGCATATATTTACTTCTTGTGACATAAATAGGAAGGCATTTTCATATTGAATCTTGTTTATCTTTATGTATGAAGACAATGATGCTTGAACAGAAGATTAATTAGTTTGTGTACATGTTTTCTTTTTAGTTTGTTGCATTTCATTTATTCTGTAGTGACATAAGGACCAGATGTGACAAGCACAGAATTACATTGTATGCAAGGGAGTTAGAATTTAACAGTAAGTTAGAGTTTAACAATATCTCATATCCCTTAGGCATGTACAACATTAACATACTCATGCACAGCAAAATGGGAACCACACTCACATTTTAACTATGACTGTAATGATTGCAATATAACTCGTATGGAAACACAACCGTTTGACAATGACTGTAGTGATGAAGAATAGTTAAAAGCTTACAAATGTAAAACAGTAAGGCTGAGCTTAACAGATGTCATATCCTAAATGTAGGGAAACACAACTGCTAACCTATGACTGTAGCGATTGCAATATAAACTGTAGGGGAACACAACTGTTTAACTATGACTGTAATGGTTGCAATATAAACCGTAGGGAAACACTGTATAAAGCTTACAAATGAAAAACAGTAAGAGTTTAACAAATCTCACATCTTTTGTGCATGGCGAACTCGTTCACAAGCATAAATTATTGTGAAGTTGATGTAATATTTTGAATGACTGAACTGATGAAGAATAACCTATGAAAAAAATGAAACAAAAACCTAATAAAAAGATAAGCCCCCAAATTTATGACTGGCATCGAAGAAAACCTAACTAAATGATAATGCAGAACCTATGAGAAAAAGATAACCAGAGTGAATGATAATGCAGAACCTACGAGAAAAAGATAAGCAGAGTGAATGATAATGCAGAAACTATGAGAATAAGATAACCAGAGAGAATGATAATGCAGAACCTATGAGAATAAGATAACCAAATTGAATGATAATGCAGAACCTATGAGAATAAGATAACCAAACTGAATGATAATGCAAAAACTATGAAACACAAATGCTAAATAATGACTGTAATATTTGCAATATAAACCCTAGGGAAACAGAAATGCTAAACTATGACTGTAATATTTGCAATATGGAAGCATTTGTTTGCAATATAAACCCTAGGGAAAGACAAATGCCAACCTAAGACTGTAATGGCTGTAATGAAGAACAATATAAAGCTTATGAATGGCAAACAGTAAGAGAAATACCTGGAACAATATGGAAGCTGCTGAACTGGAATCTGTGCTTGTCATCCTTTTCTTATGTCGCTCACTGTAGAATAAGTGAATACTTGAAGGTTTTCACAGCTATTTGAATTCGGAATTTTTTGAATCTCATTGATGCTTGTTGGGTGTGGCAAATTAAATCCCTGTCCAATTTCAAATTTGACTTATGGGTGATATGAATTGCGGATTTGATTGATTTGGGCCATTAATTCTTGAGTTGATTGGTTTGGTGTATTGTTTGCATTTGTTTCCATAAAAAAAATTTTAATAATGGCGGCCTTACACCTTTAATTTTTGGTTGCAGGTGGGTTTTTAGAGGAAGGAGCCAGTACGTGCACACCCTACTTGACGAGATGGGACAAAGTCCTGCTGATAGGTGTTGTAGGTCTCATGTTTGATGAGACAGGAGGATGCATTTGCGTGTTGTTTGGGTTATGCTACAGTGGGAAACATGGTTGTAATGGGTTAGCATTTCAATCAAAGATGGGACACATGGGTTTGAATTGTGTTGATGTGGCATTGTTGTTTTGTTATGTAGTTGTGAGTAATCTGCAAGTGACGCCTGGATTGGTGCGACAGTTGGAATTCTATGTTTATAGGGAAGAGTGCAAACTTATATGATACGGTTGTTTAATTTTCAAGTTGCTAATTTATGTTGATATGTCAAATACAAGTTAAAAACACATACACGTGTTTGGCTGCCAAATTTAGATTGTTTTGTTGACAAATATATACCATTAAATGTGCATGACATATCTGATTTGTGTTTGATGTGATCGTGCTTTTTTATGCAAGTGTTTTTTGTTAAGTTGTGGAGGACCGGCGCCTACGTGTGGGCCCCATGCGCCAGTCCTGTCGCACGTTCTGGCCCCCGCGCACGTTCTAGCTCCTCTCCCCTATATTGATGCACTTTCTCTTTTTTGTTTTAATTTTCTGCCTTTTGATAAGCGCACTTTCTTTATGTGAGAAGCACTTCATTATATTTTTTATTTAAGGCACTTTCACCTTTATCTAGGGGCATGCAATTTTGAATATGAAGCACAGGGCTTAAATTTGATAGTCAACCTTGACTGTCAAGCAATTTTTTTATGACAGTTATCTATTCAATAGTGCCTTTAAAATACTATGACATACTTTAATATAAGTAAATTATATAAAAACCAAATATATTTAATCATCATAATCCTATATAAATTTTGACATTTTGTCCAAAATTTCTCCTTTCATATGATACAGTCTTTTCAAAATTTCAATTGTATTTTACAGCTAAAATGCCTAAATACAGCTATACAACTGTCAAATTTAAGCCCTGATGAAGCGCTTTGTCTTTACTTAGGCCTTTACAAACGTTTTCACTTTGCATGATTTGACTCTTACTTTGATTTTTACTTTATTGCTTATATTTTGATTTTTTTTTTAAATTTATCATTTTAAATAATAATTATTAATAAAAACAATAATTTTGTTTTATAATTTTTTTTATTTTTTGGATTTTTTATTTTTTGACGGAACGATTTTTTACAATAACAATGACATTTAATTTTAATATTATTTAATAAACAATTAATAATAAATTATTAATCATAAATTAATTAATATTAAATTTTACGGACAAGGACAAGAACAAAAACTTTAGGACAATACAATATTAATTTTAATATTATTAATTAACTTATTAAAATTTACCAACAAGTGATTTTAACAATAATAACAAATAATTAATAATAAATTATTAATTAAATATTAAATCATCAAACCAAACAAGATGACATTTAGGACCAAGACTTTCACAACAACATGATGAATATGACGAGTTTACATACGAATTTTGACTAGACCATTTGGATAGTTGACTTGAAGACACGATTTTGATAACTGACTCAATATTTGGATTTGACATTCAACATGATGACTAGACAACCACTTCAGACTAGACATGACGACGCAACAACTTGAACATACAACTTTGATGATGAGGAAAAAGTTTCGATTGGATACGTGTATGGTGTAATCTGAGAAATGTATGTGAATACATTTTTGTTTTCTGTTGATGTTAGTTCAATCAATTTCCTTCCACTTTATTGCTTATGACTTAGTTGCCTAATGGAGTAGGCATTGGTCCATATTGGGGACAGAGCAATCACTATTTTAATCAAACCCTCATCCTGTTAGCTATAGGAGTAGGAGTAGATTTAGTTTAGGGTTCTACATACTATCCATGATTCAGTGTAATAACCAAGGATAAATCTGAAGTGATACAAAATTGTTTTAATCATTGGTGAATCATGAACATGTATGCCTGCACTGTGTATGTTGTGTATGCAAAGTTAAGCGAAGTCATCTCAAGTAATGTAATATTGTTATGATTAGGTGCAAATGCATAGTTCAGTGATCAGCTTAATTAGAGGCTTGTGCAGCCATTTTGTCTTGAACTAGTGACAGCTTTGGGGGTCAAGTGTACATTGGGTATGGCTATGTCTGTTTGTTTGTGTTCTATTTCATGCCTCTAGAAATATCCCTCCTAGGTCTAGCTGAGCCTGAAGTGCAAAGTATACCCACTCCTGTCAGTTGACCAAAATCGCCCTTGACCTGTTGATAAACCTCTTTCAATCACCTTGACGACACCCCTGGCCTTGATGATGGTGAAATTGTTTATGGTTTTGGGTTGTAGTGATTTTGGGACCCAACAAGATACAATGAATGAATCTGTATGATTGAATGTTGTTTGATACATACAAATGCTTGTGAAGAATGTAAGATATAATGGAGTGTGATATATAACTAGTGTTGAAAATTTGAAACAAATCAAATTAAAATGTGCAGATTGAAAAGATTAGGTCAATTTGCCTGCAATCCACATGTTGTGGTCACAGTGGTAGCCTTCTTTGTTTGGCTAATGATAAAACATAGTTTTATATGAATTTAGGGGTGAAATGCCCAGCAAAATACATTATATAGCATATATTCCAAGATACACACTGGAGTCATAAAACAGCAAAATATTGCTCAGTCCTCACACATACAGTTTGCTAGGTTGATTATAATATCCTTTTAATCCAGAAGCCATAACAATACAAAATTGATATAGAACAGGTATTATAAACCTGAAGCAACATAAATCATAAATGCTAATGATAAAAGATAGTTTTAAGTGAAGTTGTGGGAAAATGCCCAGCAAATCACATTATATAACATATATTCTATGATGCCAATTGGACACATTGCAAAGTAAATAAAAATTTAATAGACTGATACCGGCAGAAAAACCAGTAACCAGGGGCAGTGCAACAAGTGATGGTTGTGAATCCATGGTTGAAGTGACAATAGATAGCACCTAGCCGGTATTCAACACACTCCATATACTATTCTGTGTTTATGATATGGGTTCAAAATTCCTAGACAATCAACTCCAAGAATTCTCAATTACTATGATTGCATAAGCTTCTTTTGATCTGAAACATATGATGGGGAAAAATCATGGGTTTTTGAACTTTCTTCCATGAAATGTCTTCCCTATGAATTGTGGTCCGTTGGCTCAGTGGCGGAGTGGGCAAACACCATAAAGAAGCAAAAAAAAAAGTAAAAAAATCAATGCCCTGTTTCTTCTCAAAATCAACATCAAAATCCTCCCAGACTGATCGTTCAAAAATAACAATGAAGAGACATGGCCAGGTTTGAAGATTTCTGAAGATTTGGATACCTCTAAAGGCTTGGTTTCAAGTGGACAAAAGTAATGGAAAATCACATCAAAATGAGACAAACATCAATAATTAACAAATTTCAGTATACAGTTTTCAGCCAGCTGTCGATTCTCGAGTTCAGAATCAGACAGATACCTGATGTAAACATAGGTACCAATTGGATTGCCTCATCAGTGCTACAACAGCAGAAGAAGACAAAGATGTTTTTGTAACAAACAGAAATGGTTTGACTCCCATTAACAGACCATGTAACTGAAGAAAAAAGAGTCTTAAATTGTCCTCAAAGGCCATTTTCAAGAGCAAGAAAATAGTCAGAAAGAGGAGAAGATTGGAGCATTTTCTATGAATGAGTTATCCATAGTCATTCTCCAAAGTAAACAGGTTTCTTTGTAACTGCACATCATCGAGTATTCCAGAGATAATAAAAGCCATCCCAGATTTTCTACCCCAACAGAATTTCTCCACATCAAATATTTGTGTGTGTCATGTGGAATCTATTTTCCTTGCATTTCTGTTCAATGTATGCTATAGTCATTTTTTTTACAGAAAGACTAAAGAATTCTGGGGATATGATCAATATAGTTTGTAGTTGTCTTCCTTCACATAATGTTGAGAACTTTAAGTTCATAATAACACTTTGGTATTTGAAAAAGATCTGTTTGATGAATTGTTCTTGTTCAAACTTCATATAATAGGCAATTACAGATCATCTTCCACATTCAACACCATGCCAATTGTGAGATCCCTCATCTGTAGCCACAGACTTGAAGTAAATCAACTGGTCACTAACTCAGATTTCTGTAAGTACACAACCAATAAGCATTCTCATGTTGATAGCTGCAACATTTCTATTGATCCCCAAAGCTGTTCTAGTGCCAATAGACAGTCCTAATGCCTCTGTTATTTATCTAATTTACGTTGTAACTGGCAAATTATGCTATCCTGAAGAGATATAAGACGCTATTTAAGAAAGCTTCCAATCATATAGTTGCAGTTGACATATATTTTAACAGCTGTAAAAATGTTATATATTGAGCTATAAGCACAAGGATCAGTCATTGTGAACAGGATACAAGGTGGTGGTCGATAATGTGGGGGATGGAGGAATATATGCATGGTGTTGAATGGTCTAGGGTTAGCAGTTTATCTTTCCATCCAATAATGATGAGAGTTCTCACAAAGAGCAGTTTATCTTTCCATCCAAGCATTTCAGACACCTTGTGCTGTCCACTTGCTCAACCCCATGTTACAAAAGTTGGGTAGGAAAATAGATTGGATCAAACAAGTCCATGTTGAGGCCAAAGAGATCCAAATGTTCATCACAAACCACCACATGTCACAAGCTATTTTTAGATTATTTTAGCAACTGAAGCTGCAGAAGGTAATTGAAACAATACAATTTTTTAATTTTATGTTTCACTTTAGTAATTTATTTTTTTAAATTTAAGTAAGCCTTCTTCTTTGTTTTTAATTTTTAATTTTTATTTTTCAAATAGGTTGTTGAGACCATGGTAGCAAAAATCTTTTGGAGAAAAAGTTGGCAAACCAAAAGTATAAGATTTTTTTTTTAAATCGGGATTTAAACGGGAAAAAAACAGATTTAAAAAAAAAGTTTAAAAAAAAACAGAAAAAGGGAGAAAAACCTACTATTTTTTAAATTTAAAGGCATGTCAATAGCATAGAGATAAAGAGAGCAAATAAAATTTAGAGTTAAGCCCACCAATTATGGAATATAGATTTTTGTCATTTATGTTCATATCGCTGATTACATTGCATTGCATAATCCATACTACATAGTGCATAAGTAATAACTAGATGCTAATAGTTTTGAAATTTTCAATTACAATATGGTTTGTACAAAGTCAACCTACAAACTAAGTACAAAGTTCCAAAAAAACAAACGTAGCCAATGACTCTTCCTACTACGAAGAGAGCTACACTAGAAAGTTGCATGTCCTAATGATGAAGCTTCTGGGTCAAAGCCTCTCCTAAGTTGTTCAACCAAATCACTATCAAGGTTGGCCTCTGTTAAACTATCAAAATCCTCAAGATCTAGAAGGACATCATCATTTACAATCCATTGTTGATGACAAGGCCATTGATTCTTAGGCATTAAGATTCTTCATCATAAGGCAGATGTGGCTTGTGGAGGATTAAAGCATCTCTTAAGCATTGGTAACTCTACAACATTTCTAATATTCAAGGGCAAATATATTGTGGAATCAATGAATCAGTAGTATTTTAAAGATAATAGTCATCAGAGAGGTGTCCAAGACTACATTACATGATTAGAAAATCTGAACGACAATGTAAGAGAAGAATTTGTTGTGTGTTTGATCAAGACAAAGAACAAAGATTCTAGGCCACTCTTGCAACCTTTCAATCTTTATGATATTGCAAACCCATTGTTGAAAACCAAAGTTCAAAAACCTAAGTACTTTGCAAGAAAAACAAATCAGAAATTTTCAGACCAGCAAAGGAAAAAATTTCAGTTAGATAAGACAAGGTTCTTATATGTAAACTGGATGGTTTACCTCCAGTATTTATAGCATTTCATATCTCAACCCGTTTGGCATGAACAAGCTTGCAAGCAATCGACCATTTTGGTCCGATCAAGCTTTAGACATTCTGCCAGTGGCCTGCATTACACACATCCGCTGAATAAGCGTTGATAAGGTCGGCTCTATCGCCTCGTGTGTTCATTCTGTTGCATCTCGCACTCCGCTAAATAAGTGTAGTTGTGGTCGGCTTAGCCACCTAGTGCGATCATCTTGTGTTGCATTGACCACTCCGCTGAACAAGTGCAAATTGTGGACGACGTGGCCACCTAGTGGTTGCATGAGCATTGTATTGCATACTCTCTGTAGTTGCATTAGACAGTTTGTGTGAATCCAACACACTATATGCTCTCACCTTGCCCATCTCAAGATCTGGGTGATCAGAAGGTGTTAAGGAGATTGCATGTTACCATCTTGTTTACAGTTGAAAATTTCAAAAAAAAAAAAAACTAGTGTGGTTATTACATCCTAGTGCTTGGAAAACATGACACAACGATTCAAAAGGTACCTTTGGGGTGGTCCAAAACATCTCGAAGAAGTCAATATTTAGAGGAATGTGGATTAAAAATGAGTAGAATTCAGTTGGTGGCAAAACCACCAATTTTCATCAGCCAATGGTTTCGTAACTGCCAAATATCAACAAGCTGCGGCTTCTTAACCAACATGGTGAGTGTATATCCACCCCAATGATTACATAATCGCCGCCTATTATTTTGAGGTAATTTTGTATAGTTTGGGACAGAACATGGAAGTTTAAGGGTTTGTCTTTTCATTTTGAATTCCCAATATTTGGATTTCATTTTGGCACCAAGGGAGGACATGGGAAAGTAATAAGAAAACATGAACAGCATTGCCAAAGGGTTGGCTCTCAATTCTAACTTCCATATGTCCAAAAATTGACAGATGCAAGAAGAGAACAGGGATTTTTGTAGTGCTGTGACCATCTGCAGGTGTTAGGAGCTTATTGAATTGTCAATAGAGTTCCAATATGTCCATTTGGCTTGTAAACACTTGTACTTGAAGCGATATTATGGCATGAGGTGCATAAGCTCACTCTTCTGGAGTTTTCTTCCCTTATGAGGGTTTCTCCAGGTGTATCCTGCATTTTCAGTCTCTTTGATGGTGTGTTCTACAGTTCTATGGATGTGTTTTACTTGTTTTTCATATTCACTTGCATACTTGAACATTATCATAAGCAATTTCAAGCAAAAATTCAGTGTTTAGGAGGTTTGTGTAAGGTTGACATTGAGAAATCTGTAATTGGTGATTGTTTGGAGACTATCTCCAACATTTTACAGATCAGCACAGGCAATGAGACAGTCAATAAGATGTAGCCTTCATGATGCTAAAAAACCAGAATACTCATGTTGTAACCTAGTAATGAATACAATGAGCTGATTCATCAGGGTTTTGAGGTGTCAAATTCTTTATACAAATGTGCACTGTCCATAATTGAAATTATCTGCCAATGCCCACTACCATTTCAAACCCTTGGCTTCTATTTTAATCTAGTAAAATGTCACTTGGGAATGAAATACCAAATATCATTGTGATTAAGAGTTGTCATGTTCAGCAAACATCAAATTTCAAAACCATCCATTTATATTTGCAATGCATTGAAATGATTACAATATATTTGCAGCAGAAATGGGTGCTGGATGTATGCCATTACAGACTTTGGAGAAACTTTTGAGAAAAAGCGTGCACTCTAGTCCATAAATATTCAGTTTCATGGTGTGAAGTTGGAAGTCCACTATATGTGTAATCTTCGAGCTAATGGAAAGTAAGTTTCATACTTCACTTGCGGGTTTGAGTTACTGTATGTTTGTCATTCTTCATATTCCTTTTATTGGTTAGAAAAAGATCCTGCATTATATATTGATGTAAAATCATGTGAAAATTGAACAATGAAAAAAAAAGAGGAGGTATACCACAACCCTAGTTATAGACAATCGCATAGGCAGTTCATTAAAAACTTTGGAAAAACATACAGGTTTTGTCTTTCTAAAGATTTGCCTTTACCAGTGCCACAATATTGTGCAACATACTCCAAAAATTTTGGAACTAAGAAGATAAAGCACAAAACTGAAAATGTAAATAATTGGTTGATACAATACTCTACTATCTCACAGGCTGATCTAGTAGGAACAAATCATAAGACAAATGCTTTACATAAATACTGAATTTTTACCGTAACAGTTTGCCCCTTGAGGTCATCCTTCTCAAGGTGAGTTCTATCCGTAGAAACAGCTTCAACCAAGTGTGATTTTTTATTAGTAGTTTCCAACTTTAGATCATGTAAAGGGGCAGAACTCCATCCTACCTCTGCATTGTAAGATTTTTCCATCATTATATTATTTCCCATGTTTACAGTTATATTGCCTCAATCACATTTAAACTCTTATAATCCAAAGTTGAACAAGATCAAGGAACCTTTTAGTTCACAACTGTCTGATATTATATACTTTGCATACAGAATAACACCAAAAAACTGTCAATAAATGGACAAGACTATAATATCAGAAAACGTAATTGTCAATTGCTCTGGATGTAAAGAATACAACCCTCATTCATAAAACAGAACAGCAAATACAGAATGAAAAAATAGTGTACTCTAAGAATTTTCCAACAACATATAGATTAATGATCTGCATATCCAGGACATTCTTTCATAAAATCAGATGTCATATTTAAAGCATAAAACGACATCTAAAATTACATCTTAATACATTAAAGACACTTGGATGGTCAGGGTTCATGAAAAAGAGACTTGGAAACTATAAGACTTGTAGCAATCTACATTCCAGGGAGACATAGAAGTAAAATTTTCAATTAAGAGAGTCATCTACTCTTAAATTGGAAGACTTTGAGTCATTTAGTGTAATATCCCAAACGGATATTGCCCTAAAATTCTGACTTCAAAACTTGGAATTTTGCCCTAAATTTCTGTATTTTCATTTTCTGCTCAAAACCCTAATTTCTGATTTTATTTTCTGATCATAAACATGAAATCACAGCGAACAAATATGTGTCTAAACATAGCAAATAATGATGGCAAATGATGTTAGACAATAACATTCACATCTCCCATGAATTACACCATGAAATACACATTTGAGGGCACTCAAATCCAACAACTAAGTCTGATCAAACTCTGCTGTTACAACTTAAAGTTCTAATCTGATTTTTCTTTGGATCCTAGGGCATAAACAAAACCAAACAATGCCCTGATTTCTGCATTACAAATCAGACTGATAACTTATGATTGTACATACCATTGTCATGCAAAATAGGAAGCAAATGATAAACCCTAGCTGGGCGAATCACTTCAGCTGGGCAAAGATGTCAAAACACATAAGAATGATGATGAATGATGCTCCAAGACCTCTCCAAGGGTGGCGCTTGCTGCTGCTAGAAGTTAGAGTTTTAGAAACCATAGAAAATGAAGAGAATCGCCTCCATGAGTGCCAAATACCAAAGGTGCACCAAGATTTAGGGCAAGAAACCCTAGTGAAATGTGACTTAAACCCTCAAGGGCTGCTGCTCCAAAGTGGTGCTCAGACCTGCAATTGTGAATTAGGATTCAAGAACCCTAACCATTGAAGGATCCGCCTAAAATTGTCACAAATATGATCCTCCAAGGTGGCATACAAGGTCTGCTCCAAAACCTGCTCCAAAATGATGGCCAAATGCTGCTCACGGTGATGATCTAATGCTGTCCAAATCTGCTCAAGAAGATCTGAAGTTCTGCTCCAAGATGCTGCTCCAAGGGATGTCAAAATTATGCTTAAAGATGATGTTCTGCTGCTGTTTCAATATGGCGAACAGGTCTGTTTTGAATGCTGAAGACTTCCAATACTAAACTCCTCAAATTCGCCCAAAGTCTCCCTCAAATACAATTCGCCCTTCCTTGAATATGACGCTCAAGGGTTTAGGGATTAAACCCTAACAAAGGCTGCTCAAAAGTTGATTCGAATTCTGCTCCAATGATAATAAAATTCTGCCCTAACTGATTTGTGAATTCTGCTCCAAACTTGTAATTCTTCAATGAAGTGCAATTGTGAATTCCGTATGAATCCACCTCAAAGATGAGATTGGGTTTTCGTCCAATCTACCTTATTCTCACAAGGATTTTCGTCCTTGGAAAATAATTGCAAACAAAGTTGCAAATCCACAAAGGAAAGTAAAAATGATATAATGTTGAATGATGCTGAAATGATCTCACAATACCTTGTATTTATACATAATTTTCTTTGCCCTCCTCAAGCTGGCCGACCTAGGCCAAATAAACATTTTTATTTTATTTATTTTCTCTTTTAGGAGGGCCGACCTAGGCAAAAGCTCCTTAACTCCAAACTTGGCCGACCTAACCAAGGCAAGTTGAGCGCTCCATAAACAAATTAAAGATTTGTTTTTTAACCTTTTCACATGATGGAACATGAATTAACCTCAAGCCATGGTATGATGTACAAAATCAGAATCTTTGTGGCTTGAATCCTTAATGCATTTCTCATGTTTAACACCCAAAACTTGAGTGCCATCATTAGGAGACTCCACACCATCATCATCATGTGAAGTAGTTGCTATCTCATGGTTATGCACGGATATATGACTGCTGTTATAAAACAGAAAATCAAAACTTTCATCATACCTTTTTGTAGGGCATTCATATGTATGAACAATGTCTCTTTTCAAAACAGCCAACTCATTAGGTGATTCCTTGCAATCATTATGCAAAGATAGTGAAACAATGCTATGTTCAACCCTTCTGGTCCTTCTTTTCCTTCGTTGTCTTATGAATCCGTTGAAGGACAAGTCCTCTCTAATACATGGTGAAAGAGACTTGTATTCATCATGAAGTGAGACATTTTCTTCTTGTTGTGCAATTAACTCAATGGTTGTCCTGAATTGGTTGAAAGTTAGATCTTCTTTGACAAGTGTTGGAAGTACTCTATATTCTTCGTGTATGGTAATCAGCTCATCCGCCAATGGTGGCTCTTCCATATGTCGATCATTTTTTTGTGGACCCATACTATTTCTGTTAGACTTAGGGCAGACAACTGAGAGGGGGGGGGTGAATCAATTGTACAAAACTTTATTTCAATTAAACACTTAACTCCACTTTGCAATTCAGTAGCATAATAATAAATCAATCATGGAAACATAATGCAATGAATCAAGAGCATAAACACATCAACACATGAGACACCAAGATTTTGACGTGGAAAACCCGGTTAAAGGAAAAACCACGAGGTGATTAACCCAAGATTGTATTCTCTATTAGAAGAATAGAAAGAACAAATGGCACATGCCAATTAGGGATCACTGCCCGAGCACACTGCTCACAAGAGGCCCATTGCCTACAAGACGCACTGTCTACAAAGAAATAAGTATCACCTACTTGAACTAGAAAATAGCATCTTCACCATGCTTGAATCAATTCCATTGAAGCCCAATACTTCTGCTCTGCCTTTCACTCTCCTCCTCGCTACCACACACTCATCTCCACTTAGACACCTTTGAAATGACTTTACAATCCCTTATTTATACAAGGCATCGACTTAGGAATAATCATCGAAGTCGGCAAACAACTACAAGAACATCCGCAGGATGTGTAACTCATCTGGTAGACCAGTCTCATGAAGAACACCATCATCTGGAAGTCATTCTTCAATTGCGAGCTCCAACTCCAATGCGGACCACAAAAACGAACTGGACACAATCCAAAGATCTCCACAAGCTTGCCTGAATCACCAAGAACATCCACACTTCATCTGCTTACTGAAATCCTTCTCTCCTTCATCCGGAACCTCAAGAACACAGTCTGTCATCACTAACATAAAGGAATAGATACTTGCGGACCTTCAAACCACGAACCAATCGAGTTGATACTTCAAAAGGACTTCCTCAACACTCCCTCAAATCCGCAAAACAGGCTAATGCATTTCCGGATCTCACCGGACCTCTCTGTATCACTCTGTCACCTCTGAACACCTACCGGAACCGGTTTTACTTGAACGGCAACAACTTCTTCAGATCTTCATGCGGACCTCTGAAATCTCTACTGGATCACTTTAAGACACATATCTAAAAACCCTTTAATCCGCATTCTTTGATCCTCATCCTATCTTGAACTTTTACCTTACTGTCATCACTGTTCTTCACTGTTCCTGATTGAGACTAATTTTCTCAATATCCTCAACACACAGCTCATCCAATCCTTATCATTAATGCAACAGGAGTATGTTGACATCAATGACAACACTAGTTAGACCCATACTTGCAACAATTTCTTCCATCACCCATTGTGCTAGCTATTCCAAAAATCTGTTTGTCTTACAACCTGATTTTCAAACTGAATTCTACCCTCCAGGCTGGCAAGATACATTGCTCTGATACCACTGTAATATCCCAAACGGATATTGCCCTAAAATTCTGATTTCAAAACTTGGAATTTTGCCCTAAATTTCTGTATTTTCATTTTCTGCTCAAAACCCTAATTTCTGATTTTATTTTCTGATCATAAATATGAAATCACAGCAAACAAATGTGTCTAAACATAGCAAATAATGATGGAAAATGATGTTAGACAATAACATTCACATCTCCCATGAATTACACCATGAACTACACATTTGAGGGCACTCAAATCCAACAACTAAGTCTGATGAAACTCTGCTGTTACAACTTAAAGTTCTGATCTGATTTTTCTTTGGATCCTAGGGCATAACAAAACCAAACAATGCCCTGATTTCTGCATTACAAATCAGACTTAAAGTTCTGATCTGATTTTTCTTTGGATCCTAGGGCATAAACAAAACCAAGCAATGCCCTGATTTCTGCATTACAAATCAGACTTATAACTTATGATTGTACATACCATTGTCATGCAAAATAGGAAGCAAATGATAAACCCTAGCTGGGTGAATCACTTCAGCTGGGCAAAGATGTCAAAACACATAAGAATGATGATGAATGATGCTCCAAGACCTCTCCAAGGGTGGCGCTTGCTGCTGCTAGAAGTTAGGGTTATAGAAACCCTAGAAAATGAAGAGAATTGCCTCCATGAGTGCCAAATCGCCTTCTACCAAAGGTGCGCCAAGATTTAGGGCAAGAAACCCTAGTGAAATGTGACTTAAACCCTCAAGGGCTGCTGCTCCAAAGTGGTGCTCAGACCTGCAACTGTGAATTAGGATTCAAGAACCCTAACCATTGAAGGATCCACCTAAAATTGTCACAAATATGATCCTCCAAGGTGGTGCACAAGGTCTGCTCCAAAACCTGCTCCAAAATGATGGCCAAATGCTGCTCACGGTGATGACCTAATGCTGCCCAAATCTGCTCAAGAAGATCTGAAGTTCTCCTCCAAGATGCTGCTCCAAGGGATGTCAAAATTATGCAAGATGATGTTCTGCTGCTATTTCAATATGGCGAATAGGTCTGTTTTGAATGCTGAAGACTTCCAATACTAAACTCCTCAAATTCGCCCATAGTCTCCCTCAAATACAATTCACCCTTCCTTGAATATGGCGCTCAAGGGTTTAGGGATTAAACCCTAACAAAGGCTGCTCAAAAGTTGATTAGAATTCTGCTCCATTGAATATAAAATTCTGCCCTAACTGATTTGTGAATTCTGCTCCAAACTTGTAATTCTTCAATGAAGTGCAATTGTGAATTCCATATGAATCCACCTCCAAGATGAGATTGGGTTTTCCTCCAATCCACCTTATTCTCACAAGGGTTTTTGTCCTTGGAAAATAATTGCAAACAAAGTTGCAAATCCACAAAGGAAAGTAAAAATGATATAATGCTGAATGATGCTGAAATAATCTCACAATACCTTGTATTTATACATAGTTTTCCTTGCCCTCCTCAAGCTGGCCGACCTAGGCCAAATAAACATTTTTATTTTATTTATTTTCTCTTTTAAGAGGGCTGACCTAGGCAAAAGCTCCTTGTTAGGCGTACTTTACGTAGTTTAGTACTTTTGGGCAAAATATGTTTTGTTAGTGGTTTCGGGAAATATGTTTATGTTTTAGTTTAGGCGAGTAGTTACTTCCGATCGGTACGTTGGTTGGCGACGGTTGGCAACCGTCGAACAAACTATATATGTACTTGTCACGCCATTGTATGGACATGATGTTTTTGGATTGTTATTTGTACTTGCTGTTCTGAGTTAATATATGCAGTTGATATTCTGAGTACCAATTCTGTTTGTTATTCTCATACAATGTAATGCATTTCCATACACTGTGATAGTGCAAGTATCTCTCTCGTTTACTCTGTATGGAAACAATTAGACTCCTTAGGCAGTAAACATTTTGGCGCCGTTGCCTAAGCGAATCCGGTGAACATCCAGACGGGAGAATGGCAGCATAATGGGGCAACCGGTCGATACCGACAAGGAAGTACAAGATAGAAGGCACGTAGAAGAGATAGTACGGGAAATTCAAGAAGAACGCCAAGGAAACGACAGAAAAGAAAATGAACCAAGAAGTCGGGAAGATGAAGTAACTCAGGAATTGGTCAAATTGTGGTTATTATCAGTCGGACAATACGTGCGAGACGAATCCATCCGTAGAGAGGTTCCAGAGGAGGTTATTTCATAAAACCTACATGTTAATAGCGAGGTGGACAACCTTCTGAACCGCATTCCTCGACTTTTGGCGAGGAACCTGATAACCTTTCAAGACCTTCGAGAAGAAAGAAAGGGAAGTACGACGGCAACAAATACTCAGGAGGTATGAAGAACGTCTGAAACAAGAGGAGGAACGTGACGCCGATCGCCGTCGCACGCCGTACAACTGAGAAGGGTAAGCATAATTAATGCCCATACAACTTAATAAGGACAAGAATAAATTACCAGTGGGGCAAGCAACACCAGAAGAAATAGTGATAAGATCATTAAGACTAAAAGAACAAGAAGAACGCAGAAAAAGATTAAAACAGATTTTTGAAAAAGAAAATGAACGACATGAAGAAGTAGATCAAGGGGCTGATGAACATAATTTTAGAACACCAATAACAAATAGAGGAAAAGAAAATGAGAAGAATCTGACAGAAGAACTAGAGGACAGTATACATCGTATTGTGGCATTGTCCATTTCAGACGAAAGGCCGAGGAACAGAGGACTTGAGCCCGAGACCCCTGCATAGAGGGAGAACCAAGGAGAACCAAAGGTAACTCGAAGTGTAGAGGACGCCGAGACTGGAAGTCGGAAGGAACCGTACGTGGCCGGCAGTGTCGGGAAGACACCGGAACGACACGGTAGAACCAGTCTAATCGGGTCAAAGACACAGAGAGGGTGCCTCGGGAAAAAGATGGTGACCCCACCGGCGAGTGAAAGGCAGAAGTTGCCGAAATTCATGGGGAATGGGTCAGAGGATCCTGTTCGGCACTGCAAAACGTGTGAAACCATATGGGTTGCAAATGGACAAGAAGATGAAGACTACTGGGTAAAAGCGTTCCCAGCGACGCTAAGAGGGATCGCCATTGACTGGTACACAGACCTAGGGGCAGCACAGAAAACCTCATGGGATGAATTGAGGAAAGCCTTCGAGAATGAGTTTAAACTCTTAAGAGATGACAATGAGATTGTAGCGGAAATCTACAATACCAAACAAGGAAAGAATGAAAATGTAAGGGCATATAATACAAGGCTCAAAGAATTACTTGGGAAATAGGAAACTCAGCCAGCCGATGGACTGAAAAAGAGATGGTTCATCGAAGGGTTAGTCTCGTCGTTGAGAAAAAAGATGAAAGTCGTACCCCCATCATCGTACGCTGAAGCGTACAATCGGGCGATGGATATAGAAAGTGAGAACAAAACATCCTCCCGAAGTAAGAGAAGAACCGAAGACGATGACAGTACGGGGGATGACAGTAGCGAAGGTGAGTCAAAAACCATTCAGGCACTGAGAAGAGACATGGTCCGCATGATGAAAGAACTGAAAACTGATAAAGAGACGAGTAAAGAAGGTCGGGAATTATGGTGCACCGAGTGCAACGAGAAAGGTCACGTAAAAGCAAACTGCCCAAGAAAGTTATTTTGTGACATCTGTTATGTAATGGGACATTCAATCAAAGAATGTCCATTTAACCTGAAAGCAAGAAGTACACAAGTGTTGTTCACACAGGGAGAATCATCAACTCCGCCAACCACACCCCCGAAGCCTCAAAATAGTCCGAATGCATTCCCCGGAGGATACCGAAATAACAGAAGGTTTAACAATAACAGCCCCAGAAACAGATTGCAATACGACAGCAAAGGGCGACCAATGATACAGTGCCGGCAATGCAACGAGTGGGGACACTTTGCAAGAGAATGCCCGAACAACAATCAGAACACAATAAATGCATTATGCAAGTGGTGTGGGCCTGGAGATCACGAAGAAAAAGACTGTCCAAAGCAGAAAGGGGTGAACCTTATCAATCTCAAGGAAAATGATGAAGAAATCCTTGCTATCACCCGAGCACAATGGAAAAAGGCCACTTATCTAGATCCCCGTACGGAAAAAGAAAGACTTCGTGAGGCACGAAAAGAAGTGGAAGCTGCCATGAAAACCGAATGGAGGAACTCAGACAAAAAGGCAATACGATCGGAATCGGACAAGAACATAACAAGCCAAGTACTACAAGCTACCGTACCAATTAAATTGGCAGACCTCCTCCAAAGCTTGCCCCAGCTAAAGGTAGCAATATCCAAGGTAATGGAAGATAACTCGCACGAAGGCCAAGCCCACACAACAGAAGATGTTATAGTAGAACCACCGCCGATAGGAGAACAAGTACTCGACCCGAGGTTACTGGCAATTGATACCAAGAAGAAACCGGCAGTAGTACATATGGAAATCCTTGGTAGAAATTTGACAAATACGATAGTCGACGGTGGATCCGGAGTAAATGTACTACCAGAAGAAACCTGGAAGAGCCTCGGGAAGCCTACTCTATGGCCACAAAACTTCCAGTTAGTGGGACCCGACCAGCACGGGATCAAGGCACTGGGAGTGCTAATGGAGCAAAAAGTAAGAATCGATACCCAGCAATTTTTGTTAAATTTTGTAGTCATAATAGCACAGAATGCATCAGACGATGCATTACTCGGCCGAGGATGGCTAATAGCCACCAAGGCCAACCACAATTGGAAGAAAAACACTCTGTCCATAGAAAATAGATGTAAGAAATTCGTCATTGATTTGAGGACACAAACCGTCAGTGAAGAGTTGGCATCAGATTCTGACTCGAATGGAGGGGACCCGACAGAAGGCGGGAAAGGACTGATGGAGCCCGATGATGAAGGGGTGCTGAAATTACAGGAATGCTCAAAAGACGAGACAAATTCATTCAGCGGGCTATTCCATTGGCAAATGGAAGACTACGAGTTTTTTCCGCCAAAATGCAACATGATTTCAATAAAAGAAATCAGTGAAAGCTTGGGAATGACGAGTGAACAGAAAGACGAGGGTGAAACATTGGAATGGACAAGTGATCAGGGGAAGGAAGAGGCCCACATGTTCCCAGCGGAATATGGGGAATATAAGGAAGGGAATGCAGAAGTAGACAGCACGCCGACACATCAGTTTGAACCGGAAAAGAAGATTATGTACGAAGAGCCAGTAACGAAGAGAATTAATCTCGGCGAGGAAAGCAACCCAAAGATAATTCTCGCCGGTGACGACTGGAATCCAGTACTCAAGGCAGCAGCGTTCAGAATCTTTCTAGAGTACAAAGATGTGTTTGCCTGGACCTACAAAGACCTGAAGGGGATACCACCAGAACTGTGCGTCCACAGAATTCCACTCATACCAGGAGCACGCCCAGTACGGAAAAGGCCATATCGCATGAATAAGAACTACGCGGCAAAAGTGCAGGAGGAAATTGAAAAAATGCTTGAGGCAGGAATAATCTTTGAGGTAGAAACGAGTGAGTGGGTGTCACCGATTGTAATATCACTTAAGAAGGAAGGGGGACAAATCAGGATTTGCATGGATTTTAGATGTCTCAATGCAGTAACAATCAAAGATCCCTTCCCCATCCCATTCACAGACTCCATTTTGGAAGAAGTGGCCGGTCACGAAATATATTCCTTTATGGACGGATTTTCGGGGTATAACCAGATCAGCATCGCTGAGGAAGACAAACTGAAGACAACATTTGTGATTGAAAACGGGGTATATGCATACAACCAGATGCCGTTCGGTTTGTGCAATGCACCAGCCACCTTTCAAAGGATTATCCTACACATATTTGACAAAATGTCGGTGGGAAACTTCAAGGCATTCCTTGATGACTGGTCAATTTACAGCGACCAGCAGACACACCTCAAAGCCCTCACCGAGTGCATGGAGCGTTGCAAGGCCGCACGGTTGGCCTTAAACCCGAAGAAGTGTCGATTCATGGTGTCACAAGGAAACTTCTTGGCCATATTGTATGCCAAGCAAGACTAAAAGCAGACCCGGACAAGATTCGGGTAATTGTAGAAATGGAGGCTCCAGGAGATGTCACCGGAGTAAAGTCTTTCCTCAGCCATGTCGGTTACTACAGAAGATTTATCAAAAATTTTGCTCAAGTCTCGCATGCATTGGACATGTTGACAAGGAAAGGGGTACAGTTTGTATGGTTGGATGAACAACAGAAAGCATTTGAAGAACTAAAGACAAAACTCATCAGTGCACCTATTCTAGCCTATCCAAACTGGGACAAGGAATTCCACGTGCATGTGGATGCATCAAACTTTGCAATTGGTGCCACTCTTGCACAGGTAGGATCCCATGGTCTGGATCATCCAGTATACTTTGCCAGTCGGTTGCTCTCCAAAGCGGAACAAAATTTCTGTACTATGGAAAGGGAGGCTTTGGGAATGGTCTACTCCGTACAAAAATTCAGGCATTATCTCTTGGCAACACCATTCACTTTTTATGTGGATCATCAAGCTCTAATGTACCTAGTCAACAAACCGATTATTCAAGGCAGAATCAGTAAATGGTTGTTACTTCTGTAAGAATTTACTTTCACCATTATTGTACGGCCAGGAAAAAGCCATGTAATTGCCGACCAGCTCTCAAAGATCAAATCAGGAGAACCAGGAGATGGGGTCAATGAAGACTTCCCGGATGCCCACCTATTCCAAATAGCTGCCCTGCCGCCATGGTACGAGGAAATTGGTGAGTATTTGTCCACTTCAATGTTTCTGCCAGAAATGTCTACAAGTGAACGACAGAAGATTGCACTAAAGAGTAAGACATTTCAACTGATAAACGGGTTGCTCTACAAAATGGGGCCCGATCAAATTCTCCAAAGGTGTGTGATGGAAGAAGAGATAAGGGGTGTATTGGCAGAAGCCCATGAGGGATTGGTAGGGGGACATATGGGTCCCAACGCCACAGCACGAAAAGTTCTACTCGCCGGCCTATGGTGGCCGACATTACACACAGATGCCCGAGAGTGGGTAATTCAATGTGACACTTGTCAGAGGGTAGGGAAACTGCTAAAGAGGGATTATATGCCACTATGGCCATCACAACCTCAAGAGCTTTTCGAGAGATGGGGGTTGGATTTTGTAGGACCACTGAAGGTCAGCCAACTACACTGATGTCGGTACATAATAGTGGCTACGGAATATTTGACGAAGTGGACGGAAGCGAAGGCACTGGAAGATAACACTACATTAAGTACAGCAAAGTTCATATACGAGCAGATCGTGACGAGGTATGGAATTCCAATTCAATTGACGAGTGACCGTGGGGGACATTTCGTCAACCACGTCATCCGACTTATGACTACAGAGTTCAAAATCCTGCACACCCTATCAAGTCCGTACTATCCAAGGGCGAATGGGCAGGCAGAGTCAACAAACAAGGTGCTCATTTCGATAATCCACAAGTCGTGCGGTATCGAAGGATCGGACTGGGAAGAGAGGTTACCAGCAGTGTTATGGGCTTACCGAACCACTTATAAGGTAACAACTGGACACTCCTTTCCAGTTGATGTATGGGCAAGAAGCGGTAGTACCAGCAGAATATCTCGTTCCAAGTCTGAGAATTGCAGTGGAAAACAGACTAGGAGATACGGAGAGCCTCGAAGAAAGACTGTTCCAATTGAATAAATTGGACGAGAAAATAATTTTGGCTCAATGGTCAACGGAAATTATGCAGAAACGCCGGAAGTATTGGCACGACAAACACCTACGGAGAATGGAATTCCGGCCGGGGCAATTAGTCTTCAAATATAACGGCCGTAACGAAATCAAACCTGGGAAGTTCAAAGTTCGGTGGTTAGGACCGTTCAGAATACGGGAATTGATGGACAATGGTGTTGGCAAGAGACACTATATGGATTCATGGTTGTTGTCATTAATGGCAACAAAGGTCATCCCACATATCCGCAAGTCATGATATATCTCTACCGGAAGTCAGATTGAAGATTGTTGTGGTCCGGTGAACGAGAACAGAGCATGTGGCAAGGTCCGACAGATTGGTCCGGATCTCTCAGAGGAAGTGTCTTGGCACAGTGCGGATCTGGGGAAGTCAAGAGGACTATCTTGAGTAGTATATTCCAAGGATTTAGCCTCCGGAGACGGACAAAGAAAAAGATATGAATAGTTGAGTACCGGATTCCTGAGAAACAATGAAAACAGAGGAAGAACTGACTGATAGAGTATCAGACTACTTTCCGGATGTGTTACAGATGATGATAAAGGTTGCGGAGGCATGAATCATGTTTGGCCGACATAATTGATGATATCTACAAGTATATGCTTGATCTGCATTGCTTGGTGAGCAAGGATTCAGCCGACAGAACTAAGTTTGTAAGAAACTAGACTGTTCCGGATGCCGACTAGAAAGGTGATGAAATTACTTGTGCGGATATATATAGAGGATGGATTTAGTTGTAAAGAGTGTGAAGTGTGTGAAAGGATATGCGAACAAGTCCAGAGTAGAGCAGAAGTAGCAAGAAAGATCCGATATGTGAAAGGATAGCAGACTAAAGAACAGAGGAAAGATGAAGTGCAGCAGATCAGTATACTGAACTTAACCGGAACTGAACTCCAGCATATGCAGATGCTTCCAATCAGTTCAAGACTGTGATTCTTATCACTTTGTAAGACAGTGTGTCTTCTTGTAGGCAGTGAGCCTCTTGTGAGCAGTGTGCTCGGGCAGTGAGCCCTAATTGGCAAGTGCCATTTTTGTAATTTCCTATTCTTCTAACAGAGAATAATTCTTGGGTTAATCACCCCGTGGTTTTCTCCCTTAACAGGGTTTCCACGTCAAAAATACTGTGTCATGTGTTTCTTATTTCATGGTAAATGTTTTGTGTTTGATTTTATGCTGCTTCAATTAAAAGGAAAGTTCAATAAGGGAAATAATTAGGATAACTGATTCACCCCCCCCCTCTCAGTTATCAACAATTGGTATCAGAGCCAAGTTCCTCCTAATAGAGCCTAACAGCTTGAGGAAGATCTGGGATTTCAAATGGATGCATATGGTTTAAAGGAGCAACTCAAGACTGCCCTTGAGGATCTTGAACAGTCAAATTCTGAAGTCAGTGAATTAAGAGAAAGACTCAAACAGGCTGATGAATTCATGAGGGAATTAAAAGACAAATTAAGTCTCTCTATGAAAAAGAGAAAGGAGCTGCTCCAACAGTTGGCAAGACAAAGTGAAGAAAGCAATACAAATGAAGAATTGACTGAGCAAACCAAGTTATGTGAAAAGTTATCAAAAGAAGTCATTATGTTAAGACATGAAATGGAATCAGGAACTATAAAGTTCACTCAAGAGATTGAAGAAAAAAGAAAGGCTGAAGACAATCTAAGACAATCTCTTAAGGAAAAATCAGAAGAATGCCACCAGATGGACAGGATTATCAGACATCTTGAATCTGATCTTGAAGATGCCAAAGATAATGAAGAAAAACTTGAGGATCAAATTACCTCTCTCAAAAGAGATCTTCAAACAGCAAATGAATATAAAGAGAAATTCAAGATAAGTTCTGCTCAACTTGAAGTTCTTCTTGGAAGTCAAAAGAGGACTGATGACAAGTATGGTTTGGGATATGAGAAAGGAGAAAGCTCCGGATCCGGTCAGAGGAATCTTGGATCAGAAAATCCAAGGAGCAGGCCTAGAAGACCTCCGGTAAGACAGCCAAATGCTCAAAAATATCCATCCTTCAATGGATACTGCCACAGCTGCAACCATTTTGGTCACAAAGCTAATCAGTGCAGAATGAGAATGAATCAGATTAATTCATCCTTCTCCGGACAGTGCTTCAACTGCAAAAGGTATGGACACAAATCCCATGAATGCAGAATTATGCAAGTAAACAAATCATTCAAAGGTAGATGCTTTACATGCAATAGAGTAGGTCATATGGCTAATCAATGCAGATCAAGGGGATATCAGTTAAATATGCAAAGAAATGTTATTTGCCAAATCTGCAATAGGTCCGGTCATAATGCTAAAGTCTGCAGAAACAAGAATCAGGACAAAAGAGGTCCGGTGTATAATCAGAATCAAGACAAGGGTAAACAAAAGATGAATGCGGATGAAGTTAGGAATCAGATGAGCAAGATTTGGGTGAAGAAAAGCTCAGAGAATGTAGAGGTTGGATCCGCACCAGATTCTGGTGCTGATATTTCTTCCGGAAATTAAAAAGTGAGCTCAGGCTCAGGGGGAGACTCAAAGAAGATTCTGTTCCCCCAGCCAAACAAGTTGTGCCGGATGTGGCACAAGATGCGGATTAAAGGGTTTGTAGATATAAGTCCTGAGATGCTTCAGTCAAGTTTTCAGAGGTCCGCATGGAGTTATGAAGAAGCTGTGTTCGATTAAGTTAGACCTGTTCAGGGAGGTGCTCCGGTATGATAAAGGATTACAAAAAGGTCCGGAGAGATCCGGAAGTGCACGATCTTGTCTTGCGGATTGGACAGAGTGTTTGGGATGTTCTTGTAATATGTTACCTAGATTTATTCATGATTTAAAGATCCGGATAATATTCAGTGATCAGGACTAATCCGGGATACTCCAAGCTGTCCAGACATGGTAAACCGGAATAATGCAGGTGAAGCATTTATTGCAGACAGATATTAGGGTTTGCGGAGCAATATAAGGGATTTCTCAAAAGTTATCTGCTCATTCTACACTTGAGAAGAAGCGAATAGTGGAGCTCTGCAACAAGGTTCATCAAGCACACCAAGGATCTCCTGCCGAAGCTATTGCATAAAGAAATCAATCCAACCACTCCGTGCAAACCGAAGGCGCATAAGGTATTCTTCGTTTTTCATTGCCTCACTGCAAATCTTTGAAGAATGGCTACTCCAAACATAGTTAAGATCTCTGATAGACCTCGCCCCTCATTCAAGAAACATCCCTACAAATCATTGGAGGTAGATCCACTAGGAGCCTTCTCTAGTGTTCCCCACGGAGTCTTACATACTGAAGATATTAGGGTTTACATACACGCAAACATTGAGGAATTTGGGGAATTCAAATTAAGAGACCTCTATCACAAGCAACTGATAGACAATGCTTTTGAGCTCAAACCAGAGTATAAGGGTATCCAGAAGAAACAATTTGAGCAATTCATTCATTTCCCTAGCTTTGAAGAAGATGAATGGGTCCGGTATGTACTGAGCAGGATGCATGACAACTTCCTTTGGCTAGATAGACCCTGTAAGATCACAAAAGAAGCAATTAGAGCAGTAACTGGTCTATACTCTTCCGGGGGGGTACCTATCCTCAAATCTGTCAAGAACAACGTTGTAACTGAGGCCACCGGATCAAAATATGATAAGAGGGCAATGACCATTGAAGATATTTCGGATCCGGATATCAAATATGCATCAATGATAATAGGATACAAGATCTATCACTCCAGCAGGGAGAATTCTGTATCCGGAACTGCAATATACACAGCATATGAAATGCTAAGAAAGAATGCAGATTATGATCTTTGTGAACTACTACTAAGCCAATTGATGGAAAATATACAGAAAATCAAGAAAGACAAGAAGAACTCCTTTAAGTATGGTACTCTCATTGTATGTCTATTCTTTTACTTCATGAATGAGCTACCCGGAACAAGTGGATGGGTATGGCAGAATGACAAACCTGTTGCAGTCCAGATAAGAGACTATTTGCATGGACTTGGGGATGCAAAAGCGAGAAATACAGCTCTATGGGGATACTTCAAAAACTTTCAGAGCATGATGCAAGCAAGAGAGAGAATTCCCCAGTCTCTCATTGAGAAATACAAGGACTCAGTATGCTTTATGGTTGACACTGATCAGTGCCTAATGGAGGCAGTGGAGCCAAGGACTGTCTGGATCATGCCCATGGGGTATGAAGTTGATGAACAGATAGTAGAGCTGCATGTTCAACACATGCTAAGTCAGCCCAAAGATCCTAAGGCAGAAAGGTTTGGAACCTTTGAGGAGCTGAGTGTGAAATTACATGTAGAACTCAGGGAACCTGAGATTAAGAGAAAAGTGAGAAAAGAAGTAGAGCACATTGCTCAAGGCCTAGGCATCTCAAAAGAGGCACTTGATGCCAGCCGGGAAAAGAGGAGAAAGGCTGAGGAAGAAGAGAAAAGCAAAGAAAGTGCTCCGGTTGAAACCCCCACCCGGACCAGATCATCAAAGAGATCTGCACCTTCCACAACCAAAAGCTCAAAACCGGAAGTCCAGGCATCCGGTAAAAGATCCAAGACAAAAGCATCAAGGGCTTATGAAAGCCAAAAGGATGAAGAGGAAACAGAATCAGATGAGGAAGTAAGAGAAGTAAAGAAACAGAAGAAGAAAGGATCCGGTAAGCCCTCCACAGGCAAAGACAAGGATGAAATGGCAGAGGTAACTGTTGAAAAGCCCACTCTGTCACTAGAGAGCATAATCAAGTCGGTCACGGTGGATGGAAACCTTCAACCAATGACTGAATCCTATGATGACTTCAGTGAGGCAGACCAAAAGACTCTGCAGGAAGCCACAGTTAAATATCTGAACACATACAATAAGGCTTTCATTGAGATCATATCTCTCATTCCTAAAAGCCTAGAGAAGGAAATGGAAGTAAGAAAGAATAATGCTCATGCCAAAGATCTTGAGATCCGGGAGCAGATAGCTATTCAGCTATATCCTCAAATTGATCCCAAGACAATGAACATGATCTTCAAGGACTGCAGAGATGAGTTCAGAAGTAAAGCTAGGATGAATCAGCTCATGCTTGGCGAGACTGACAAAGTGGCACAAGAGACAGAAGAGATCCTCCGGAAGGCCTTCAAAAGGTTCAATCTTCCTGTTGTAGAGGACTTAGGTGCAGAAACAGCCGCTGATTTGGAATCTTCTGTTCCGGAAGAAGTGAGCCCTGAACAGACAAGTGAGGACTTGGGACCCTCTGCTCCAGAAGAAGTGGCCCATGAACAAGCAAGCATCTCTCCTCCGGTTTCCCCTACAGTCTCCGGATCCAAAGAAGAAGAGCAATTGCAGGAGAAGGAAGCAGTGGTGACAGACAAAGAGGTTGACAGTTCTAAGACTGCAGAAGAAAAGAAACATCTGTCTCCGGCAAGAGACACTGCACAAACTGTTCAACAATTTTTGAGCAAAGAAACTCTAGAGATTGATGAACCGGAGCTTCTAAAAGGTCCATTTGATTTTGACTCTCTCTCTCCGGTACAAACAATGAAGATAGCTTCATTTGCAAATGCCAAGGCAAATGAAAAGCTCCTGAAGTCTCATATGGAAGACTGTGAGTTGATAGAGGCTGCTTCCGGAGTACTTGTAAAGATCATGCCATCAATCCAAATAGATCCGACAGCCTCCACTTCCGGTAATCTAAAAACCTTAGTCAGCAGTATTGATACACATTTTAATTCTCTAGAAAAATCAGCTGAAGAAAAGGTCCGGAAGGAATTTTTGGATAAGAGATTTTCTGAAATATTAGAATTAATCTCTAAGGATAGGAAGATTGTAAGCATTGGAATAAAGAGCTTAGAAAATGCTCTTAAGGATGGCGGTGACATCTACAAATTTTGTATATCTTGGTCAAAAGCAACAGCAGCAATTGACAAGAAAATAAAAGAGGAACAGGACAAGCTTCAAAGTTTATCTCAAAGTTTTGATCCTCTCTCTTCCTCTATAATAAATCAAGAATGTCAGACTATTGCAGTCTTAAATGAAATAAAGAATCTTGAGAAGGAGAGGAAGAACATTACCAACCGGATGGGAGAACTTAGAAGAATTATAGTCCCTAAGTTGGAAACTATGCATGAGGCCATCAGCGATGCCCAGACCACCGCCCATACAAAAGATCCGACAGATCTCAGGCGGGCAGAAGCTTTTGCATTTTTGTTGAGTGGTCACATTTCAATCTTGGACAGAATGAAGCTTAGTTGGGCTACTGAAATGGTTCAACTGCAGACATTCTGCAGTATATGTGAGTATGTAAATATGCGGCTATATATAGAAAATTTTTGAGAATTTTGGTGTGCGGACCCTACCCTTTGCCATTGATGTCAA
Source organism: Cunninghamia lanceolata (assembly GCA_027924645.1). Taxonomy (NCBI): domain Eukaryota; kingdom Viridiplantae; phylum Streptophyta; class Pinopsida; order Cupressales; family Cupressaceae; genus Cunninghamia; species Cunninghamia lanceolata. The sequence goes on from BSBN01001526.1 coordinate 1,630,797, forward strand.
AGGGGGGGTGAGGAGCAGTGAAAAATGAGGAATCCAACTCAGGGGGAGTTCCGGAAATTGTATATAAAGACAAGAGCATCAGCAAAGGGGGAGCATAGTGTAAACACTTAGTCATTTTTCACTAAGTGTTGCCATCAATGCCAAAGGGGGAGATTGTTGGCAAGAGACACTATATGGATTCATGGTTGTTGTCATTGATGGCAACAAAGGTCATCCCACATATCCGCAAGTCATGATATATCTCTACCGGAAGTCAGATTGAAGATTGTTGTGGTCCGGTGAACGAGAACAGAGCATGTGGCAAGGTCCGACAGATTGGTCCGGATCTCTCAGAGGAAGTGTCTTGGCACAGTGCGGATCTGGGGAAGTCAAGAGGACTATCTTGAGTAGTATATTCCAAGGATTTAGCCTCCGGAGACGGACAAAGAAAAAGATATGAATAGTTGAGTACCGGATTCCTGAGAAACAATGAAAACAGAGGAAGAACTGACTGATAGAGTATCAGACTACTTTCCGGATGTGTTACAGATGATGATAAAGGTTGCGGAGGCATGAATCATGTTTGGCCGACATAATTGATGATATCTACAAGTATATGCTTGATCTGCATTGCTTGGTGAGCAAGGATTCAGCCGACAGAACTAAGTTTGTAAGAAACTAGACTGTTCCGGATGCCGACTAGAAAGGTGATGAAATTACTTGTGCGGATATATATAGAGGATGGATTTAGTTGTAAAGAGTGTGAAGTGTGTGAAAGGATATGCGAACAAGTCCAGAGTAGAGCAGAAGTAGCAAGAAAGATCCGATATGTGAAAGGATAGCAGACTAAAGAACAGAGGAAAGATGAAGTGCAGCAGATCAGTATACTGAACTTAACCGGAACTGAACTCCAGCATATGCAGATGCTTCCAATCAGTTCAAGACTGTGATTCTTATCACTTTGTAAGACAGTGTGTCTTCTTGTAGGCAGTGAGCCTCTTGTGAGCAGTGTGCTCGGGCAGTGAGCCTTAATTGGCAAGTGCCATTTTTGTAATTTCCTATTCTTCTAACAGAGAATAATTCTTGGGTTAATCACCCCGTGGTTTTCTCCCTTAACAGGGTTTCCACGTCAAAAATACTGTGTCATGTGTTTCTTATTTCATGGTAAATGTTTTGTGTTTGATTTTATGCTGCTTCAATTAAAAGGAAAGTTCAATAAGGGAAATAATTAGGATAACTGATTCACCCCCCCCTCTCAGTTATCAACAAATGGGGCTATAAAATTAGACAATCTGGATGGAAGCCCAATCAAAGAAGCAGTGAACGGGTCGAAACTGAAGATTTACAAAGAGAAAAGAGGAGAAACAATACAAATCAATATGCTCGGGTTTGGAATAACAAACCAAGGCGTGAAGGAGGAAAGAGGCAAACAAAATGAGGAGGTAGAAAACAAAGTTGACGGGATGGTATTTGCAAGTACTCAGTTTGAACCAGTAACTGGGTTCTTTGCACCAAGGCCAGTGCGGATGGAAGCCCATGAGGGCCAAATCGACGAAGACTATGGTGGTAAATGGATTAATAAGAATTACCCAGAAGAAGAGGAAGAAAACTGGAACAACTGAATAAGAGAATGCAACCAGGTACGGGACAGATTTGAGTTCCTGCTACCAAAGGAGGTCCGGGACCCGCCAAAGAGAAAGTACTTGGCAGAAGTAATGTTCATTGTGGAAAGATCACCCTACTGTGACGAAGTTTGGGAATTAAGGAGGAAAAATTGGCCAATCGGACTACCTCACATACAGCTTCCAAGGAGTCGGCTCTGGAAGGCGAAGTACAGATGCAGGAACGTGAATGTGATGATGAACGAAGACAAGAAAACATTTCAATAGGTCCAGGAGCCAATGGGGTGGAATTTGACATGGGTAAGAGATCAATCAGCAATCTTCGACCGGATATGGGAATTGGAAGAAATTGATAAATGTTGCTCGAACGATTGCCTAAGACAGAAGGGTTACATAAACTGCATCTTCCGCCAGCTGACGGAAATCGAGATCCTGGACGAGAGAAAACTGGGAGAGTGAATGGAAGATGGCAGAGTTCAAGGAATTTGGAACCGTCAAGTCAGCGAAGGGGAAAAGCAAAATAGATTAAAAATATATATATATATATATATAAAAGACCGTACCATACCGTATGCATTTGTCAGAACCGTACGAGTTGAACAGGTTGCAGAGCCGTACGAAGGGGGAAATCTTTCGTACGAAACAGGTTGCAAGAAGCCGTACGAAGGAGGGAGGCCGTACGAGTGCAAATTCTGCTGTATGGACTCTCAGTTCTTCAGACCGTAAGGAGATAGCCGTACGCCACTAGACCAGGCCGTATGAAAAAAAAAACCGTGCGAAATACTCAGTCCGTACGAAGTCTACAGCCGTACGAAGGTTGTTGGTTGTCAAAGTCGTACGGTTTTGCTGCCGTACGAAAACTGTATTCCACTCTTGCCGTACGGATTCCACTGACTGGTCGTACAAAATCTCAGCTACCGTACGGGTTTCTATTCCCTACTCGCTGTACGGATTTTTCTCTGCCATACAGGCCTCTCTGCTTTGGTGGCCGTACAGATTCTCCTGCCGTACGGGTTTCTCTGTACAGGTTGTTTTTTTTGCGAGCCATACCCTAACAAGTGCAACATTGAGGCCGTACAATCCGGGTGTGAGATCAACAGGAAGAGAAAATAACGGTCATAACTAAACAGAAGCAATATAAAACAGGCAGAATGTCATTTTCACCAGCAAACAGGGTCACCAGAGCACAAGGCAGAGGAAAACAAATTCAGATATCGGGATGGGCTGAAGACAGCAAGATGGCAGCGAAAACAATTATTGAAGAAAAGCCAGCACAGACGCCACAAGTGGACGTAGGTTCATCAGCACAGAAGAAGCAGTCGAAGGGAAAGGAAAAGAAAAGGAAAAAATTACAGTGGATTCTTTGCAGTGAGAAAGCCTGATGGCAAACGAGTGTAAACAGTGGTGGAATAGTCATGCTGACGATCATTCTCTCAAGAAAGCACTACAGAAGGCACAGGTGGACAAGGTAATACAAATGCCCTATTTTAATTTCAGAGAGTTTGAGGCAATACTGAAGAGCATGGTGGCAAATTACAACCCCCGAGCAAAACACACCATCATCAGATTCATGAATGTATCGATCAAAATCACATTCTCACCACAGGATTTCGAGAGAGTGATGGGTGTACCGCGCCAAGGATTTACAGTTGGCAAACAGAAAATGACTGTAAGGCACAAGGACAACATAATGGCAAAAGTTTGTAGACCAGACTTGAGTGAGAAAGAAAAGAATCAGTTGAAGGCTGCAAGGAATAGAGGACTTCGCCGAGATCACTTGGTGAATGAAGAATGGCGGTGTATAATGGATGTCATCAGGGGGCGGCTGACGGGAGCCTCATGCTTGTCAGACATTCCATTTTGGATGTCGGATTATATGATTGGTCTTAGCCAGGGTGCAATGTACAACTGGGCAGCAGTTCTCTCCGACAGGATTCACAAGTTCATGAAGATGACTCACAAGTCATTCTACATGACTCAACAGGCCATTGCGTTGTTCCTGGACGCCATCTGCACTCACGTCCCCTCATTGGCACGAGCTCCATTTCAGCCAAATGAGCAGTATGACCCCACATGGGCAACTGTCTTCAGATGGACAAACCTGAGGGCCCCTGCTCAAGGAGGGAAGGGAGATGAGTCAAGGAGCAACAAAAAGAGAAAACAGCAGGAGTTACCTGAGTCTTCGTCAGAAGCATCATATAGTGCACAAGGTGCAGAAGAGGACTGCATTGAGGCCTCGTCAGCCTCAGCCACTCTTGGCAACCTCGCCAGCCCCAGTCCTATAGTACCAACAGGAGAGAACAGATGGGATGTTGTACTAGGGAAGAAGCACGCACACTTGCACTTAGACACACGCACTCAGGCGGAGATTCCCGTTCAGCCTAGTACCACGCACGTCTCATGGGGTCAGATCATGAGGATGAAGAGAGATGAGACCGTACCAGTTCCTCTCCTATCAGGGCAGATTACTCCGTTTGAGACTAGATCTCCAGAAAGCATAGCCCATATGGACAGCTCAATACAGGTAGATAATTGGCTTCAACTACTGGGCATGCCTTCAGAATTGGCGGACATTCCTCCACTAAGCCCCACTAGATCTCTCTTACCGCCACCAGCACTTGAAGGTGAGATGGTACAATCAGAGGAAGAGAAAGCAGTTGACGTTGCTATAATAATTAGTGACTCTGAAGCGGAGGAAGGAACAGCCACAGATAGCTCAGAGGAGGAAGGCACCAATACCAGTATGACAGGCAATGCTGATGATACAGAGGATACTTCTCGCTCGGCTGAGCTAGCTGGGTTGACCGTACACATGGGTGAGCTAGATGAGAGTGATCCATTGGGCACCATTCTCAGGTATGCACAAGATTTAGGGTCAATGGGAGCCATTCTCCAGATGGTGTCTGATATTGCTGCCAGGGTCAACCCCCAATACTCTTCACCAGTAGTACGTGCAGAGGTACAAAGAATTGAACATTTTGCCAAGAATGCTGAGACGGAGTTTGTAAGAGTATTTTGGAATAAGGGTTGGCCGGAAGTGATTACTGAGGAAATGCAGAGGGCATGGAAACCAGAGAGACCAAACTTTGGAGTGGGAGATACGGATAGCGAGATGCTGGCAGCCCTTCATGGCATTGAGGATCAGTTCCGAGCATTATATTATGCTAGATAGGAGGATTTTCAAAAGAAAGCACAGTGCAACAAGAAACTAGAGGCAGCAGTTCAAAGTAAGCAGCTGAGGGAGAAAATTGATGAGAAACAGGTGCACTTCCAATGGCAGCTAGCCCAAGAAGCTGGGCTCACACAGTTAGAAAGGAACAAGGCCGATACACTCAGAGCAGAATTAGAAGCCACAAAGGAGTTGGCCGAATCTCAGGCAACACAGGAAAAAACAAAACAGCAGTTCGTCGAGGCTGTCCAGATGGTACGTCTCACCAGAGACAAGCATATCATTGCCACGACACATCTGAAGCAAAGAACTGAGGAGGTTTACAGGCTTCGACGATTAGTTCACCCTTAGCAGGAGCTCCTGGTTCAGCACAGACGGCATCCACACCTCCAGGGACGTCCACTGACCCTCGTCTTTCCTAGTTATTTCTGGATCTTGCTTTGTAGTCGTCTAGAAGACGACAAGTTTTTTGGGGGGGATGATGTTAGGCGTACTTTACGTAGTTTAGTACTTTTGGGCAAAATATGTTTTAGTAGTGGTTTCGGGAAGTATGTTTATGTTTTAGTTTCGGCGAGTAGTTACTTCCAATCGGTACGTTGGTTGGCGACGGTTGGCAACCGTCGGACAAACTATATATGTACTTGTCACGCCATTGTATGGACATGATGTTTTTGGATTGTTATTTGTACTTGTTGTTCTGAGTTAATATATGCAGTTAATATTCTGAGTACCAATTCTGTTTGTTATTCTCGTACAATGTAATGCATTTCCGTACACTGTGATAGTGCAAGTATCTCTCTCGTTTACTCTGTATGGCCGACCTAACCAAGGCAAGTTGAGCGCTCCATAACAAATTAAAGATTTGTTTTTTAACGTTTTCACATGATGGAACACAAATTAACCTCAAGCCATGTCGTCCTTTACTTTGCCATTTTCCACACTTTAACCATCCCTAGATGGTTCGCTCCACTAGAGGACAAATTATTTTGTTCAAGGAAAATACATCATAATTAGAACAAATCATTTTCTATATTCAATTTGTCCACCAAAAATTCCCGAAGTGTGGAAATTATCATCTTAGGTCTTCTTCTATGGTCACTCCGAAAATGGGGACATTACATTTAGATTGGATTTAGAAGCCTACTAAGGTATAGAATAGATGTCTTCAGAAAAGAAGTTCACTATTCTAAAAACCAACCGGAAATGCTAGCTCTCCCAGCAATTTTTTGGAGAGATTCACTAGCTAGATGATTTCTTGTAGCAACTTTAATTATATATGACTATAGGCATCATATAAGATGCAATATACCAAACTGTCAAAAAAAAAGGAAACAAGCAAAAATATAAACCTGATCCAACTGAATTTTATTTACATTATTTAATTTATGGTAAGACATATAGTTCTTAGCACATATTGTTGTAAAATGAGCTAAGCTTTAAAATGGTAATCATGCTTGCAAAAGATGTTTAACATATCCAAGGAAACAATCTTAGCCATCAATTATCCTACACAGGAAATGATTTTTTCTAATTGTTGAAATTATACATAAACTAAATAGCACATCTACTTTGTCACAAAAGACAACCTCTTATTCCACCATTTAAACTTGCTCACTATATTTTTATCTACTAAGGCAACATTGCAATATGATTAGTGTTAGCATTTTAATTCGCATCTTTCAGTATGACACAAAACAGAATAGATGTGTGGTAGAACCACTCTTCAAATTAGAAGGGGAAACTCCCTGCAAATAGAAACTAACCAAATCTAGACAATATGTACTCGCTATTTAGAATATGTACAATGATTTTTGGGGCGGTTCACACTCATACTGAATAAAATTAAAAGTGTGTTTTTTTGGATTCACCTAGGGAAAAAAATTGACATGCTCTTCAACTCAAGGCAAAAGGCTGACACACTCTTCAACTCAAGGCAAAAGATTTTTATGTTTTTTGACTAAAAATATATCCTACGACTACATGCTTGCGTTGTTCAGCTAAAAGTAGAGATTGAACAATGCAAGTACACAAAAATTGAATAGGTTTAAACATGAAGACATGAATGCTTTGGTAAATTAATTGAAGGGATCAGTACAAAGCCACAATATCCAACTTTAAATAGACCTGAAACACAAAACTTATAAATTTGGTAAAAGCAATTTTATCTACCTCAACACACATAATAAAAAGTAAAACATTTCAATAGTAATTTAGGAACAAGATAGACATTACTAAATTCTATTGAATGAATAATAAATTATGGATTAGCAATAATGAATACTCAATGACAGCAATTTCAGCAACAAGTAGGCATGAAAATTACCGTTAAGAAAACTAAATGCAAATGGCATTTATTTATAATGTTTACAAAGCTATGCATGAGAAAATAGTAAAAAAGCTAACTACAACTTCTACTCTAAAACAGACTTGATTGTATGCAATTCAATCCTTATTACAAAATCCTATCTACTAATTATAAATCTAAAACCATGCGACTACTAGTTAGACTAACAATAGGAATTATTACAAACTATCACTCAAAGCTCACATCTCTCGCATGGCATGAGATCTAAAGGTATATGATCAAATAATAGTTGAGTCCTCAAAAAGCTCATCGCACTAAAATTAGAGACTGCTAAAAATAGCATGGCTATAAATAGCTCTAACTAAAAATAGCAAATCTCAGAATATGCTCCTCCTTGAAAAAGGTGACCACTAAAAATAGCACAGGCTATATAGACGGCTCTAGATGACTTTGATGAAGCTTTTGCTCTAATCATGGTAGAATCCTCTAAAACTCTGAATCTCTCACAATCCACTTGATGATTTGAACACACTTAGTTGATTTGCCTCTAATCATCTTGAATGTTCTTCAAACCCTAAAGTATTTGTAAACACACTTCTTTGAATCCTTGGAAAACGCTCAAACGGCCTCTTTTGATTGATCTTAATCTGATTTTGCAGGTAGCTGATAGAAGAAAGGAAGAATTTGACAGAGATATAATGCTTTTATGTCTGATATGACTGTTTTCCTTCAAAGAAAGCTGAAGACTGATAGAAAAAGGAAGATTTTTTAAGATAACAGACTGTTGCAATGACTGATATCTCTTTGTTTATGACCCTCTGCTGTAAAAGACTGCTTAAAATATCAAAAAGAATCAGCTTGCTGCTCAGCACAGCCTTCTGTGCGCCCTGCTGTTAATGAAATTTTGAAGAAAAGAGCTTTATTTGAAGAATTTTCTATCTCAAACTAGGCATCACTCTTTGTTTATAGAAGACTTGTTTGAAAATCAGAAAAAGACGTGATTATTTGGAATAGGCACCTTGCTCTTATTAATACCTGCACTTTCTTGTCAAAACAGCTGGTTGGCTGCTTGCATTTAGGTGCCTATTAATAAGAGATTTTCTATCTTTGGCTGCTCCTTTAATAGGTGCACCCCTCTATATTAGACATCCACCTCAAAATGTTAGCCAATCATCACTCATCACAGGTGCATGTCCCACTAAAGTATTCTTCATTTTGAGCTTATCTTTGAACCCCCCATACAGAGGTGCGCACCTCTCTTTAGCATTCAGATCTTGATTTGAAATTGTCTTCTCCCATAATGAGGCACGCACTTAGACACTATGTGCTCACCTTATACAGCCAACACGTCCTTTGCATTTGAAAACACAATTTGTTGACTTAGGTGTGTGGTTGGGTATAATTTTTTTATGCTGAGTCTCTGTTCCCAAGTGCGCACCTCAAAACATGATTGCAAACTTGATCTTTGCACTTTGAAATGGCTTGCAGAAGCACGCACTTTTTAAATGATTAGACTTTGATTTTGCCTTCAGTCAAGCGTGTACCTCTGAACCACTCACACACCTGATAATAGATCTTTCAACTTTGAATTTGAAGTTGAATCCCTCTTTAATGAGGCATGCACCTGATCTCTAGGCATGCCCCTGTGTACTGTCCTTGCCTTCCTTTTATGATGTGTGTCCTTCTGTAATAAAATTGCTTGTGCCTGACTAGGCAAACTCAGACCCTATAGTCAAATGCATACTTACTGATCCTACGTGCACCTATGCACTGGAACATTGAAGTTGATTTGAAAATGAATTCCATCCTTTGTGAGGCACATGCTTCATGCCCACGCCCAAGTGTGCACCTATGTACATAACCTTTAAAATGATTCAAGTGCATTTTAAAAACCCTTCATAGGCATACACCACACACATACATGACAAAAGTAGAAATAATTTTTGAAAATTTGAGTCCTGGCTGCTTTACCACAGGCATGCCCCTCTATATGTTTCATGATCTTGAATATCGAACACCATTTCGTTCTATCTAGTGTGGCCTTTCAATGACAAATTCTAGAGAAATATTTATTTTAAATCTTTCTGTCAGGTGCGTTCCTGACAGAAATGCCTTAGCCATTTTCTTCATTCTTCATTATTTGTCTTTCTAAAAGCATCTGAAAGTTCTTTCCACTTTCCCTGGATTAAGACATGGAAAAAGATGACAAAAACAAAATAGGGCAAGACATTGAAATATGACCATTTGAATGGATAAAAAGACAAAATTTTAGCTTTGAAACTTGACACAATATGAAAACTTTGTATGGATACAACAATTAGCTAACTTGTATTCTACAAACCAGCATCCTTATAGCTTAATTATCTAGATACCAGTAGTTCTGAGAAAGCTCTCACTATAGCCAGAATATTGATTCTTGATATGTTCTTATGTAAAAGGAAAACATAAAGGACAAATTTTCACCCAATGATTTATTTTTACCATATTTTCAGAAGTTAAATTTGCCAAATGGAATTTTTTGACATAGAGATTCAGCTAGTCAATTTTGTATATAAAACATATCCATAATCTAAAACCGGTGTGGTAGGTCACTATAATTTTAGTTCAGTGGCTAAGAGTTCGCACATTTCTTTGTATAATGTGCTTGTTTCAATTGTACTAACAATTCTGCATTTCCTGTACAGATTTTTGTGTTCATTCTTCTGGCGGTTTCACTATTGATTGAATCTCTTCAACCTCATAATGCCACTTGAACAGTATGTGCATTCCATGAGGTACAGATTGTGCCTGAGATAGAATCAGATACTTTTTTATACCCTAAGGGTTGGCAAAAGGACTCAAATAAATGGTTGAAGCACTGGGACATCTGTGATGATCTACTATTGCTAGGCTTGAACAATTTAAAGTCATAGATTCAAAGTAAAATGATTAACCTCTAGAACAACAATAATAATCAAAGAGAACAGAAAGAATTGGCATTATAAAAATATAGTCATCCCCAAACATACCTCACCCACAAACTAACTCACAGGAAATACATAATGAGACTGGTAGATGGACCCTCCCAAAGACACCTTGGAAAAAATGAATAGATAAGGTGTGTAACTTGAATGAAGTAGAAGACGGAAAACATTTTCTTCTAGCATGCTCACTACATAACAATACTAGGATGAATTACAAAAATATTTGCAAACATTAACCTAGTTCATCAAATCTTATGAAACCAAAACAATTAAACAAGACTTAAACTTATTCTAAAAATAAAGAGTCATCGAAACAATCTTCTAAACCAACACACTTTTTATAGGCCTTACAGACTGCCACTGTGGTCTACAGGGTGTTAAAAATGGCATAGTGTTGCATATGCACCCCAATAACCTGTGCACCCAGCTTTCGGGAATTGACACCAGGTTATCCATAACCATTCCTTGTGTACTCCCACATCACAGCACCCAAGTAATCTTGTTTCATTCAGTCTTACCCTTCAAGACTCAGAACTCCATAGTGGTCATCTTTGATGATGCCATTATTGCGTGCAGACGGGTTTCAAATCTTCTTAATCTGAAGCTATTAGAAGGAAGATTTGGATAACATTTTCCAAAATGTCACCACAATACTTGATAGCCAACCTGCCTCTTGGGCAGATGCAAGATGCATCATAATGTCTAGTACATGAACTTAAAGAAAAACCAGAAAAAAGTAAAGAGAGAGTGAGTGTGTGTTGTATGCAGAAAAAGTTAGAGGTTACCAATGTGGTGATGAGTCATGAAGTGTGACCCAAAACATTGATCAGAAAAAATGTCGCATGGTTCTATCCAGAAGTTTTATTGTGTTTAACTAATAAAATTAGAGTTCACTTATGTAGTGATAGATCATGAAGTGTGACCCAAAACATCAATCAGAAAAAATGTCACACGGTTTTATCCAGAAGCTTTATTGTGTTTAACTAATAAGGACTGTAAAAGATTGAAGTCTCCAAAAGTAGAGTTCAATTTAAACAAATGATCCACACTATGCATAATAGACCAGCAAAAGTAGGCACAAACATGGCATTCCTAAAAGGGGCAGGAGTTGAAAAGCAAGTAAACCAGCAAACAAGCACCCACAACATGAAGATGAAAGAAAGTATTTTTATTGGTAACCAGTCACACGAGGCCAAGTCATGGGCTCAAGCATTGAATGGGCCAGCAGATAAGGCAGTAGAAGTGGGTGCAAAACACCCCCAATCACAAGAAAGGGAAAGCAAGGCAAGGCTTGGTAGACTAAAAAATATAATTATTAGAGGGGTGAGAGATTATGATGAAATTGAAAGCACTTATAATCTTACCAGGGACTTTCTTAATGACAAGCTACAATGGAAAGGACAAATTTGGCAAGTGAGAAGAGTGGGGAAGGTGAAGGCAGACAGCGACAGGCCTATCAAAGTTGTCATGATGACAACAGAAGACAAGAAATGAATTTTAAGAAAAAGAGTTCTTTTGAAAGGTTCATATCTTTTTCTAAATGAAGACTTCACACCATTGCAAGAAGAGATAAGAAGGGAAGAATTGGCTGAAGTTAAGAGAGCAAGGAATGAAGGCAAAGGGGCGTAGCTACAAAACGGTAAAGCTTTCATTACCATTTTTTTTTATCTCTAAGCACCTCATCACAGCAAGAAGGAAGCAAAGGGAGAGAAGAGAAAATGTAATGTCCCCTTTCGGGACTGCCCTAAATCTTCCCTAGAATTACAAATACAAGATGGTGAAGTGCATGGTGAAGTGCTGATAGGCCCCTTCATCAAGTACGCCACCCCGAGTTAAGTGCTCATGAGCCGGAAGGCTTATGAGTGCTCCCGGGCTTGTCGAATAGCGAACTTCATGCATCTTATCAAGCATGCCACCCTGAGGTGTGCCACTCGTGGGCTGGGAGGCTATTAAGTGCTCCTGGGCTTGATCAAGGTATCTTATCAAGCACGCCACCCCGAGGTGGGCACTCGTGGGCTGGGAGGCTACTAAGTGCTCCTAGGCTTGATCAAGGAGGACGGCTAGCCTCCAAGGTGAACCGAGAGATGTTAGGTGGACTGACCCTTTCATGCTCTTGCCAATATTGTTACTTGCTAACACTTCGGGAAGATTCAATATGTGATTGGCTTGGGGAATTGTGTTATGGATTGAACTAAATATGGATTATGCTATGATGATTTGATCTAATTATTTATGTTATGAAGTATTGATCTCATTATTAATTAGGCTATGATAGATGAATTTAATATGAATAATAGATGAATTCAATATGAATAATGTTATGAACTGAATATTATCTAGTTTATTGATCTCTAATATGTCTAATGTCCTTTTCTAGTGATTATTATTGTATACAGATAAAGAAATCCGGAATATCCTAAAAGGGGACATGGATTATTGATTATTGAATATAACAGCAAATATTCGAATTCTATCTGCAAAGATATTTACATTTATTCAGTCATATAAATTATTGAGAACAGCAAAAGGATACATTGCAAATCCTAAAACTGAACTAGAAATTCAATAAGAACCATTATTGAATATACGTGCAGAAATAAAATAAGGAACATTAGGTCAGATCATTATTGACTGTCAATTATCTTTACTTATCGCATATCACTGTCATATATAAAAATATATAAATTATTGCAATAAACTGTCAACATGGACAAGAAGGAAATATGCACTATGGGAGAGAACAGCTAAAGGCATCCTTTACATTGACAAGTAGGGAGAGAACAACTAGTAGGGCACCCTACTGTCCTGTGAAAGGGAGAGAATGGCTAAGGGCACCCTGTTGGGAATTAAAGTGTCTCAACCTTTGCAAGTTCCTAATGTTGTATGTATTTTGTCGGCACCTTGTGTACATGCAGTAGGATAAATTTTGGTGACTTTGGCAGCCGCGGTTTCCCCCTTGAATAATTAACGGAGGTTTGGGCACGAGAGAAAGGCATCTTTGGGCAGTCAAGGGAGGTTATGACATGTTGTAAGAGGAATATGTTATTTTTAGTCAGTGTATAACAGATTCTCTTATAGCTATAAGTGTTGTCAGTTATGACGGATTCTATGATAGTTGTAAGGTGCGTAAGAGCATCTATCATAGCCTATCTTGGGACAAGGCGCCCACATTGGGATGGGGTGTTGTGACAAGTGTCAAATCTATGTTGTGATGTTGGACAAGTGTCCTTAGGGCGTGGGTTTTGGGGCATGAGTCCAAGATGGACGCCTATCTCTAGAAGGTTTCATATTTGCCTTGTAAACTCTATAAAAACAGATGCTTAGATGGGAGATGCATGGTGTTATTGACAGGTACTGTTATGCTGCTAGAATATCTCCAGATTCAACATTCGAAGACTCCTGAAAGAGCATTGGCTTTGAAACTGTATTGTAATCTGTTATTGTTTACTGTAATACATTTGAGCTGTGTTTTGGAGTGTGGGGTTTTTCACCCGAAAGGGTTTTCCCCACGTATATCTTGTCTCTCTTCTGTCTACTTTCTGTGTGTATGTGTATTGCTGCAATATCTCTATTGTTGGGTTAATAACACTATAACTGGAAAGATTAATTTAAATTTGCATACATCTCTCCTCATTAGATTAGTGTACGAAGCGATTTCCGCACACCTAGCTTCCTTTCACACCCAAGGGCAGAATTCTCCTCCTAATCTCCATGTTGAGGGTTTATTGACAAATTTAGGTTCACCAATCAAAGAAGAATGGTGAGGGGACTGCTTGGAGGGAGAACTAAAGGCACCCTGCCATACCTCCCTGTACCCCTTCTTCTATGACTGAATTTCACAAACAAACTGAATTAGCTGCATAATGATGAATATATGACTCCCTTGCAATAATAATAGATTTATTCCATGAACTGTGTTTGCAATGTTATCTAACTCATTGCAGGCTTCCAGAACAGAATTAGTTCATCTTATTCCTAAGTAAAAAGTTGTATCCCTAACTACCATATATGCTTGTTCCATTTGGTTTTGTGAATTTGAACAGAATAGAGATTGATCCAGTAAGGGGACTTTACATGAATATTATAATAATCCTATCTATAACATCATTGGATTATGTGTCTATTTATCTATTGATAACTAACATGTTTACAGGACCTAAATCAGGCTTATCTTGCTTCAAGCATTCAATTGGTAAGTTATAACTCTAACTATGTTAAATTTGTAATTCTAGGGCAAGATTTAGGGCAGTCCCGAAAGGGGACATTACAGAAAACTTTGGAAACAAGGAACATAACTAAGCAAACATGGGTAAAAGGAAATGAGGATCTTGCCTTATGTCATCAACTCCAAAATAAATAGCAATTACAGCCCCTCCAAGAGCACTTAGACATAGTATGTTGGAATTGTAGAGGACCCTTGGAGGAGGGGACCTAGGTTAGGGCTTGTCACAGAAGGAAAAGACAATCTATCTCATGGAAACCCATGAGCACAATGGCTGCAAGACTCCTACTTTTGAAGGGTATATGAAAATGGCAATTTGGAACAAAGCGGCAGGAAATGGCAAAGGCTATGGAGAAATAATGATGTTGGTAATAGAAATTTGGAGTAGAAGCATCCAGTTGGAAAAAAGAGGACACAAATAAACAATACATTTGGTTTAGAATAACAGAAAATGGAAATCTTATCAAAATTGCAGCTTGCTATTTTTCCCTACAGGCCTCAAAAACGTACAAAAACAATGGAATGGACGACAAGGATCCTTATGCTGTCTTAAAAAAGGATATATCGGCATACTCTCAGCATGGTGAAGTCATCATCATGGGAGATTTCAATGCTAGGACTGCAAATGAGCCAATCAAATTTTGGGGCAGCAAGGAGGATAACAATCCTTTATGGCTTGTTGAAGAGGAAAATCATCAGTGGGCCAAATGTTTAGAGGTTAACAGAGGCGTCAATCAGTTTGGCGAAGAATTACTAACCTTATTAACACTTATGGTTTGGTTATCTGCAATGGTATGATCAGGTGGAAGAAATCTGGAAATTACACATGTAAAACATATAATGGTGTGAGTGTTGTTGATTACGTAATTTGCTCGCAAAGTTTGATAGGGAGAATAACAAAGATAATGATAGAAGATCGACTTATAGAACTAAAATCAGACAATAGCCCAGTTTGTGCAAGGTTGTCTTAACCGAAAAGTAATCAACATACAGTAAAAGAGTATACAGTAAAAGAGTAGCCCAAACAATCCCCCTTAACAAAAGGAAAAATTCTTGTAACTCAAGAAAATTGCTCTATCCTCTTGGAAGCTCTAGAGCAAAAATTGCAAAAGAAGGAAACGAAAATACCAGGTTTCAAAAGTTATGAGTTAACAAGCATAATACAAGAGGCTCTTGAAAGATGTAAAAGGGCAAAAAATAAGAAGAAGAAAACAAGCTGTTTCCCAGCAAATGCTTGGTTTGATGAGGAATACAAGGTGGCACGAAAAGCTCTCAAAGAGCCAAGCAAAGAAGAGGTGAACAAAGAGTCATACAAGCAAATTGTAAAAGCAAAAAAAAAAGAGTACATGAACATAAGGAGAGAAGAATTAATTTATTTAAGAAAGAATAACACAAAACTTTTCTAGAAGGAGCTTCATCAAAGAAAACAACACAGAGAATAACATCACAGCTACTCAATGGCTTACATATGCAAAGCAACTTTACAAGCATGAACCACAAGCAGAGGCACCCCCCATAGTCGGCACGACAACAAAATTATTTACTTTACAAGAGGTCAAGGAAGGTATTAAGAAGTTGAGCTCAGGGAAGGCTTGCAACATGGTTGAGTTACATGCAAAGTACTAAAATGGGGAATAAACATCCTTGCTCCTCATATCAAGAAAATTTTCAATAGCATAATTCAACATGGGTTCCCAAGTGACTGGACAACTAGTCTAGCAATACTCGTTTTAAACACAGTAACATAAACAATCCATCTAATTGACTAATTATTGTACAATTATGATCAATCCGTTGTTTGCAAAGCTGTTTGTAAGCATGGTAGAGCACAGGATCAGAGAGTGGGTAGAAGAAAAAGATAAAAGAACAAAAGGGCAAGCAGGTTTTAGACCAAAGCACTCAACTATCAATCATGGCATCACTTTGAGGCATATCATTGAAAAAGTGTGGAATGGTAAAGGGGAAGCATATTGTTGCTTTGTTGACTTCAAGAAAGCTTTTGACACGATTCCCAAGAGTAAACTATGGCGTAGAATGAAGGATCTCGATATTCCAAAGCATTTTTAGAGGAACAATTCATAGGTTGTATGAGGAAGTTCGAGTAAAAATCAGAACTCAAGCGGGTCTTTCAGAAAGTTTTTGAAGTGACATAGGGGTCAAACAAGGATGTCCTCTCTCTCCTACCTGTTTTGGCTTATATATTGACAAACTAGAAAAATGGTTAAATTTGCTAGGAGGGGAAGGTGTTATTTTGGGGAAGTATGTTGTGAGGCTTCTCTTGTACACCGACGATCTCATCTTGATCGCTAGATCTGCTCAAGGGCTGCAAGAACACTTACATGCCTTAGAGCATTTTTGTAAGGATGTAGGTATGCAAGTCAACACTAGCAAGACTAAGATCATGGTCTTCTCCAATAAGAAGAAGAAAAAGCAAATCAATTTATTCTTTGAAGGGAATATTCTAGAGGAAGTAACAGAGTACAAGTATCTTGGGATTGACTTCAACAACAAGCTCAGTTGGGAAACTTGCATAAGGAAAAGAACTTTGGGAGGATGGAGAACACTTTATGCATTGCAAAACAAAAGTAGGGAGGTGGAGTTATGGGACTAGAAAATGATGCAGATTCTTTTTAGGCTATTAATCATCCCGGTGGTGCTTTACAGGTGTGAGCTATGGGCTAGCAGCACTTCAGAGGTAAAATGGAAGCAAATAGAGAAGATTCAAAAACACATGATCACAAGCAAATTCAAACTCAAGGGTTCGGTGCCATATGAGATTCTTCTAGCTAAAACAGGCCCTTTCCTATTGAGGCCATTGCCATGGTGAATCTCTTAAGTTATCTTAAAAAAATGAGCAAATGGAGGCACACAGGTGGCCTAAGGCTGTCATCAAAGAAGTCTTGAGCGAGAGAAAGAAATCCTAGATGAAGCAAAACTTCAAGTGGATGAACAAATGGGGCATTCACCTAAATGTGTGTCCCAATAATAACAAGGAAATAAAAGCTTTTGTTATGGATAAATTTTGCAAGGCTATGTGGGAAAAACCATTAGGGAGAAAGAGGAAATACTACCTTGATGAGTATAACCCCACCTATGATCATCAGCAAAAAGCATACATAGGGGCGAATATCTTGTGGAGAGCGAAGATTCCTATAGCACGATTGAGAACAGGCTCGCATCATCTTCAATGCGAAACAGGTAGATGGAAGAGGCCTAAAGAAGAATGGGAGGAAAGAGTTTGTATCTTTTGCACCGTTGGGGCAGTCAAATCTGAAAAGCATTTTATTCTGGACTGTGAAGCTCACAGGGACATCCAGGTTAAGTATGCACACTTTAGTGGCAGCTTCCTTTCAGGATTTATTCGAGGAGGAGAAGGTTGGAAAAATGGAGGAGCTCATCAGCAAATTTAGTAGTAGAAGAGCTGCAATTCAGAAAGATAACTTGGCAGGGACTGATGTCCCATAGGCTATCTTTCGCCTCTAGACGTTAACATTCTTCTATTATATTCTCTACTCTCATCCTATGAGAAATTTTGTAGATGCATTTGTGTTGTTTTACTACACAAAAGCTAATCCCATGTGTAACTTTGCAAATGCATTTGTGTTGTATTTGGCACACAAGGCTCATGCGGAAACTTGGCCACAACTGTAGTCAATGCTTAGTCTACAGACCGAAGCCCTGTTTCCCCATCAAAAAACTGAGTTGTCCCTAAATTTTTTTCAGGGAAATTTCTATTCTACCTTAATATCATGGATAAAGCAACTTTGCATTAAACCCGATTATTTAGTGAATAAAATTCAATCCTTCAGAACGAGATGTATCTCTTTCTTGAAATAGCTCGAAATACCAACCAAAACTGTTTGCATCCCAATAAAGTATTCACATCTCAATTCTTAAGCAAAGTAAAACACAGACATAATTCTTCACAATAAACTGGGCACTACGACAATGCGAAAGCTCCATACAATTCGCTAGTAAAATTTGCTTTTTCTACAATCGAGATACTGTGTACCTGGTGTCAATGTCCGAATATAACCCATTTGGACACCTTGAAGGCCATGCAGAATAACCATGGCTAAATATGATTCACTTAATTTTGAGAAAGTTAAAAACAGGAGGTGCCATGAAATTTTTCTTTCTTGTCCTTTTAGCTTACTTGAAATACACGAGCTTTAGGCTTTTTGTGGACACTGAAGACCATTCCGCTTGGGACAATAATCTTGGAACAACCCTTTCATTCGTATATTTTTTCTTATTGTTGATTAAAGTTTGGGAGGAGAACATAACATTTAAGGTGCCGAGATTTTGATAATTAGTGGTTACAAACATGAACAAGTGTCATGTCTTTGTAGTATTGTAATAGCAATTGTTTAGTTATGAACGAATGAGCTATCATAAACTAATTCTTGAGTGGTCTTGACAACACTTGGAGATCAAAGACATAAGGTGGCTTAATACGAAATTGTTAAAAGTTGAATGTATGGCAATTTTACTAGGCCAGAGAAGATTTTAATTGTTAGGGTGAAGCTTGACCTCCAAGTTGAAGCTTGTGTTAGTCAATATGGTATAATTAGCTACTAGAGCACAAAGATGGCAAATTCGGGTAACAAGGCTATGTGGTGGCTTTAATGAATGTCACTAAAACATATAAATAAGTTTAAGTAATTTTAAGCTTAACATCAATATGTAAAAAAGATTAGTCTTGTTTGAAAGTAAAAGGAGGAACTAATATAAGAAATGTTATACATGGACAAGTGATCTTAGTTATTTCTTTCCACTCCCTCATGGGTTTATGCCATGAGATGAGGCATAAAAATAATGTAAATCAAATAAAAATAAAAGCCAACTAATGAATCAAGCTTAGCATTAATATGTAAAAAAGATTAGTCTTGCTTGAAAGTAAAAGGAGGAACTAATATAAGAAATGTTATACATGGACAAGTGATCTTGGAGTGCCACGTAGTGGCCAGTTCCTGCCTTGTAGTGTTGTAATTATAGTATGTGTTTTAGTTGTAATTATAGTTGTGTTTTAGTTTTAATTTTAATTTTTTAATTCATTAGGTAAACTTCAAATTTACTTTTTTCAAACCAACAAAATCGTAGTTATAATATTAATAATAATATTAATTATATTATTAATATTTATTATAACACTTGATATATTATCTTAATTGATATTATAGTATTATAATATAGTATAATATTTGACTTAATTTTCTTCTTAGAATAAATGTTTGTTGTATAGACAAATTGGATTCCAATAATGTTAAACAAATATTTTTTTTAAGCTAATATAAATATTATAACAAAATTGTAATATTTATTATAATTTATATTTTTTTTAGTTATTAATGAAATAGTATAATTAATTATTTATTGATAATAAACAATGTTTATATTATAAATATGATAATAATATATTTATATTATTACATTATTCTAATATTATAATATTTTTATATAGTATTTATATTATATTTTTTTTTTTTGTTTTTTTTATAGATAAGTACTACCATAGGGGGTAGCTCCCTTTCATTTATAAAACGGAGATACAAAAACCTGCTCTCGTGAGTAGCATAAGGCTGCCAAAGTTGGCATGCTTAGGCCATCAGCCACTTTGTCGACCCTTTCTACTTGCTGCGGGGACAAGAGGTCACCATACTGGCCTATGAAGTAGGCAAAGGTCTCTAGATTGTTCCTCATTATCCCTTCTCGGAGGAGGACCAGAGCTGGGCCGAGACAGTCAGAGGCTCCTGGTCGTTGTTAACTGCGGCCGCACTGAAAATCCCTCCTATCGAGCCCCTGGTAGGCCTCTTGTTAAAGGCAGTGATGGCTGAGTAGGCGGCCTCTTTCACGTTTTCTTTAACCAGTGAGTTGACCAGGATTCTGCCTCTTGACTTCCTCCTAAGGATGAGCACACAGGTGGTTAAGAATTCCTCATAGATGGTTACATCGTGCACATGACCTTCGGGGAGATTGGTTTCGCCTATTACCTTGAGATCGCTCCTATTGTGGCATCGTCAGCTATGAAGAGCTGCTTGATTTGAGCAATTCTCGTTTCCTCGGTCAGTTCAGCATTGTCGTATGCTCCTTCATCCTCATCATCCTCATTGTTCTCCGGGCTCTCCGCTCTTTTTTGGCATACACACTCGCAAGTGATCTCCATCGCTTTGGTGCGTGGAGCTTGCACCTTGGATGCCTTAAGTAAGGCTTTCTCCCAGCTTGCCTCTAGGAGAAAGCTCCGTTATTTGATGGCCAAGTACGCCGCCACTGAGCGAAGGATATTTCGTTATCTTATTATGACGGAAGTGCTACCTAGAACTGGTTGTCAAGGGTCATTCAAGTGGTAGCCCTGGCCAGATTTCACATGAGTTTGCCAGTAGCTCATTTTGTTCTTGTACGCATGCCCAATTTGCTAAAAAATCTGCCGCCTTATTCCCTTCTCGGTAGGTGTGGGTGAAGGACATATTTCCCATGGTTTCCAAGCAGTCCCAGATAGCATCCGCCAAGTACTTAATCTGCCAACTAGATATATTCTTGGTTGTGATCGCCTTTATGCAGAGGAGGGAGTCTCCTTCAATATCTAAATTTGTTAAGTGGTGATCTTTGCAAAGGTGAAGGCCCACTAGCAAGGCTACAAATTCAGCTTCGTTGTTCGTACCGTCAGGCAACTTCTTTGAAAGGCCCCAAATCAGCTTTCCTTGATGATCTCGGATTATGACTCCAGCTCCAGAGGTGCCCGGATTACCCTTTGCGGCCCCATCAAAATTTGATTTCAATCTTCCCGGGGGCGGGGCAATCCATTTAGTGAGAGCTCGTTTTCTTGTCCTATCCTCAGCTTTACTTGTATCGTGACATTGGTTTGGGATTATAAGGTCTGGCCACCTCTTCCTTGTTTCCCCGTCTTATATTTTTGTTTTTTATTATATTGTTATATTATATTATATTTATGTGTATGCTTATTATTATATTATTATACAATATTATTATAATATTATAATATCAATTAAGATAATATATGAAGAAGTGTTAATAATGGATATTAATAATATTATTAATAGAATTTTGAAGTTTAGGTAATGAAGTAAAAATTAAATGTCGTGGTTCGGTGGTTAAGTCGCTCAGTTGTAGTGGCGACCACCAGAGTTCAAACCCCCGCGAAGTGTTCCTTCTTGGGGATGAGGCCTCACCAGTCATGTTAAAAAGTTTACCAGAGAGCGTGTTGAAAAACTGATGATTTTTCACTCTCAGAATTATCTGTCATCCATTTGGGCATGACTTCCACATCCTCCCCTCAAACCGCATTTCTCTCCACATTTATAAGTGTTTGTTCCACTCTACGACAATCCACAGAGAAGAGGTCATTTTTTTTTAGCCAATCGCAATAGAAATAAATCATTTTTCAATGATTTTTTGTTAAAATTTTATCATCTTCAAATTTATATCGAATTTGTCCAACAAGAAAAATAATCCTGTGTCTTGATTGGTTTACGGTTAATTTTATCATCTTGACATAGGAAAAGTTCAAATTTATATCGAATTTGTCCGATAAGAAAAATAATCCTATGTAAATCTTTTTTCAAAAAAAGTTCAAATTTATATAGAATTTGTCCCACAAGAAAAATAATCATGTGTCTTGATTGGTTTACCCTTAATAGATTAATAACTAGATAAGCCTCAGTGGATGCAATAGTACTGCCGAAGGCAGGTACTAATAAAATATAGTGCAATGATACTTCTATTTTTTCTAAAGATAAATTTTTTTTTATCATTTCAAATTTGTAACCATTATATTTCGAAAACTAAATTTATAAGGAACATTTTATGTCAACAATTGTCACCCTATTTGGGTGTGGAGAGTTTTGAAATGTCTTCACTAAATAAAATTGAAATCTCAAAAATAATCTAATTTGGTAAAATAAAATAGCACTAAATTATTTCCTTAACTAAAAAACTAAACTTTACAAATATTTCCTTAACTATAAAACTACATTTTACAAAGCCTGCATATTTGTATTTATGTGTAGAATCCTAGCCCTAGTTAGGTGTGTAGAGATTTGAAATGTCTGCCTAAGATATTAAAATGTAATAATATTGAATACTATTACATTTTATTAAAATGCATTAAAATATTGTAAGTTTGAAGAATGAAATAAAAAAACACAACATCACGTCACTCATCTAAATATTTTCCATGATACTATAGATTTTTAGCTGCAACAGAATTGGGGAGTCCTTTCTTTTTTCTCTGGACCACAATCCAAGAGTCATCCAAATCCAAATCCTCCGAACAAGGTGAGAGGGGAACCTCACCTGATGCCTCAACCAAGGAGGTCTCGCGAAAAGAGGGAACAACAGCACCCCCAGTTGTAGACGGCCCACCAGCAACAGCAGAAGACCCTGCCTTAGACGACACACTAGCTACAGATGGCACACCAGCAACAACAGCAACCCCTACCTCAGATAGCACACCAACAGCAGCAATAACCCCAAGCATGGGAGACACATCAGCAGCAAAAGAAGTAAAAACAACAGGAGCAACAAAAAGCTCCAACTCCACAGAGGAACCATCCCCTTGAGACGAACAGTCCTTCGATGTAGCACTGATTGTCAGGTGATCCATGAGAGCGTCCTTCCACCAAGTAGTAACCCCCTTGCATCATGAGAGAGGACAACCAGAGGCTAAATGACCGGTAGCAAAACACCTTCTACATCTAAAAGGAATTCCCTCATAATCCAAAAGTTGTTTCCAAGGCCTTTCCCCTACCATCAAGACCACATCCCCATGAAGGGGTTTAGAAATGTCAATGTCCACAAGGATGCGAGCAACCGTGGAATGTCCCATGAAGGAGGCTGTAGAATCGACCTTGAGGAAGTGGCCAATAACATTACCAATGTTCTCATAACAAGTATCCTCCCAGAATTAGAGTGGGAGATTTGGGAGACGGAGCCAAATAGGTCTAATATGGACCTCTTTTAAGTTACTTGCCATCCCTGATGTGCATTCCATTAAGACACCAAAAAAATGAAACAAAATGACACAAGCAACATCAAATACGAAAGGACAAATGGCGGATAGAGTGTCTTGTCACACAGCAAGCACCATATTATTTATTGATTTGGGAGATACCCCCAAAATGGTAGCACTTACTATAACCAAATATATATATATATATATATATATATATATATATATATATATATATATATATATACCAAATATAAATTGAACATAGCCAAGTTTTCTACACTGGAGTGCATGCATGCTTATTATGATAGTAAAATTACTTTTTTTAATGAAAAACTTTTACCAAATATAAATTCAACATAGCCAAGTTTTCTACACTGGAGTGCATGCATGCTTATTATGATAGTAAAATTACTTTTTTTAATGAAAAACTTAAAATCTTGAACAATATTTAAAATCTATGCCATCAAATCTTTACATCTTCAAATAATGTCATACTTATTATTAAACTATTTTCATTCTAAATTCTTTCCTCCTATAAAACACTACTCACCTCAAAATAGTACTGTTTGTTTAATTTTGAAAGAGATGTCTTGTTTTTTTTGTTGTCAGAATTATTCTCTGCCAAAAGAAAGCCACAAAACAAATTTATTTGCTTTTGTCACTCACACTACCAGTAAACAACCATAAACAGAGCTCACAACAGCTTAGCTCTTTGTTAATAACCATTTGTTTTAAATAATCCCCTTATTCCACAAAGATAACTAACTTTTAACAAACAACTTCAAAGGCTTTACTAAATATAGATTAAAAACAAATTATTCATATAAAACTATAGAAAACTGAGAAATACATTAAATATTGGAGAATTTTTTGTTTAAGTAATAATAGTAAGTACTTTTAAAGAACATGATATTAATTATTTTAATTAATCTAATATTGTGGTTTAGTAATAATTTTTTCTAAAGATAAAAAATTGTTTATTGTTTCAAATTTGTAACTATTATATTTGTAGAACTAAATTTATAAGGAAAATTTTATGTGAACTCATTTTGAAATGTCTTGAAGAATAAAATAAAAAATGTAATAACATGGCGAAATATTTTTCATGATACTGTAGATTTTTAACTTTTGACTAAATAAAATTGAAATCCTAGATTTTTAACTCTTGAGTAAATAAAATTGAAATCCCAAAAATAATCTAATTTCATAAAATAAAATGTGTAGAACCCTAACCCTAGTTGGGTATGGAGAGATTTGAAATGTCTACCTAAGATATTAAAATATAATAATATTGAATACTATTACAATTTAAAATGCATTAAAATATTGTAAGTTTGAAGAATAATTACACAATATAATAACAATAACATATTCATATTTGCAAATTTGGGGATTAATGTTAACCCCTTAAGATGTTGGAAGGAATTGGATAATCTGTCTAGGACCATCAATGATTGTATTCAAAAGGAGGCCCTTAACCCCACATGATGGATGGTGTGATTTATATTTTTGCCTGGAGTAGTGTTTTTTCGTGCCTTCCTGGCATAAAGGGAGGACGTGGCTTGGAGGACAGTAGCAGGAGTCCTACTCACTCTTTTGTGATGATGTGGCAGACTGAGTATTATGTGTACCTTGGGTTAATTAGTATGAATCATGTTTAGCAGAAAGATAGTTGTAAATGGTCTTGTCAGCCTCTACTTGATGTGCTGGTTTCGTGGGGTTCGCATGAGTCAGGTCCTGACGACATTTATGATCCAAACGTGCTTGGATTCTGGATTTGCGTGCATAGGATGAAAAAGAAACTAAAATTTATTTTTCTATGCACTTCTAGATTATTTGCTCGACATCTTCCTACTCTCTACAACAGCTTGTTTTGCGGGTAATTTGTTTCAGTTTGCTTCTGGGGTTTTAGTTTTGAGCTCTGGAGGCATAGGAAAATGGGGGGGATAAAGTGAGAATGGAGCCAATGAATTGTAATGAATTCAAAGAGGACCTACATGTCTGGAGCATAGTGTATGAGGGAGAAGTTACTGCTTTCCTTGAATCGCTGAATGGTTATGATGAAAATATATCGACCCAATTTGTTGAATCGTGGGATGGGAGTCGAATGGTGAAAGTTGGCGGGGTCCAATTCGTTGTCTCTAAGGACTCCATTACTGCTGCAACTGGTTTTCCATGTTCAGGGAACAGACTCAAGAAGCAAACTCATGTCCCAGACATGGAGGGCATGAAACTATTCTATAAAGAGGGGGAGAAACAAATTCAGCTTCAGGGAGGCTTTGAACGTGAGAGTCTGGTCTCTCCATGGAACCGGGTATGTTTTTTGATTTAAATGAAATATTTTACTCTTGAGGGTAGATACAGAGTGTTCTACTATTATCATTTTGCTTTCTTAAATCATTTTCGCCATAAAAGACTGGTGAATTTCCCCTCTGTTGTGTGGTTACACAACACGCCCCATTTTAACTTGGCAAAATAGGGACCCAACTTTTTGGCTTGGCTTGTGTTGTCTACTTTCTGGCGGTTTGGTAAAAATGAGTCAGGTGCATCATCATCATGATATTCGATGAGGTTGGTCATCATCATGAGGTCAGTTTGTCAAAGTTCATATTTTGTTTCTATGACCTCATATTTAGAAAGAGCTTGAAATTCCATGCAGGTTTCCCTTTTACATCACTTGAAAATTCATCCATATGTGGAAGTTATGCACAGTCAAAGTTTTGGTCAAACCTGATATTCGCAGGAGGATCATCATATTTTTATCCTCAGTCATGTTGTCAAGATCATCATGATCTTGATCTATCACCCGATAAAAATCATGCAGTCCCAATATCCGGACGTCAATTTTGGGTGATAGTGTGTTTTACCCGTCAAATGACCTTATGCGCATCGTGAGCATCATGTTTTGAGTGTAACCCGATATTTCATAACAACAAGCATCATGATATTATAACATCACCTGATATTATAATATCATGCTCATATTTTAAATATCACCCTAGCGTTAACCTGATGATGACCTCAACTCATCCTCATGCTTCGAAGACGGAATATGATGGTTACGTCATCATGATATTCGATGAGGAGGATCATCATATTTTTATCCTGTCATGTTGTCAAGATCATCATGATCTTGTTTGTCTACCTGATATTTCGTAATGTCCTCCTGCCGAGAAATATCACCTTATGCTAAATATCCTGATGACGTCATCCTAACCTGAAAAATGAAGAAGCAAATATCAGGATGACATCATCATCACATTTTCCTTCGGCAGGATATTTCCTAAATATGATCAGGTTCGCGAATATGACGATGACGTCATGTTCTAAGTTTAACAAAAGCCCCGGATATCCTGATGACATCATCAGGACATTCGAGGAGGGGGAGCATCATATTTCACGATATCCTGCAGCTAGATAAAAGACATAGAGTTGTCCATCAGCATGGTTTTAACTGTCGGCCGAGCTTTGAATAGTCACCCCGATGGGAGTAGTCACCCCGATGAGGGGGTGATCGGTATTGTTTTCACCATCGGCCAAGTCTGGATTTTTCTCGCCGATAGAACATGTCTTCCCGATGGAAGGACATCATCATGATTTTTGGCGTCAGTATAAGTTTAACCGTCGGCCTAATGTAAAATTGTCATTCCGACAGTGTGTAGTCACGCCGATACATACATGCATAATATACAGAGCCGGATTCGAAGGAAAGTTAAAGGTAGTTTTTTCTTTTGTATATTTTGCGATGTATATGCACTATTTTGAACCCGATATACATGAAAATGGGCGGGAAAATAGAGCGATAGAAATTTGAAAGCCCGACTGCCTGATTTTTGGTCAACGATGGTTGACCCGATTGTTTTTTTGACGCTGTTTATGCATTTAGTGCATAATTTCCACAGATTTGGGGCTCGATTTGTCTCTAGCTGCACATTTTGGAGGCATGTTTAATAAAACGTTTAAATTCCTGTTGTTTATCCACATGATGCTGGACTTAATGTTTGTCTGTTTATTGCAGGAAGTCCCGGAGCTGCTGTTGCTGATAATTACAAAGTTGCACATGAAGGCAACATGAACCAGAAATGAGGAGGATATTGTCAAATATGTTGTTTGCCAGCTGGAGACCGAATCAAATCAAAGATGCTGGAATATTCTGTGCCAGCTGTACATTTGCCAACTAGCGAAGCATGTGCTTTTCATCTAGACCGTTGATTATTATGAGAGGATCCTGAACCTTGGATCATTGTAACTGTTTTCTGGCATTTGTTCTATATAAGAGCCAGATCCTGAGCTGTAAAAGAGAGAAGAGGGGGAGATAGATAGATATATCTGGCAATAAGGCTAACATTAGAGAGAGAGAAAGAGATACACAGACACATCTGGCACATTAAGGCCAATTACTGTAGAATAAAATACGAGGTCGAATTGCTGAGACTAATGAAGACTGAATTGTTGAAATGTCAAGGTTCTTTCTTCAGATCACTGTAAATGTACCTGTTCTTGAGCATACTGAATGGATATGAAGTTTCAGATTACATCCTGAGTGTAAATTTTACGTAATCTTCATGTTGATTTCTGGATATGTACTGGTGAATGCTGTGTTCAACTAGAAGTGCTTTCATTTCATTACATGTTGTTGTCAACTTTTCCTTTGAAGATTTGCACTGGATCATGCGGATTTGTGGAATGTCCTGGTGAAGTATGATTCTAGTTTCCTTCTTTTCATTGCATGTATGGGAGCTTGTATGTGGATCAGTGATCTCAGTCAAGTAGTTTTGGGAATCTCATTCTTTAACCCTTTTCCTTTATTTTAATTTCATAAATTCATCACCATAACTGCAAGTCATGACAAATAATAAGCAGAAATAGAGAGGTATGCTGAAATCCCGTAGGTAACTGAAAATCATTAGCATATTTGAGTTAAATGCATGTAGTATTGAAAATATCATGCAAAGAATCATAAATAATGGTAGAAATCATGCAAATATTAGCCTGTAAGCACATTATTTGACTAAATTCACAGTGCAGAGGTAGAATTATTGGAGATTTATGCAGAGCAGGCATATAGAGCAGGATATTTGGAGAAATAATGATGAACTTTGCAGAAATACGTAAGGCCCCTGAATGGAAAACAGCAACACACATCAACCACTGAGTAACGTCAGTAGATTAAGACCTAATCACCGGAGACTTGGGATCATGAATTCTTTGAATTCATCGTATCTTTCAAGATGAGTAAAGGTTGTTGTGTAACTTTTATTCTATGTTTGTTTATGAGCTGTTTCTCAACAATCATGAAAAAACACCCTCCTTCCTGTTATCCATCCTTGAAGCTTCTATAATGCACACCAAAAAAGCCCGTGAAGGGGACCCAGAGGTGATTTCTTTGCCCTTACACCAAGGCCTAATCTTTCATTTGTATCAATACCATTTGGCTCTGTGTCCGCCTAAAACCCCTGCTACTCGACCTGTGGAGGATAGCTCCAATGAAGACACCGAAGATTAAATTCCCCTAAGTGTGTCTTGGGAAGCCAACCACTTCGATGGCCTCTCAGCCCACCTCCCCATCTAACCTTCCTATGAGCGGTCCCTCTGGCCCTTTGTCTAGCCCACATGTGTCAAAAGCAACCTCTTTTTCGAAGGTTATCTTGGGCAGCCGAATTATGGGACAAACCTTTGAGCCCTCTCAGGACCAGTCTCATGTTATAGTTGTTGAGGGCTTGTGTAACCTGAAAAATAGAAACCCCGTGTAGGATAACAAAAAATGTAAGAGAGGGAGTCTTGTACAAAATAAAACTGAGAAAAAGAGATGTAGTGAAGGGGATGAGAAGAAAGGTGCTGAAGAGACAAATAAAAAGTAGGGGAAACAGGGGAAGGAGGAGGTTATGTTTGTTAAGGAAAAAGCTTTGGGAAAGGGTGGCTCTGTCAGAAGACCAAGTATAAGGAGATCCTCTAGATTGGTGGGAGGTACACCCCAGGGAATAAAGATTGTTGATTATTCCACTGCCTCTAATCGGGAAGACACTGTGCAAGAAGTGGATATTAAGGGAACCAAAACCACCTCTATGTAGGAACAGGAGGGTGCGAGCCACTTTGCTTCAATGAACAACTCATTCTACGACACTAATAATGAAGATACTGAGGTGCAGGAAACCCCCGACAAGGAAGTTATGAGTGCCAAAAGGGATGTGGATAACAAGAAACTGGAAAGGGAGCTTGCTGAAGTCAATTCTCGCCTGTCCGTGATGGAGAATAAAGTCAAGACTCTGGTTAAGTTGATTCTGAGGTCATCCCACAAGGTTGCTGATGCCTTTTCTTTTCTGTAGGTGGACCGAAAGAAGACTGTGGATTCTCTGTTGGAGGATTAGGAAAATTTAATCAATATGATTTCTGATGACTGGAAATCTCTTCTTAGCTAAGCAATTCTTGTTTTATTTCATTACAGACTTGTTTAATGTTTTGTTAGTTTTTGATGAACTGTTAATCAGCTGTTAGTCGACTATTGGTGGCCCTGGGCCTATTCTGTTGCCGTTTGGCTTTTGTTATCGGGTTCTGCTCCCGTGCTAGCAACTTATCTATATCAAAAATATATTCATATTTAAATCACTATAGTATTTTATCTTAGTCACTTAATTTTTTGTTTAAGTAATAATAGTAAGTACTTTTAGAGAACATGCTATTAATTATTTTAAATAATCTAATATTGTGGTTCTAAAGATAAAGAATTGTTTATTATTTCAAATTTGTAACTATTATATTTCAGAACTAAATTTATAAGGAAAAATTTATGTGAACTCATTTTGAAATGTCTTGGGTAAATAAAATTAAAATCTCAAAAATAATTTAATTTGGTAAAAATAAAATAGCACTAAAATATTTCCTTAACTATAAAACTAAACTTTACAAAGCCTGCATATTTGTATTTATATGGAGAGCCCCGGCCCTAGTTGAGTGTATAAAGATTTGAAATGTCTGCTTACAATATTAAAATGTAATAAACTCTTGAGTAAATAAAATTGAAATCCCAAAAATAATCTAATTTCATAAAATAAAATGTGTAGAACCCTTTTTAATAGTATTATTAATATTATAACTTTGTCCCTTTGACAAAAATGTTTAGCTAATGAAGTAAAAAATTAAATTCATAAAAACTGATGATTCTTCCTCTCATAATTATCGCCATCTATTTAGGCATGACTTATGGGAGACAAAATTTGTGTTCATAATTTGTTTACTTGCCACATCCTCCCCTCAAACCAAAATTCTCTCCACATTTATAGCTTTTTGTTACACTCTCCGACAATCCGGGTAATTTTTTTGAGCCAATGACAATACAGATAAATCATTTTTCAATAATTTTTTGTTAAAAATTTATCATGTTGACATAGGAAAAGTATAAATTTAAATCAAATTTGCCCCACACGAAAAATAATCATGTCTTTTGATTGGTTTACAATTAATAAATTAATAACTAGATAAGTGCAAATTGCAATAGTACTGGCGAAGGCAGGTACTAATAAAATTATTTCACTATCTGTTGGGTGATGAAATATTGTTGCATTATCAAAATTGAGTTTAACTAGATGGGAATGAAAGAAAGCACTAATGAGATTAAATTTAAACACATGTCAATGGTTGATTGCATCACCTAGCTTCATATATCAATATGAAACTAAAAGTGAGTAGTTTATTGGTGAGGTTGTTCTTTTTAACATTATCTATTTGTGATATAAAGTATTCTTAATATAATTTTTAATTTTATTTCTAAAATATTTAAAAATAATAAAATAAAGAGAAGAATTTATTTTAAATATTTGAAATCTACTTAAATAATCATACATAATACTATAAAATTAATATTATATATCATTTTTTAATATTTAATCTTTTAACATATTTTAAAAAACCCTTAAAGTTAAAAAGAAAAAAAGACTATATGTAAAGACTTATATATTATATAAATATGTAAAACAAAATTGTATATAAACAATATTATTAATTTAAAATTAAAAATTTGATTATTAATATGCTTTTTTCTAAAAACAATAAATATATTTAGTTAACTTTCTATAAAATTATACAATCACTAATATATTATTATTATTATTATTATTATTTATTGGTAAGATGAGCTAAAAGCCCCAAGATGGAGGTCACAAGGGGGACCTCCTCCGTAACAACAAACTCGACTTAAAATCCACTTAAACAATTGAGAAACCACAAAGAAACTGCCTAAACAGAAGAGAAAGGGAGAAACTAAATAGAAGGGGAAGTGGAAAACAAGCCCACACAAAGAATCTAAAAGCAATTAAGAGATAACAAAACCTTGACCAAAAGCCAAACTACCTAAATTCTTTTGTTGTTCCACAAAAGAAGATCATCCATAGTCCACTAGGATCCCTCATCCACTGCTTCCCTGCCTTCAATATGAAGTTTTTCTATTTCTGGCTTGTGCCCTTTCTTCTTCTTTAAAGGGTCACAATCTGGTTTGGATTTGTTTCTCAGTATTTGAGCAATCGACCACTTCCTCAAAGGTTCCAACATAAAATCATGTCCTAAGAAATCAGGTTCCACAGCATCAAGATCCTCCATGAAAGGATAGGCACCATCCGAATCAAAACCTTCATCCACTATCTCAGGAAAAGTCACGAGTTCTTTGACAAGATTCAAAGTGGAAGGCAAGAGTTACGAAGTCACAACCGGCCCAGGCTCAGGCTGAGATTCCAGAAACTTGCCATGATTATGCTAAATAAAATCTGCATTCAGAGATCCAGGTTTCTGACCCATTTCTTAAGATTGATGCATCTAGTGCCAGGCACTCTTGGATAGGTGTAGGCCCCAATATTGTGCCCCATCTTGTTGTAATGAAAGCATCAAAAGGGAAGGCCTTCAAAATTTAAGAATTACAACCAAGTGCCAAAAGATGAATATATTCAAATGGAACTAGAGAGAGGTTTATAAATATCCACAAGGGCACAAATCCTGGTATACCTGCACAAAGAAACCCCCTCATCCGAGTCAAGCTTGACAAAGGACCCCACCTGGTTGATCAGATTGCCAATAAGATTTGGATCCCTCATGACCAAAGGGAGATTGTAAAGCCTGATCCAGATAGGAATCTCTCAGATTTTATATGTAGCAAGGTCAAAGAAGGGGGTCCAAGGAGTAAGGAACAAGCCAAAAAGCCCAAAGAACCAAGGACCGTTCTGCAACACAAAATTACAATCTACAATAGAAGAGAAAATAAGCAAGAAGAAGCCAAAATCCAGAGAATGGATCTTAGGAGTATTCAAGTTTCTTCTGTGATTGATTATTTGAAACAATTGTAAAAGCTTAATAAGTTACCACAATTACTCTAGATTTATACTTAAACCAAAATCACCAATGAAACTATGAAAAATATAGAATTTGACATAAACATGATTTTATACCTTCAAACTCCAATTCCTCCTTCGTGTTCCATTGTGTCCTATCTTCTCAAGATCTTGTTGATTATGATAATGCTCTCAGAATTGCACTTTTTGTTTTCAAGATGACTATGAGATGAATGGACTTGTGGATTTTATGCAATGTGAATAATCCTACAATGCTCAACTATGATGAAGATGAGATAAAGCTAATGCAATGGTATTGATAATGATGAGATGAGGATAATACTACTATGAAGCTAAATGGAGATAATGATAATGATATGCAAATGGGGGGCCAAAGGCATGCTTGAATACTTGATATAATTTTTGCAGCATGGAAGTACGATTGCTCTTTTGATGCAAAATGAAGGTGAGGAGCTTCCTTTTATAGGCCAAGGATGGCTCAAATCCAAGTGTCAAAAGATCCATGGTTGAAGAATAAGTCTTGTGACATGTGCGGTCAAGATCAAATTGGTTGGATGAGGGGAGACAAAGATGGAAGATGTTCCTACTATGATGACAAGGTGGAGGAATATGAGGGACAAGGAGCCACATGGCGTGATGTTCACAAAGACCAATGAGATAAAGATGGAAGACCATGAGAGAAATATGGAGGAAGGAGTCTTTGTTTGTTGGAATGTGAGAGGGAATGTAGGATTCATGAGACAGGTGTCTCATAGTCAACATTAATCATGGTGATGTGGAGAAACCAATTTCTACAAAGTAGGGATGGTTGAGAGGATAAATACCTAATTAAATATTAATAATATTTAATTTATGGAGCAACATGGTGAGGTGTCGACTGATGTGGAGGGTGACATGGATGAATGATGTGGATTTTAGACATAGGACTTTGTCTTAGAAGAATAATTAAATAATGATGATTATTTAATTAGAGACGACTTTAGAGGAATTTTAAGATATTTAATTGTTGGAAGAATGTGATGAACGTGAACCAAATAAATAAATTAGTATGTTTATTTATTGATAGAGGAATAAGAATAAAATAAATATAAAATATTTATTTAATTCATCTCGAGCCATTTTTAGGTGTATACATCTCCAAACATATTTAATCCAATCCATAACTGAATCAAGGGACGGTTGCTTCCACACGAATCTGATAATCAAAGAACAACTGCCAACATCTACCGAAATAGAGTTAACACACTCATCTGAAATGTGAAAGTCCAATGGTTCTGAAATGTCCCTTAACTGATTTTAATCATAAATTTCAGATCTGAAACATAAATTTGTAAGATATTTCAAAAAGACACAAATTTCATCAAAACTAATCAACTAGTCTCACATAGAACAACACACCAAATCAACTGAAACACTCCAGAAAGTTATTATTTGAGTTTTTTGATGAAAATAACATGGAATCAGGTCTGAGACATTGATTAACAGCCACAGCAAGCACTATAAACTTATACAACCAAAAACTATGCAAAACCCACAAAACTATGCATCATGTTTACACGGAATATCACTACAAATGTCATAAACTGACGTAGTTTGATTTTCCCATAGGAAATATACAAAATTTGATTTGATATAGTAGGAATAACATCAATGATCACCTACAAAACTCAACATCAAACTTCTACAATATTACCCACAACACCAATTGCAAACTGCACACAAACTGGATTACACAATGTGTATTTCAACACCTAGATACTGCACATGCAACACTTCCTGAGATCAAACCATCAATAGCCAACTTCTCCAATCTGATATATACCTATGAAATGGATGAAATACAACTCCTACAATAACATGCAACCACAAATACACAAAAAGGCAACTACAACTATGAAAATAAACACTGCCGGCACCGCCGAAACACCATAAACACAACTCAAACTGATAGAGTTGATCTCTGATGCCTAGGATGGATGTACAGAAAAAACAACACAACTATCCATGTGCTACACAATAGACACACCATACAATGCTCCAAAAAACACTGAAACAACATCTACAAACACCTACAAAACCCCAATACTGAAAACTGCCAAACTCCCCTAAATCTTTCAGCACAAATGCAACCTCTGGATGAGATTGCCCTCTATAACCCAAGGCCTCCCGTCCCCATAGTATCTAAAACTCATAGGCTCTCGTCGACAAGTTCCAGCTCCAATGGTCCAACACCCACTGAGAAATCCACAAGCTAAACAACTTTGTGAAGAAAAAATGATCAAATAGCAATAATGCCCAAATGGAAAATGCCTTTTCTTTTTATCATACCATAGCTCCAAAGGAGGCACCAAAATCCCAACACCTTGCTTGTGAAATTTATTTTTCCAATTAAAATTGCCTTTCGATTCCAAAAATCAGATTTGTCCATTACAAGAAAGGCAATAATAGCAATATTCCCTATTATGCCAAATTCAATTTGAAAATAATAAATCACATGCCTCACTTGTGCTGGCACCACTAAAATATTTATTAATTTAATATTTATTTGTTTGAGGGATGAATATTGCATCGGAACAATATAAATATTAAATAATAATATTTTACGAAGTTGTGTTGTTACCTCTGACTTACTATTTTGGGACAGTACAAGGACTTACTATTTTTAGTAAGTGAGCTATTTTTGAAAAAGGGACATGACAGGTTCTTCCAACAAAACAACTTTTGCATCCTCAACTGTGAAAATATTATCATGAGGGTGTAACTCCTCCAAGGCAGAGAGAGGTGGATCAGGCGGCTTGGGCAGAGGAGGAATAGGATTTGACCTCCAAACCTGCTCCACACATAAATCAGTGCATTCATGAAATGGATTGGCCTTATTCTTACAATCCATTAGGGTTTTTGAAGCCAAACAAGGGGATACCGCCCTAGACGTAGGCCCATCAGCTGAAGCCCTACCCAACGGGTCAAAGGCAAGAGTGGATGAAGGCTGAGCCGACATTCCTTGATCCATCAACTTACCAGATCACATCGAATATCTCTACCAATGCTCACCAATCTCAGCCACCCAGGATTTGTCACGGCATGTGCCCCTATTATGACCAACATTCTTGCTTTTCCTCGTCGTACCTTCAATTGCTCCAAAGGCCAAAACCCTCACTCCTGCACTGCCCGCTCCTCTGCATTTTTTCACTCCATCGCTGCCCTCGCACATCATCTGAACTCAATAAATCACTAATATATTATTAATTATATTATTCTATTAATATTTAAAATAATAATTTTATAATTAATATATATAATGAACTTGTAATTAATATATACAATGAATAAAAACTAAATATTAATATGAATATTATATTAAATATATTAATATTTAGATTATTATAATATTTTAATATTTAATATTTATACACAAATATATATTAATATTTCATTTTACTATAATATAACATAAATATAAATACATAATTTAATACAAGGGTTTTTCAAAATGTCTCCCGCTCCTCTTCCCGCCCATGAGCCATTTGTTAAGGTTTGCAGGGTTCGTCTACTACTAGCACGTTGTATGTTGCAAGGACTTCCTCTATTGCTGCTGTCGTTGGTGCGCCATGCATGACAGAGGGTTTTTTTTGTTGTTGGTGCGCCGTCAGTGATAGAGGGTTTTTCTACTGATGGTGCACCATTCGCAGTTGGGGTTGCTATTGTTGGTGTGTCATCCATGAATGGGGTTGTTGTTGCTATGATGTCCGTGACTAGAGGTTTTTTTGTTGCTAGGTTACTTGGTTCTACTATTGTTGTGGTACATTCTATTATTTTGGGTTCTTCTGCAAATCCAAAGATTAGCTCTTTTGCTAATGTTGCTCACACTTGAGTCTCATCTCCTCAGAAGAGGGTTGTCCCTACTACTATTCGTGTTGCCCCTGTGACTGGGAGTAAGGTGAAACCTTCTGCTCTACCTCCCCCTATTGTGATTTTAGGGGATGAAGTGTTAAAAAAAGAGAAGTTTTTTTCTCAGAAGGGTTTGATATGCAGATTTGATAGACTTTGGCCATGGCTCCAAGATCTGAACATTTGGATTTCTAAGCAGTGGCACCTTCTTACGAATGGGAAAATTGAAATTTACCCATGTGCTAAAAGATTCTTTGTAGTTGCATTTGATTCAGTCTTTGATTGAAATGCTATTTTTGTTGGTCGCTCTTGGTTTTGGGGACAACATGCATTGTTACTAAAGCCTTGGGTTTCTACTATTAGCTAGTATTAGTTCCAAATACAAATATCTAAGGTACCTTCCAGTTGGGAAGTTATTACAATATAAAGAGTCTAACTAAAGATAACAACTACTATCCCATACATATGGGATAAATACTTTATTCTAACTAGTGAGATGACTTACAAAGCATATGCATCAAATTAATACTAGCTAATACCAACTAATATACTAGCTAATATCAATTACATATAGTAGAATAGGGTTTGTAACACATTGGATAGAGTTTTTATGGGTCATTTACAAGTTGAGTACTATTACACTGGCGAAATGCTATTAGACTAAGGAATTAAGTAGATTGTATTGATGTAATAGATTACTTATGGTTAATACAAGGCTCAACTTGTCTCTTTGGTGTTGGACTTTTCCAAAAAGGTTTTGTCCATGTATATCAAGTTTTTTGAGTTTTCCTATTTTAATTTGTTGATATATGTTTCTACATACTTCTTTGTGTTAATTTAATCGCCAATGACATGCTACTTTAATCAGTAAATTAGATTTGTTCACTATTTATTTTTAATTGTAGGAGTTTGCCTTGTTTCTCAACACTTAATCCATTTTCATGAGGATGAGTTTCTTGCTATATTGTTTCCAAAAAGCTTGAGTGGTAATGCATTTACATGGTTTTATTCATTTCCTTATTCTTCTATCACTTCTTTTTTGGATTTGGATAATGCTTTCATTAAATAATTTCACTACAATAGTAAGCCTAATACATAAATTGCTTGAATCATACATTTCAAATTAAAAAAAATGAGGAAATAAAGGATTATATGTTAATTTTTAAGCTTCGATTACTAATATAAGTTTCACATTACTAGATGATGAGCTTAAAATTTTATTTATTTATGGTTCACTTCCATTCCTTAAACAATAAGCATTTTGTGAGCCTTATCATTCATTTTTTGGTTTATGTTCTATTGTATGCAAACTAGGCATTCTTTATTGGAAAATCCTCTTTTATATTATAAAGTTTCTAGCACTTCTCCTTATTCCCAAGGGGTGCCACCAATGCCAAATTAGAAAATGAGGGAAAGGAGGAAGAATTTTGTGTTAATCATAATGATGATCGTCGTGCATACATACAACTAAAAGAATTTAGATATGATGGAAGAGTATACCAAGGATATAAATAATCTTGCATCAACCAAAAAACATTTGCTTTATGTTTGTTTAGGTTTTGTAGTTCTTAGTTCTTTTTAGTCAACTTTCTCGTTGCAGTTAAATTTTCTAGACATAGTCATAAGATAATGTACTTAAACTAGTAGACAAAACTAGCTACTTGATAATGCATATACATTAGATCATCATTAGATTCTATATGTAGCATCATCAAGATGTTTAAAGAATGTCCTTGTGTCATGTTTTGTATTTCATGTTATATTATAAGGATAGCCATCAAATTAGCCAAAAGAGGTTTATAAGGTGTGCACCATGTTTGTGGATTTTGTGCCAATTGTTAATATCATTGGTGGAATTATTGGTCCCAATGTGGTTCATGTTTAATGCCACATTGAGTTTAGAAACATATATCATGTTATATATGAGAGGAAGACTATTTACACATATTCAATGGGATTACATGCAATTCCAAGGAAAAATTTACAAAGATATTTTAATAATGATCCCTTAATGCTTATCCTAATTGCATTGGGGATTGTACCACATTTTTAGTTGGTGTAAGCTTACTACACTAACATTCACTATAAAAAAGTGGAGAATAATTTAGAGTAGTGGGATGGAAGTGGGCAAGAGAGTCCAAAAGTTTAGAGAAGATAAAATATATAAGATTAACCCAAGGAAATTCATGTTTGAGATTCATACTCTTTTTAGTGCATGATTTGTGTTGTAATTGAAGGCTAAGGAATAGATCTAATTGTAAGCCCTAGTAGTAGTAATTGTTGATGTTTTCTAGACTGTGAAGTAATACAATATTATTGTTAGCTTATTATCATATTGTTGGGTGTTAATTTAATTTGGTT
Organism: Cunninghamia lanceolata; assembly: GCA_027924645.1. Classification (NCBI taxonomy): domain Eukaryota; kingdom Viridiplantae; phylum Streptophyta; class Pinopsida; order Cupressales; family Cupressaceae; genus Cunninghamia; species Cunninghamia lanceolata. The sequence continues at coordinate 1,669,612 of BSBN01001526.1, forward strand.
GTACATGTTTGAGGAGTGTTTCTGTTAAGGCTATATAGTTGTATAGTCTTTCATTAGATCATTCTTTTGTGACAACATCCTTTTGAAAGGAAGTAGATAAAACTAAATGATTTCCCACTTAATCTTTAGGGGTAAGTGCATGGAAATGGGGTACAAAAAGGGGGTCAAAAGTGGCCACCTTTTTTTTTTTTTTTTTTCCCTCTGAAATCAGTTAAAGCTGAACTTGGATGAGTAATTCAAGTTGTGTACACTCAAAATTTGAATATATGATAAGAACAAGAATTGTATACTTACTCAAAATCTAGTTTCTAAAATATTAAAGATTTTAGAAAGGTGTTAAAGTTAAGAGGGTGAAATATTGAGTGCACACAAAAGTGTTCATGTTTTTATCACTAAAATATAAGATAGTGTCCGGTGTGCGCCCCCTATTTTTTTGCTACATTAGGTATTTTTAAAAACTATTTGGTGGAAATGTAGCTAAGAGTGAGTACTACAAGTTATATATATTTTTATATTTTTTATTGAATATTTTTTTTTGCATTTTTTTGAAGTGGATGAATCCTTAAAATTACATCACTAAGCACGCATGTTACATAACTTGTACAAAACTAATTAAAAATATAAATTTATTTTATTGAATGTATATAGAATGAAGTGTAGAAGAATCCTATATATTTTTTTTCCAAATTTGGATAAGTGAGTCAAAAGTTATTAAAAAATTCAATACATATGTACTGGAGGAATATAGATACACTCTTCAAAGAAAATAAAAATAAATACCTTAACTTACTCAAAATATTAAAAAAATTGTATGGCTAGAAAGATAAGAAGTAGCTCTTTATTTTGGTGGTGGTTTTGTAAAATTTTATTGCAAAACATGTGAACCTGATGAGGTTGAAGTTTGAATTTGAGTTGTTTTATGTTGAAAACACAAATTTAGGAGCCATAATAGATGTCCAACCCTTATGATTCTAAATCCAAGCCTAAATGGGAAAGGATCATATATATTTTGAATTCAAGGCATTAAAAATACATACATGTTAAAACATGTATGATTTATGCCTTTTGTAATGCAAACCTATTTTACTGAAAAATCTCAAGGTTGGCCACTAATTTGTATCCCATTTCCATGCACTTACCCTTATATGAGAGAAATGCTAATTAGACTAGGATCTAAACAATTTCAAAAAGAATAAAAAATGCAATAACATGTAACAACTAAAATCAGACATGACATAGTATATACCATAGAAAAATCCCTTCAAGGAAAAACCTAGCAATAAATGAGCACTCAATGTATTATCAATAAACACTAATACCATGGTTACAATACAATCTCTGAGTATCCCCTCTTTCACCCAAACACTAACTACGTCTAGAGAAATTATAATAGCATAACCCCCTACAAATACAAGTGCTACACATCTCCATTCTAAGAATCCAATTTATAGACCAATCCAAAAAATAAAAACTACAAATGGTTTCCCAATATCATGTGCTAAAACCATGGACAAATATGGAACCCAAATCATGGCACAAAATCCAACACCCACTAATCATGGTGAGTCAATAAACCTCAAGTAGAATGAAATCTCATGTCATAAATTTCTTCCACCTAAATTGGGCATACCATTTTGGACTTGTCCTCCCTTTAGAAAGATGCTCTTATGTGTCATAAATTGGTCAAAAGTCTTCCTATATTTTCTAGTCTATATTTAAATCCATCTTTTCATGCTCTTATGCATCACATAGTCTCTTACATCTTACAATCTCATTGACGATCTTACAAATCTTGCATGACATTAGATATTTTTACATGATGTCATATTACAAATTACACATAGCATAAAGTGCCACCTCAAGTGGGACACCCTTTGTGCACACATGAATACAAAATAAATAACTATTAACATTAGTAATTTCAAGGTGTGTGACACCTAATCCCAACAATATCTCACTTGTTGTATACCTTGCAAGAGAAAAAGGGAAAACCAACAAAAGTGAACCACCTTCTAAGGGTAGAAATGCCCAGAACCTCACTCCACCATATGAACTTCTCATGTTCACAAACTCCATCATGACATCTACAATGTTCACCAAAGTATCCACCTTCTGGAGCATAACCCTCCTATCCTCCACCATGTCATGAAAAAAATGGTACTACACATCAATATGATTTGTCTATGTGTGAAATGTAGGGTTCTTTGTAAATCTGAGGACACTTTGACTAACATAGTTAATCTAAATTACCCCTTGATTCAACCCAATATCTTATTGCAACCTCTAAAGCTAGAATACCTCCTCCTAGGGATGAGTATCTACCATATACTCTACCTCTAAGTGGAAATAATGACTACAACCTATTTCTTATTCATCCAAGTAATTGTAGCACCAAACAAACCAAACACATAGTCACTTGTAGACATCCTACTATCCACATATCCTTCCCAATCTAAGTGTACAAATACCTATGTATAAAAAATGTTGTATATGTTCTCTAGTGTCTTAAAACACTATTTTGAGTATCACAAACACTAGTATATGCATGCTCTAGGTGACCCAAAGGTGTTATAGTCATCACCAAAACTACTATAGGCATACTCTAGGTGTCTTGAAATGCCTCCCTAATAAAAAAGATAATACTTTATAATGCTCCATAAATATCTAAATGCTCTATTAATTGTTCCCTATTATTTCCTACTAGGATTAACTATAAAATGGCTCAAGAATCCCAATTCTTGGGAGATATCTAGTTTAGTGTAGACCATAGCATACATGAATCTCTCAACTACACTAACATAGGGACATGCCTTATGTACTCCATATAATTGGGTGTGGAAGGATACTGCTCAACTAAAAGTTTTATTCCTACAAGAATATGAAGACTCATTGGTTTGAAATCCTCCATTCTAAAAATCTACAAAATAAAGTCAACATACTTTCTCTAACTTAACCAAAGTTTTATGTTATCTCTATATCATCTATCATCTGCCTCTAAAATAACAATAAAATAATCTAGTTTGTAATCCTCCATGCTAAAATACTCCAAAACAAAGTCAACATACTTTCTCTAACTTAACCAAAGTTTTATTTTAGATCTATTTCATCTAATCCCCATCCCTAAGATGACAATAAAATGATCACCATTATGTTTGGATCTAACAAATCCCAACCTCAAAATATATGAATAAAATTTTTGGTACCACATTCTAAGAGATTATTTGAGTCCATAAAGAGATTTCTTTAGTTTCCAAACTAATTTCTCCTTACCCTTTATGATGTAATGCTCTAGCTGTATCATATAGGTCTTTTCCTTTAGGTCTCCATATAAGAAAGTTATCTTTGAACATCTATTTGCTCAACCTCAAAGTTATATACAACAACAAATGATAAAATAAATGTAATAGATGTAAACTTTGCAACTGAAGAAAAACTAAACTATATTACCTCTACATGGGAATTGTTACCTAGATTTCACTACTAGCTCAATCAGGTAGAGATTTTTAGTTTTTGAAGGAGAAAAAGGTACATTTTTTTTTTCTGCTGTATTATATCCATGTACATATATGGTACAAATTAAGATTACATTGTATTGTTGCATTCAAATGCATTTTAAACTTAAGAGATTGTACACATCTTTTAAAAGATCAACAATTTGTACTGAAAAAATGAGTGTATAAGGTCTCACACAAGCCGTGAGACTAACTGTTTCATTGCAAGTGAAAAGACAAACTATACATTTATAAAAGAACTAAAAGACAAATATGCATATGAGATAGGGTGACTCGTCATTGCTTGAATGACGAGCCTTCATCCTATTGCTGTGTCTTGTGTCATCCTATATTGTCTGGGTGTCCCACATCCAGCTGCTATCTCCTTGCTACCCCTAGTTATCTGCATAAAATTTTAGAAAATTGATGTTAGAGCAATGACGAGGCATCATACATCATATGATATACATCTATAAATATACAATTTGTTTTTCAGATGCAGTAAACCAGTTAGTGTCATAGAGACCTTTCGAAAACAAATCAAGAATATTGACTGCAAGTCCTTATTTTTCTTAACATGTTTGCTTCATGTGCAGATACAGGTGTAATTATGTTTCTGTTTGATTCATCAAGTTACATTATGAGTGGAAGAAATGTGGCTCCCATAAGGGTTGAGCCCAGCTCATAGACCTTACAGAACATTTCAGATGCAATATACAAATGCAAAAACACAGTCTAAGGAGACATTCAAAAGGCAGACCACAGTTATCAAGAGTAGCCACCAACATGAAGACAACATGAGGGTATTGTTTGGTCCATAAAACAATGTGAGAGAAATACAGAGGTCAGATTTGCAACATACTTTCTCTAACTTAACCAAAGTTTTATGTTATCTCTATATCATCTATCATCCGCCTCTAAAATAACAATAAAATAATCTAGTTTGTAATCCTCCATGCTAAATTACTCCAAAACAAAGTCAACATACTTTCTCTAACTTAACCAAAGTTTTATTTTAGATCTATTTCATCTAATCCCCATCCCTAAGATGACAATAAAATGATCACCATTATGTTTGGATCTAACAAATCCCAACCTCAAAATATATGAATAAAATTTTTGGTACCACATTCTAAGAGATTATTTGAGTCCATAAAGAGATTTCTTTAGTTTCCAAACTAATTTCTCCTTACCCTTTATGATGTAATGCTCTAGCTGTGTCATATGTAGGAGTCAAGGACAACATTGAGAGGGGGGGTGAATCAGTGTTGTATGAATTTTAACTTTTTGCAAACTTTATCTTACAAGACAAATACAAAGGAGGACATTAATGATTTGTTGAGTTTATATGCACAAGACTTATGATAACAGATATAAACAAAACATGATCAAACCATTAATATGCACACACAGAAGAAATCATGACACAAGCTTTTTGCCGAGTGGAAAACCCTTAGGGGTAGAAAAACCACTCATGAAGTGCCTCACTGGCTTAACCTTAAAAACTTCTTACAAAGCCTCACTGGCTGAATATTATGTCTCACTGACAAATACAGAGGTCTTCACTAACCACAAGCCTCACTGGCATACTATGCCTCACTGGAAAACCATCACCAATAGAAGTAATAAACAAATCAGAGGGATACTCTGTTTCCATTCAATACAAAACATTTCTTCTCTCACATATGTCTGTCAAATGGCCATTCTATTCAAAATCAATCCTACATCCAGATATGCTCAACAACACTGCATACCTTGTGTGTTTCATCTCTGTCTTTTTATATAGTTGCATCAATACACCTGAAAGAAATATTGTAAATAAAAAGACTCTTGAAGTTCCTAATACAAAATAAAGCCATAAATGGCTTGTTAATCGGGCTTTCTTCTCTAATAAAGACCAAAGCATATATGCAAAAAAAATAAGGACAGATTTTTATGTTATAAATGGCCCATTTAAATACTCTCTATTGGCCTTTTTAAATAAAGCATATTCAATACAAATTCTCCACTAAGAGTCTTGAATGAATCTGGCTCCCATTACAAACTTCAATCCATTTTATAAATAAATGGAAATCTTCAATTTATTTAGGCTCCAAATTGACTTTCAATGTATTTTTTTAAATAAATGGAGATCTTTTTATAAGAGCATTTGATGCCTTCATTTAAATCCATTACCTTGACCACCGGTGACAGTTCATATGATAGGTAGATTAAGGAATTTTGCTATGACACTTAAACAAAAAACCTTCCTTTGATACTTATGTGAGCATCAATGTCTTAGCAACAACAATTTATGCAATCAAACAAATCTTGTGGATATAAAAAGATGATCAATCAACTCATGATGATGATCTCATAAACATGAACTAATATCACTCCTCATAACTCCTGACGATCTTGATGTCCAACATCCATGACAACCTGATATGAAGATCATTCCTTATTGCAGAGAATGCCAAACAACAAACACTTCAAAAATGCAATCATACACCTAGATATCAAATCATGATGAAGAATACTGTGTTTCACTAAGATCAAATGAGCAAGCCATTACCACTGCATAGCATGTCATCTATACCAACCATACTGAACAAGTTGTGATATGATAATGGACTTAGCTCCTGAAAGGTGACCTTTGAAGATATGAACTAATATACACATTAAACATGAGAATCCGTCCTGAGAACAACTCCTGTCAAAACCAACATATTGCAAACCTGCAAGACCTTTTTGACATCAATGACAATAACAATAAAATAATCTAGTTTGTAATCCTCCATGCTAAAATACTCCAAAACAAAGTCAACATACTTTCTCTAACTTAACCAAAGTTTTATTTTAGATCTATTTCATCTAATTCGCATCCCTAAGATGACAATAAAATGATCACCATTATGTTTGGATCTAACAAATCCCAACCTCAAAATATATGAATAAAATTTTTAGTACCACATTCTAAGAGATTATTTGAGTCCATAAAGAGATTTCTTTAGTTTCCAAACTAATTTCTCCTTACCCTTTATGATGTAATGCTCTAGCTGTGTCATATAGGTCTTTTCCTTTAGGTCTCCATATAAGAAAGTTATCTTTGAACATCTATTTGCTCAACCTCAAAGTTATAGACAACAACAAAAGATAAAATAAATGTAATGGATGTAAACTTTGCAATTAAAGAAAAACTAAACTATATTACCTCTACATGGGAATTGTTACCTAGATTTCACTACTAGCTCAATCAGGTAGAGCTTTTTAGTTTTTAAAGGAGAGAAAGGTACATTTTTTTCTGCTGCATTATATCCATGTACATATATGGTACAAATTAAGATTACATTGTATTGTTGCATTCAAATGCATTTCAAACTTAAGAGATTGTACAAATCTTTTAAAAGATCAGCAATTTGTATTGAAAAAACAAGTGTATAAGGTTTCACACAAGCCGTGAGACCAACTGTTTCATTGCAAGTGAAAAGACAAATTATACATTTATAAAAGAACTAAAAGACAAATATGCATATGAGATAGGGTGACTCGTCATTGCCTAAATGACAAGCCTTCATCCTATTGCCGTGTCTTGTGTCATCCTGTATTGTCTGCGTGTCTCGCATCCAGCTGCTATCTCCTTGCTACCCCTGGTTATCTGCATAAAATTTTGGAAAACTAATGTTAGAGAAATGATGAGGCATCATACATCATATGATATACATCTATAAATATACAATTTATTTTTCAGATGTAGTAAACTAGTTAGTGTCACAGAGACCTTTGGAAAACAAATCAAGAATATTGACTGCAAGTCCTTATTTTTCTTAACATGTTTGCTTCATGTGCAGATACATGTGTAATTATGTTTCTGTTTGATTCATCAGGTTACATTATGAGTGGAGGAAATGTGGCTCCCACAAAGGTTGAGCCCAACTCATAGACCTTACAGAACATTTCAGATACAATATACAAATGCAAAAACATAGTCTAAGGAGATATTCAGAAGGTAGACCACATCTATCAAGAGCAACCACCAGCATGAAGACAACACGAGGGTATTGTTTGGTGCATAAAACAATGTGAGAGAAATACAGAGGTCAGATTTGCAAACTAATACAAGGTTCATAGTCATAAAACCCTATGAAATGCAAGAGTATCATGACAGTCTGAAGAAGAAGATGCTCAAATAGCTTATGGAATTGATAATTTAAGGATAGCTGAAAAGAACTCGGACTTTGTACAATTTACTCACTAACACTTCTTCAATCAGAGAAACACTCAAGGCAAACAATAGGATACTATACAACAAATTCCCATACAAGATGTGTTATCTCTTCACACCAATTGTTTTATGATTATCCTCAAACAACTTTGTTTAAGACTATGTCTTCTGATTGTCTCAAGAAGGTGGAGCTCTATAATGGTCAAAGTCCTATTGTTGCAGTCAATGTTCATTATGGATATAACTAGGAAGACTCTCTAGTTTTAAACCATGCCTCAATAGATCGAGGGCTATTTCAAACCATGCATTCTCATACATTCACATCAGAGACAGACCATGATGATAGTGACTCTAAAAGTTCATCAAAGATTGGAGTAGATTTTAGAAAGCCAAACACAAAAGACCATGAAAGGTAGGATAAAGTCCATTATATCATATAAACGAATCACAGAACTATGAAAACCAATTTTTCATTAAGCAGAGAGTATAGGAGTAGCCACCACAGGGGTAACTCTATCAATAGGTCTGGTAATGTTTGCAACAAGTCAAGAACAGGTGCATCAGTCATAAGGCAAAAGGGGTCATCATGTCTCAGAGCTTCCAAAAGCTGAGGGAACAACCCAAGAGATTGTATTAGTGTGAAAGTAGAGTGCTACAGTCATTATGTTCAGAATATTTACAAGCACAAGGTGTTTTAAGGGGGCTCGAGTTAGCAATAGAGGAAATTAAAAAAAAAAGGGGCACTTGATGTCCCTCAAGAGGAGCATAATAAAATTGTGCAAGAGCTTGAAAATGACTTCAGACAGATAAAGACAGAAGCTTATAGAAGGGCAGAAGTTTATGGAGAAAGAGTAAGGAAATCTCTTGACATATAGTGTGAAGACATGATGGTTTTCTCTCCATCATGAAGGTTTTCATATCTTTTTAAGGACTGATCCACAATGATAGAGCCCGTCAAAGCATATAGAAGTCTAACTGAGTTCAAGAAGAATTTACATGTTGAATAGGAGCAGTCCTAAGAGATTGAGTCATGTAGGATAGTGATACATTGGCATGCTAGACTATAAGTGATAATTTTATATTTGCATCAAGGTGCAGGGCTACATAGTTACATATGCAAAAGTTTTGATGATTTAAGAGGGAGAAAAGGAGTTGTGTAGGCCTGTTAGTAGGCTTTCTTGGTTTATAGAGAACTATAACAGTCAATTATGGACAGTGCTGGGAGTAAGTGATCACAGTTTCATTTTATACCATACAATCCAGATGTTCCCACTATGCCAAAAAAACATAGATCAAAGTTCTTTATAAAATCAGGAAGTCACAAACATAAAAAATGAAGGGACTATCATATGGAAGTACCAGAGATGTTGTTGCAGAGTTTAATCAAATGATAGGGGAGTAATATATACAGCTTCATTCAAAAGAATATTACATGCTTATATATCATACAAAAGTCTTCATGAAAAGCTACAGATATAAATGGTGCAGTAGATGTACAATAGCAAAACAAAGAAGTAATCAACAGTCATTTGTGAGTATGGAGCAATAGTCTTATCAGGAGACATGTGAATAATGAAGGCATTGTCAAGTAAGACAACATGGCAGTCAAGAGATTATGCAAAAAGACATAAAGCAAAGTAAATAGAGTTAGAAATAGTCTCTATGATTGTTTTAAGGGCACACCACCATAGAAGATAATGGTCATATTGGTACAATGAAGAAACAAAACACACAAAAGGTGAAGACAATCCTAATGACTATAACAAACTAAATGAAAGAACAATCACTATAAAGTGGAACAACATCAGTCATGAGAAGGTATAAATGAATATTGATGTAGAGACTCATGAAGAGTCTAGTGCATGCATGAGATTAAAAAGAATTTTTAGGGGCAGTAGACCTATAAGGTATGAAAGTCATTATTGTTGAATGGTATGTAAGATAGCCATGCCACAAAAAAAATGAGAAGGAAATAGTTAAGTATAGATGCAGCAGTCACATACAAAACATTTGTCACAATGCATTTGAGAGCATCAGAGTAGTTCTAATGATCTGCCAAGACTTGAAAGCTTTGCCAAACAATCATGAAATATGTCAAACTCGGTGGATCCCTTTCAAGTTTTAAATGAGGTTTGTAGCTGTCATAAAAGAGCAACAATAATGACTGTCACAAAAGGCAATAGAAATCCACAAGATACATATGGGGTGACCTATGTCTGAGGCAACAAGATACAAAGCCACCTTAACACAATGATGAAGACATGCAGTCAGGGATAGCATTAAAGACTAGGGAAGGCTTGAACATCACACCCAAAAGGATTATCTCATGAAAACCACACAAGTTTGTTGTTATAGTATGCTATGAAGTGTGAAGGAAGGTGTCAAATAAAGGAACGAGAACATTTTGAGTTGTATGCAATATTTTTCAGAGATATAAGATGTGTCTCCATAGCTAACTATTCAAAAGAAGCTTAGTGGTTGCTTTACAAAACCCTTGTGAAGATTAAAGCAACTCATGGCAAATACTTGGAGTAAACAGAGATGAATCAGAATGAATATTTTGTTAACAACTTGCTGCTACAGGAGAATAGAGACTTGCTCTTAGAACCATTAAAATAGAAGAGAAAGTAAAATACAGTGAGGGTTTGTTTGATAAAACCCTAGGATACAAAAAAACTTTCATGAATATAACAAGCTTCCTACTACAGTATCAAATGGAAAGCCGACAGAAGCATAACAATATACAGATTTTCAAAGTACAGTCATAGTTGAAGCTAATTTTGATCAAGAAATGAAAGCCTCATAAAAGTCAAAATGAAACCCTTTGAACTCATTTTAGAATAAATGCCCAGAAATACTCAAAATCTCACAGCAAAAAGAAAATATAGATTTTTGAATGCAACATGCACAGAGACGTTTCTTTTTGCGGGTTTTCTTTTCAAAGATCTTCATGGGTCAAGCTTATTTCAAGCCAAAGTGTAGGTTTAAACAGCAAATGAAGTTTTCAACTCTTTCAAAACAATAATGCTCACAAAACCCCTCAGAATCGCGGCCCCAGGCAGCAAGATGCAACAAAAATTTAGAAAATAAAGGAAGATTGACAGTAGAACGAATTACCTCTATTCTTTCTACCTTTTCTTGGTTTAAAAATGCAGTTTCTTTCTCAACAAGCCAGTCAAAGCGCGGCCTCAAGGATAACTAACAATGCATGCAAGGAAGTCGGCCATCAAAACCACAGAAAATGCATCAACAAGCTAGTCAAAATACTGCCAGAAAGGCCCAAATTTTGCCTAGATATGTAGCAAAGGTTCAAAATCTGAGTAAAAAACAACTTACCTCACGTTTTCCTCAGAAAATAAACCAAAATCGACCCAGAATGGACGTGAACTGTGCTTTTTTTGCCTTCCAAAGCCTCATGGCGGTGCGGCAGTGAGAAGAGGTGAGAAATGAAAATGCAAATGATAAGATTTAGGTTTTCTTCTTCCTTTTCATCAATCAACCATTTCCAATCAATGATGTTTTTTGACTTTTGTTTTAAAAAACAATCATTTCTATCCCTTGGTGGCCCATGGTGAAGACTTGCCAAAGTCTTTAAAAACCTAGTGATAATCCAAATGGGGCCGTGGCATGTTTTTTCTGCCTTTTATTCTTTTTCCAAGGTCAAATGCCTTATTTTGCTAAGGCATATCATGATGTGTGTTGGGAGATATAAGGTGATAAAGGATAAGTGGTGAATAAGAAGCATTTGATGGAGGCCATAAGGTATTGTTTGGTGTAGGGGAGTCATAAGGGTTATTTTTGAAATGTATTGCATTGAACCTCGCATCATGATGGTGGATAGGTATAAATGGGAACGACTAGGAATTGTGAAATGTTTTGTTATGGCCTTGTGACATGTAATATGATGCATATGTATGAAGTCATGTCTTTTTGCCTAGGAGCTATGGAGACATTTTCTATGACATTTTTTTTGCATAGTTTAGGAACATATTAGATGTTGTGAAAAGACAACAAAGTAATTAGTTATTAATTACCTTATCGTTTGTAATAAAAATGCAAAGAGGCAACATTGGGCAGATTATCACAAACGACAAAGTAAGTCTTGTCGATTACTTTGTTGTCCTTTCACGACATTTAATTGACCCTAAATCATGCAAAATCAGGGAATTAAATGTTCTCTTAAATACCATTATTTTCTGCATAAGTTTGTAATGAATTTGGAATGTAAAACATTAACTAAGGTGGTGTAATTATAAATCACTTAGTCAATGTTAAATGGATGCAGAAAATGTGTATTTATGTCCTTTATTGTGAAAATATCCAAACATTTATGATGCTACAGGGGAGTTATTGCACATATTTGACTTATTTTCAGTGGCCTTAAAGATCATTTAAAGGCATTCAAAGACATTTTCAGGTGCCTTTATGATAGTTGATGGCATGCCTTGACCATTTCTGCTTTGGAGACCCTTTTGGAGGACTTTTAGCAGATATTTTGGGCACATTTATGAGATACACAAAAATGGAGATGGCTCATCTTTATCTGATTACAACTGTTTGGAGAGTATATAGTCATTCATTTGACTCTTTGTAGGGAGTTCTTTCCATATACATTTTGGAGTTAGTGATTTTTTTTGCAATCCTACTCAGTTTGAGTATGTTTTTGTAACTCTTTGGGCATATGAAATACAGAGAACACCTTGGATACCATTGACAGTCAGATTTTGCCTTCTTGTTTTGCAGTATTGGGTGTTATTAAGTGTTTGATTAGGTCATTTGTGAGGTAATTCATTTCCTTGTGACTATCTTATGTTTCAATACCCTTTTTCTGCAGAAGCTATGCTTATGCAGGTTACAAATTGTGTCTTAGAGTGTTATAAGGCTTTAAATTGTGAAGTTTAGCTTCCTTTTAAAGATTTTAATGCAGTTAGGCCTCTTTGTGAAGTGATTTTGCAAACATACAGTGATAGGTTGTGCAGGTTTTATTTTCTGTTGTCTGTGGCCAAGTGTATGCAGGTCTGAGTTTCATTTACCTTATTAAGTTTGGTGAATCACCCTTATTTTCAAATTTTCCAGTTTTAACTTTCATTTTTAAAAGCATTCCTTCTCCTTTTTCCTCTGCAAATCTAGTAGATTTTAGGTGATAACCAGCTAGGAAGCCGACCTTCTCTGGAGGTTCTTTCCATCACAGGTGACCCATAGACCTGGAAAGATCCCATGTTTCTCCAAATTGCCAAGTTTTACAACTCAACAAGGGTGCAAATCTGAGAGACAATAGGAATATCCCTTAGGAAATAACATTGCTTTGTACTTCTCTACCTTTCCCTCTAGAATTAATTTCTTTTGAAAACCCATTTGCAACCAATAAGTTTCCTCCCCTTAGGCAATTAAACTAGGTCCCATGTGTTCTTCTTCTTCAATGCTGTCATCTCCTCATCTATGGTTGTGCTCTAGGGTTCACTATCATTCATCTACATTATGTCCTTCATAGTTCTAGACTCATCAACATTGGTAGACAAAGAAAATATACATTTAAAATCAAGTGGGCTATACCTTTGTGGTTACTTCCTTTATCGAGTGGACGGTGAGTGCAGGATCATCGCGGGTCAAACAATGGCAATAGGAAAAAAAATCACATCTTTACTTAGCCAAAATCGCAAATTGGGGAAGTTTGACTTTCTTAGGCATGGATAGAATATCCGTTTATAACATATATCCGTTTGGAATGGATATCCATTTTGTGGGTCCCAAAATGGATATTCATTTTCCAAAACAGATATCCATTTTGGAGATAATAAAAACTCAAATAGAGGCTGTGTATTGCAAACCCATGGCTTGCAAAACGTAAACCTCCTAAAAATGGATATCAAAGTTTAGAGGAACGTATATCCGATCCAGGTAAGTATGATTCTTGTTTTTTTTTGTTTGTTTTGTAAATTCAAGTGATTTTTTATTGTTTTTTATCCTAAATGGGTATGTTTTATATTTTAAATGGGTAAAATGGATGATCAACATGAAAACCCAAACCCTCCCCCTCCAACAATTGAAGAGAAACTTGAAAGAAATATTGATCAAATAAGTAGGATTGTAGAAATGTATCGCCACCACCCTCGATTGTCTTCAATGACATCAAATTTAGAGGAGATTATTACTCATTTTTTAACCCTCACATGCCAACATGAATCATTTAGGAAATGACGAGAAATCAAGAAGGCATAATATGTTGATGGTTTATCATATGATCAAGTGAAAGAGTTAAACATTATTGTTGTCATATTTTGCCCAAACCCAAAATATCCCAAAAATCCCTCCTTCCATCAGAGAAATCCAATCTGAGAAAGACTAAATGGAAGGATGTCCTCCTTAGAGAATCCCAGAAAAAAAACCCCTAAAAAATTCTAAGTGTTTTGCCCTTTCTTTTGCCTTAGTTGGAAAAATTTAAGTTTACCGCTTCGTTGGTTCGTCGACTAAGGAGCGAGCAAGAAAGGAAATGGCTAAGGAAGAAAGGAAAATAAGTGAGGGAGCACTTTATCAACAAATCTTTGAGTTTGCAAACCTCTTGTTTCACTGATTGACAAGTTCATCGATCGACGAATTCACCGATTGAAGAAAAGCAGAAGGCAGGGGAACAACAGGAAAATTTTCAAAGGAGTGAGTAGGCAGGAAAGTAGCTAAGGTAGAGAGAAGGCAAAAGAAAGATCAAAGAGAATAGACTAAGTGCTTGTCGATGAACTTAGCAGCTCGCGAACTAAAAAGTTTGCCGACCAAAGAGCTCACTGATGGGAGAATGGGCTGATAAGAGGAAAGTAATGGCTAAGGCAAGGAAAGAAAAGGCTCCATCGGAAGATCAAAGGAAATTCAAACTCGCCGATCAGTTGATATTTTCCAAGGTTTACCGATAGGGTGATTCACTGACAAAAGGGGCCGAGAAAAGAGGAGGAGGAAGCAACAAAGGCATTGGTTTGCCAAATGAGGAATTTATCGATAAGTTGAAAGGGGATAAAAGGAAAAATCAACTAAGGCAAAGAAAGTTCATGAAATGCAAATTTTGCCGAAAAGGCAAGAAAGTAGAGAAAAAAGACAAGTCCCCACTTGGTCGGTAAGTTCACAAAAGGGAGAACTTATCGATAGGTTCAAAATTTTCAAAATTCATTGATAAGGTGAAAACCTAAGGCAAAATGGAAGATAAAGGCAAAGAACTTCAATTCTCAAAAGGGAGATTTTGCCGATAAGGCAAAAGTAAAGATAGCCAAGTTCGTGAAAGTCAACTTTCACTGACAAAGGGAGAAGTCAAGTTCGTGATAGGGAAAGTTTGCTGATAAGGCAGAAGGTGAAAAGACAATTCAAAGATTGAACAAAAGAGCTTGTCGGGAGGTTAGGGAATCAGAAAAAGCGAGAATACGCTAGCAAGTTCATGATTTTCAGGATTTGCCGATAAGGAAACTAGGAAGCCAAAGACAAGGAGATGAGGAAATAAAGAAGGTCCGATGGTTTGTGAGACAGAGTTTCTCTGGCCAAAGAAAATATAAGTTGGTCAGTGGTGAAAGATTGATCCGCAGAAAGGAAAATTCACCGATAAGGTGAAAAGTGATAAGAAGCAGAGTTTGGCCCGAGACAAATTCATCGACAATGAAGAATTAAGTGGCGCAAAAGGTAGAGTTCAATAGGTACAACACTTTAAAGTGTTGAAAAATCTTGTAGATCACATTTCCCTGAAATCACGCCATTATTATAGGATGAAGAGGTACCCAACATTTAATGTCGTAGGCTAAAGTCAAATACAGGTAGCTGAAATAGTGGAAATCTTCAATGCTTCTGTACAAAGGAGGAACACAGTGGATTTGCAGGTACCAGCAGAGTATTTTTAGGCCTTCTCTCATTAATGCAGCCATACCTATATATGTGGGCAATCTTCCTCTACAGTTTTGTAGACTTGACAGGACATGGCCATCGTCCTAGGTTTGCAGGTCTTCTAATAGAGATAAGGCCTGAATTGAATGCAGCGTGGGCACCTAGGTAGGTGGTTGACTGATTTTTAGCACCTGTAGTTGTGCCTGGAGTTGCACGATTAAAAAGCTATATATACATGGAAAAATATGTAAAAAAGGGTTGATTAGCTAGTGTTCTGGGCTATTACACTGGCTGGAGAATTGTTGTAGTTGCAGACCTTGTAATGATTTACAAGAGCTGACTAGATTTGATACATTGTGCTTGAAGCTGAGCCTTTGATGTCTCTAGTCGTTGCTCACCAATGAGTGTAAACTGTTATTTTGTGTCTATTTCCTCTGCAATTTATTCTTCTATTTTGTAATGGTTTTCTAACCTTCATGACCAATAAAAATTATCATTTTGCCTCTCTCTATAGATTTGCACTATGTTTATTTGAAGATTGTATGCTAATATTGTGGATAGAACGGTCCCTTTAGTAGTTTCAGTTTTCTACCCAAACCACTGTGATAGTTCACTTGAGTCTGTGTGAGTTTGTTGCAGTTTTGAGGTCATTGTTGTGTTAATGCAAACATAGTTAAACAAATTTATAAATCTAGTGCATTACCCTCTTTCAATTCCAATACATTCTTCCCCTTTTCCCCATGAGCGTAGCATTAGATTTAGTTTTCATTCTCTAAGCCTTAAGCTTGAAAAGAGGAACCATCCTTCTTTGGATGTTTGGTCTCAACCGTAAGGTCCCACACCTTGAGACCAATCCCATGTTACTCTAAAATTGTTGGAACTGTCAAAGATTCAACAAAAGAGTGCAATTTCAGGTGTTAACAGTTTCTGGCACGCCCGGTGGGACCAGTTTGATGAGCTTTATCATCTATTGAAGGATTTGGTGTGTTCTTTAGTGTATCTTGCCATTCAGGGTAGTCTTCTTCAACAACAAGGGGACTCTAATGATCAGTTTCCTGGTTTGAGCAGTCCACGCATTTAAAGATTCATCAAAGATCGAAGTTTGGTGATGCTTTTGGTCTTTTCTAGCCTTTAGGGCTCCCAAATCACTTGGCGACTCTTGTTGGTATGTATGCAGGTTTCTCTAGATCCAGACCTATTTTGCTATGCTTCAGACATTTTCTATGATTATCTAGCACTTTGATGCTCCAAAATGTCAATTTTTTATGGGAGTTATGGCTATTCCCCTCCTAGCTAGAGTACAAGCTATTGGCCTCCTTACCAGTAGTATCAGGCCCAAAATGCCTTTGATTTTATGCCATATAGCCCTACAACAATGGAATATCAACATCCTCATGATGCTTATCTCCTTCCCACCCCTGCTTAGTCTTCTTAGCAGCCTAATCATACATATTTTCAACCCCAAGAAAACCACTTCATCCCTAATCAATATGATTACCCTCTTAACCCACCTCGAGTGGACTATGATTTTGACAATATGAGTTCCATGGCCATACTAATGGACCTTGAAAGGAGGTTGAATAGGGTTCAAGGATGATGGAGTATGACAGACATCAAGAGGAGCTTGCTTATCAGGCTCATCTTCAACAACAACAGATACAGGCGGAGGAAAGAGCTTATCGAGAACACATTTCTACATAGCTTACAACCTTATTTGATGAGTAGTTAAGGCAATTCAGTCCCCTCCATTCCCAGTTTTAGGCAACCTCTCCCTTCTACACAAGTTTAGCCTATAGCAGAAATAACCCCGAAAGTGAAGATCCCAAGCTTCTGGCAGGAGAACCCCTCTAGGCCTCTAAAACCACTTTCCAGTTTCAAAATCCCAAGTTTCAGAGGCCTTCAGCCTTCACGTGAGCATGTTCCTGCACAAATTAAACCTATTATTCCTTAGGAACAACCCTCTCAAGAAGCCCTTCTAGGCCCCATTCCACATTAGCCCTCGTGTCCTGGCACAAGCTCACTCTATAAGGATAGACTAGTTTTTTGGTGAGATACTAGGTTCTATGAGCCAAAAAAAGAAGTATTTGAGGCTACTGTGAAGCAACCAACTATTTGTGAACCCTCACATACCATTAAAACTAAAATATCAAACATGCTGCAAGAAGAAGTAGAGCCAGATCATCTAGACCAACAATAGTCCGTTGAGCATAAGGTTAGTGTTGATTCAGGCATAGGGTTCAGTCCCTTGGATTTTGGCTCATTTGAAGAGTTTTCCCATGCTTTGATCAAGAGGAATGAAAGAAAAATGCAAGGAAGGCATGGTGAAGAGATCCAGTTGCAAAGGCAACTCAAGCAAAATCCAGTTAGGCTACAGTCAAATGATGAGAGAATTAGAGAGGTTGCAAAAGAAATTGCTCCAAAGGAGGTTGATGGCACTTCCCCATTCCATGATCTACCTAGTTACATTGAAGATGAAAAAGGTATGCAAATGCCAACATTAGTTGCAGTTTTGAAACAACGTGAAGATGTTGAGGTCCATGATAAGTTGCTGAAATGTGTTGACAAGTGCGAGAATGAGGTTCCAACTCATGAAAAGGAGCATGTATGTAGCCCCATTCTAGAAAATGCAAAAATTAATAAAGCCAAGGTGGATCTTCTCATACCTGCATGTTTTGAGGAGCTTAAAGACCTCTTTCAAGATGAGATAGATCTTTTCTGCTCAAGATGTGACATCGAGCCAGCGTCCCCTGAGGAGGAACATCATGAGCAACATCTCATTCATAAGGTGGAGGCAATCATATTTCCAGTCAAGCCATAGAAGCCAGAGCATTCAGACCACCAACAAGAAGAGAAAGAGATAGAGAAGAGACATGAGATCAACTTTGTTGATTTGCATGTCACCTCAAAGGGATGCCCTATAAGGCATTTGGCCTAGTAGAAGACATATGAGAAAGAGTCTCTACTTTTCATGCTTACTTCAACGCATGAGGTTGAGCATCAAGAAGGGCTAGATCAACCCATTTATCCACTTCCAGGCAACTATATTTCCAATCGGTGTAGGTGGATAGGTGAGTTTTTCTTGGTCCTTGGGGAAGCATTTCACCACTTTGTTGTATGCCCATCCCTTCCCCACCTCCTGTTAACTGTCCACAGGCATGAAAAGCATTGTAACTTGTTGAGAAAGGGTAGTTATTTTGAAAAACTAGTTAATGGCTTTGTTTAAGTTAGTTTTCTAGTTGTTAGTTTAGGTCTAGGTTAGTTTGGTTTCTATTTTAGGTTTCCCTTCCTCTAAGTGCTTTTGCATAGGCAACATTCTCATTAGGAGATTGTTTGCCTTGTTGTGTGTTTTTGTGTTTTCTGGAGGTAGTGTTCAGTTTGTATTAGTCTGGCCCATTCTGTGTCTATTATGTTGCGGATCCTTTTGACCCTTTGCCCAATGGATTGTATAAGGCAGCTAGATCCCTATGTTTGGTAGGCAAACACCCCTGCATAGTTGCCAAAATGTTGTCATATTTTGCCCAAACCCAAAATATCCCAAAAATCCATCCTTCCATTAGAGAAATCTGATCTGAGAAAGCCTAAATGGAAGGATGTTCCCCTTAGAGAATCCCAGAAAAAACCCCTAAAAAATTCTAAGTGTTTTGCCCTTTCTTTTTCCTTAGTTGACAAAATTTAAGTTTGGCAAACCTTTGGTTTGCCAATTCCTAGGTTCATTGATTCGCCAGTTTACCGACTAAGGAGCGAGCAGATAGAAAAATGGCTAAAGCAGAAAGGCAAAGAAGCAAGGGAGTGCTTTATGGACAAATCTATAAGAGTCAGTGTGACTCAGCAAGCCAGGATCCCTGCAATCAAGACAACCTTCCACACAAAGATAACAGAGAAGATGCTAAAATAATGGAGCAAAGATTCTATACAACAAAGTGTATGAAACTGTATTAAACTGTCATGAAATACAATGAGAGGTAGCCTTGCTTATAAAGGCAAGGATGACAACCAAGGATTTGTAGTCATGTGACAAGTGTCACATTCCTATCACATGTGACAACTAGAGGATAGGATGCCAACTAGAGTACATGTGTAGGATAAGACAACTCACTACAACTATCAACAACTAGAAACAACTAGTGACATCTAGAAGACTCACTAAGTCAACTTAACATGTGCATTATGTGTGATGTGTGAATATTAATTAACTAGTAAATAGTTAAATAATATGAAGTACTCACACAACGGTAAACCGGTTAGGTGATAACCCTTTTCACACCAACACCCCCCCTTAAGTGCAACTTAGGGAGTAGTTGACTAAAACAAAGATGTAATGATGGATGGGTCCTGGCTACTAGGCCATGATAGGTACCCATGTACAACAAATCTCAAGTGGAGAAAAGGAGAAAACCTCATGGGACAAAACTCCTCTCCAAAAGTGAGAATGCAGAAAACAAATGAAATATGTGATGGAAGGAGGACTCAAGACCCCCCAAGGACTACATCCAACGCATATGTACAATCAATTACCCCCCATAGGAGAGAAAGTGTGAGACTTTAGGCCCCCCCATAATGAAGTAGCTCCTATGCCGATGGTGAATGCCTGAAGAAAAATGCTGAAGAGAATCCAAAGCCTACAAATAACATTCTTCCCCTTAAGAAGAAACAGGTCCAAAGGCTGATGTTGAAGAAACTCCATCTCAAGGTATGAGGGAAAAAGCCTCATGATGTATGCAAATCTCTTAGTACTGCCCCGACTCGGTGGCGTTTCAGACGGTTTGCTGTAAGTCTGACGGTTTGTTTTGATCGGCGGTCATATATCACCGTCGACCATTGGTTTTTACACCAACTATTGACTTCCTTAAACTACAACAGCAATTTGACTCTTTCAATCAACGGTCTCTAGTTTTCACTAGCGGGGAGCCTTTAAGCTTGGGCCCCCGCAGCCGTACAAGGCAGTTTTTCCTATCTTCTGATGGTTTTGTGCCCTCATAGTTGTTTTTGCAAAACCAAAATAGTGGTTTCTTTGCTTGCACATGCATATTTCATCCAGGCGGCAGTTTTTCACCTCAGGTTTTTTTTTTTCTGACTAGCAGTTTTTGCCATTTGATTAGTGGTTTTGCACCAAACAGGAATTTTTTTCCTCACAAGTAGTTTTCCGGTGACTATAGCATATTCCGGCAAATAGGGTAGAATATTCCATCAACAGGGGGCATGTTTTGCCCCTCAAAGTCCTAAAGTAGGGCTTTTTTTGCTTTTTGCACAACTTTTGCCCAGGGTGTTGAAATTGGGAAAACGAGATATTGTTGGAAAGATGAAAGAGAGCACTTCATAGTGGTATCAGTCATTTTCATAGATTTTTTTGTTTGACATCATGTATTGCATGTTGAAGATAGATCTCTCTTTTTGGCTTCCGAGCTCATAACTTTCTGCCACGATCTCTGATTTTCACAATTCTTGCGGCATCGGAAAGATATTCAAAAGCTCTTCCAAGCCATCCATGAACTTTTCTTAGATTCATCTCCAAGTTCATTTAATTCAATTTGTCAGTTTTTTGGCATTTGAGTGATAACTTGAGAATTTTGAATTTTGAGGAGGTGAAATTTGTTTTGAGAGGATTTGTTTGCTGTAATACATCATTGTGAGTGACTGTAATCTCACTCAGATCTCTGTTTTAAGATATTTTATTATTTTCCCAATTTTGGTCCTTTGAGGACAATTGTAAATCACACTAAATATAAAGTGCCACAAACAAATTGTGGGGGGGGCGCTCTCTTACATAGTAAAGGGGTGTTGTTGTCTTGTTGTCTCTCTTTTTCATCATGGATGTGCCTCAAATTCCACTTTTAACTCCATATAATTATTATGAATGGAAGTAAAACATGGAGTTTGTATTGTATAAACAAAAGTTACATAGAATAACTTTAGGCACAAATCCTGAACCCACAGGTGCTACTAAGAGACAAAAATGGTTAGATAGAAGAGATGAGGCTTATGGCACACTTTGTCTTGCTATTTCTCTAGATCTTAGATTTCATGTTGAGTCTTGTACTACAACAAATGAGATATGGACAACATTAGACAATCTCTTTTGCAAGAAATATAAAATAAGGTTCAAATTGGAGAATGAGCTAATTGCACTTAATCCTTAAGATTTGGATCAAATTGAAGACTTCTTCACCAAGTTTAAGTCTCTCAGGTTGCAACTCAAATAGTGTGGTCTTGAGAAAGAAGATGAACAATTGATTCTATATATTCTTGCAAAATTGGGTCCTGCATATTTAGTTTATGTTTCTACATTTTATGCTACAATGGATGCTTTTGATGGTAAGTTTACTATGCCTTCACTTGAGGAGTTTGCTACACAACTCACTAGAGAACAAGCAAAGCTACTACACATGGGCATATTGAAGTTTCCTAGAAAATAGGCTCTAGTTGCAACACAAAGCACAAAAGATCCTAAGGCTTCAAATCATAAGGGAAAGAAACAAAAGGATTCAAAGTCTAATGAGCAAGAGATAGAATCAAAGAAAACCCCTAACTCTTCTTCTAAAGAGGAGTCCAATAAGAAGAAGCCAAAGTGTTCTCATTGTAACAAATTGGGTCATGATGAAACTAAATGTTATGAGAAAACAATTGATGAGATATACAACTTCTTCAAAAACATAACATTGAGTATTCTCCATCAACAACAGTTTTACCCAAGTCTTCTTCTTCACCACCATCATCATCTACATCTATAGGGATAACATGCATTGCTAATGGGTCACAGAATGGAAAAGGACAGACACTCTTTGCTTCAACAAGTCTACATTCAGAGAGATGGCTTCTTAATTCAGGAGCTTCTCATCATATGGCATCTTCACATGGGATGTTCTCTTCATTTCAATCATGTACGTTGCCACCTATTTTGATGGGTAACAATACATACATGCATGCAACTGTTAAATGAACAATTGATGTTGGTGAGTGTACATTCAACAATGTGTTATGTGTACCTTCCTTGTCAACCAATCTCCTTTCCATCTACCGGATTACTCATTGTGGTGCAGGGAAGACAGTTGAGTTCACTCCTGATTATGTGATCATTCAGGACTTGGAGAGTAGAGATATCATTGTTGTTGGGATGGCTGATCATGCATCTTGCTTGTATACTTTCTCCCATGTTGTTTTTGATGATGATGTAGATCCATTGGTTGATATTCAAACTCATGCATCAAGTGTGAATCATGTTTATAAGGAGAAGTTTGGTCACTTGAACCTTGGTGTTCTTGCATCTACTTCGGTTCCTGAGACTAGTTCTGAGATTCCTCCTTCTCCTACTTCTTCAGAGATTGGCATTTGCATAGCTTCATCCACTTCAGTTGAGCAGGATATTGTTTGTCTTCCAGATACAGGTTTTTGGGATGAGTACTTGACAGGTATTTTAGGCCTGTTTCATGAGTCCTATCTTGATGACTTGGAGGACATAATTGATGGCATTCATCTCCTCTTTGAAGGAGTCGAATCTTCTACTTCAGATGAGTGGGCACCATCTTCTCCTCTTCAGTTTTCATAGTTTGGCACTAAGTTGGAGGATCTTGAGCATCATTCGGAGGATACTTTGTCTTTGGAGATTACTTTGGGTTTGCGAACCTCTTGGTTCATCGATTGGCAGGTTCGTTGATCGGTGAATTTGTCGACTTAAGAAAAACAAAAGGCAGGGGAAGAACAGGAAAATCTTCAAAGAAGGAACGAATAGGTAGGAAAGTGGCTAAGGTAGAGAGAAGGCAAAAGAAAGATCAAAGAGAATAGATTAAGTGCTTGTCAATGAACTTAGCAACTTGCGAATTGAAAAGTTTGCTAACCAAAGAGTTCACCGATGGGAGAATGGGCTGATAAGAGGAAAGCAATGGCTAAGTCAAGGAAAGAAAAGCCTCAGTCAGAAGATTGGAGGAAATTCAAACTCGCCAATCGGTTCATATTTTCCAAGGTTCGTCGATAGGGCGTTTCACTGACAAAAGAGGCCCAGAAAAGAGGAGGAAGCGACAAATGCATTGGTTTGCCAAATGAGGAGTTTGTTGATAAGGTGAAAGGGGATAAAAGGAAAAAATGGCTAAGGCAAAGAAAGTTCGCGAAATGCAAATTTTTCTGACAAGGCAGGAAGGTAGAGAAAAAAAACAAGTCCCCACTTGGTCGGTAAGTTCGCAAAATGGCAAACTTACCAATAGGTTCGAAATTTTTAAAATTCTTTGATAAGGCGAAAAGCTAAGGCAAAATGGAAGATAAAGGCAAAGAAGTTAAGTTCTCAAAAGGGAGATTTTGCCGATAAGGTAAAAGTAAAGATAGTCAAGTTCACGAAAGTCAACTTTCACCGACAAAGGGAGAAGTCAAGTTTACGATAGGGAAAGTTTGCTGATAAGGCAGAAGGCAAAAAGGCAATTCAAAGACCAAATGAAAGAGCTTGTCAGGAGGTTGGGGAATTGGTAAAAGTGAGAACTCACCAGTAAGTTCATGATTTTCAGGATTCATCGATAAGGCGACTAGGAAGCCAAAGACAAGGAGATGAGGAAATAAAGAAGGCCCGATGGTTCGTGAGAGGGAGATTTCTCTGACCAAAGGAAATATAAGCAGGTTGGTGACAAAAGATTGGTTCGTAGAAAGGAAAATTTGCTGATAAGGCAAAAAAGTGGTAAGAAGTAGAGTTCAGCCCGAGACAAATTTGTTGACAATGAAGAATTAAGTGGCACAAAAGGTAGAGTTTAATAGGTACAACACTTTAAAGTGTTAAAAAGCTTGCAGATCGCATTTCCCTGAAATCACGCCATTATTATAGGATGAAGAGGTACCCAACATATAATTTTGCAGGCCAAAGTCAAATACAGGTAGCTGAAATAGTAGAAATCTTCAATGCTCCTGTACAAAGGAGGAACAAAGTGGATTTGTAGGTACCATGGGAGTATTTTCAGGCTATCTCTCATTAATGCGGCCATACCTATGCATGTGGGCAATCTTCCTCTGCAATTTTTTAGACTTGACAGTACATGGCTATCATCCTAGGTTTGCAAGTCTTCTGACAGAGATAAGGGCCAAAATGAATGCATCGTGGGCATCTGGGTAGGTGGTTGACTGATTTTTAGCACCTATAGTTGTGCCTAGAGTTGCGCAATTGAAAAGCTATATATACATGGAAAAAGATGTAAAAAAAAGGTTGATTAGCTATTATTTTGGGCTATTACACTAGCTAGAGAATTGTTGTAGTTGTAAACCTTGTAATGCTTTACAAGAGCCGACTAGATTTGATACATTGTGCTTGAGGTTGAGCCTTTAATGTCTCTAGTCATTACTCACCAATGAGTGTAAACTGTTATTTTGTGTCTATTTCCTCTATAGTTTATTCTTTTGTTTTGTAATGGCTTTCTAGCCTTCATGACCAATAAAAACGGTCATTTTGCTTCTCTGTAGCTTTGCATTGTGTTTATTTGAAGATTGTATGCTAATATTGTGGATAAAATGGTCCCTTTAGTAGTTTTAGTTTTCTACCCAAACCTCTGTGATAGTTCATTTGAGTATGTGTGAGTTTGTTGTAGTTTTGAGGTCATTGTTGTGTTAATGTAGACACAGTTAAACACAATTATAAATATGGTGCATCAACCTCTTTCAATTCCAGTACCTTCTTCTACTTTTCCCTATGAGTGTAGCATTATATTTAGTTTTCATTCTCTTAGCCTTAAGCTCAGAAAGAGGAACCAACCTTCTCTGAAGGTTTGGTCTCAACTGCAAGGTCCCACACCTTAAGACCAATCTCATGTTACTCTGAAATTGTTAGAAATTTTAAATTTTCAACAAAAGGGTGCAATTTCAAGTGATAACAATTACCAAAGCTATGTTAGCCCAATATTTTGTCAATCCTAAAATAGGATTGCATGTTGATGTCCATAAGCCTAAGTATTCAATCAAATGGTGTACACATGAGGGTATTAGTCATAATTTTTGGGATCAATTGTGGATGGTTTCTGATAAACCACCCAACAACAATTTAGATGTACCTTTGTATTTCCTTCATAAACTATATGAAGAGTTTGTAATGGGTTGCCATGTGAATTATTTTGATTTTAGAGAGTTCTAGGGAATAGGTAAGGTAATGCCGCAAGATAGACCTGGGTAATGAGACAAGTGCAAGGTCCTTTTATTTCCCCTCCTGCTATCCCTTCTCCACCTCCAATTCAACACCCAGACATTGTTGCAAATTCAACACAACAGGGCCTCATTGCCATACACTCTTTGACTGAGCACTTGATTACATTGACCTCTTAGTTTGCACAACCATATGATATTGGCGGTGATATTGGATCACCCAATATTACTAGACTCTCCTCATCCACACATGTTTGTGTGCCCCATCATTGTTTTTTTTGTAATCAGTTGTGCTTAGGTCCTCTTATGGAGAGTAGTGAGCCACCCCTGAACACTTTAGAGTATGAAGTCCCTTCACGAGATGAGGTAGCGGGGTCCAAAACTCAAGCTGAGGGGTAAGGGACAAGAGCAGAAGCACAAGCATCAGTGGGTAGAGAAGGGGATCCATTTTAGTACATTGATTGATTCATCTTATGAGGATTCCATTATGACATACAATGTTCATTGATCTCCAAGATAATTGTGTGTATTGATAAATTGATGCTATATCATTTACATACACACATCAACATATAAAAAACACATAAAAATACAAAGAAACTAAAATTCCATAAAAAATATAGATCATATAGATGCCCATGCCATAAACCAATAAATATGAAGATTAACCATACATATCATAGTGTCCAATACCAAATGTCATCAACATAACAAAAATCATAACATGATCAGAGACATATAATAGTGGGGACACATCTTCTACCAATAATCTCTATGCATTTGTGACCCTGCATCATCCTCAACTACAACTTTAATTGGCTCATCTCCATCATTGTCATTATTAAATTGCAGATGTGAAGAGTTGCATGATGAGTCACACCTCTAAACCTTAGTTGCAGATAGATAAGAGTCCATATCACATTTCTAAAAAAATAGAGGTCCTACAATATTCCATTTAACTTCTACATGGTCGTAAAGTTATCCCTAATGACTAATAGCTCCTCTCCCCTAATGCTAGTGAGCATTTTTTCTTTGTGTTGTTTAAATTGATCTATTAATTGAAAAATTATTATGATTATTTGTATGCAAAGAGTCTTACATTCTTGTCAATTTTTCACACAGGAGATATTAGTTGGTTCATCCATGATGAGTCCTCAATCGATGCAGGAGGCCTCAATGGAGGTATGTGTTTGTTTCTAGTATATAAGTTTTTGTTTAGTGCAGTTTAGATTGTTTATGTGCAACACATCTAACCTTTTTTAATGTATGCATATCCTTTTTTGTTTAATAATTATATATTAATTTATTTCAATGTTACTTTACTTTTATAGTCTCATGATAAAGTGAGGGATGTGCCACATTTTCCATCACGCTTCAGTAGGACACCTGATCATCTTAAGAGAAAATCATTTGTAGAACGGTTGTTTGAACAACAAGAAAGAGTCGAGGTAATTGAGTTGAATTTTTCTAAATAATTGATAGTTTATAGAGGTCTTATAGTTGATTGTAGTGATTTAGATGCATGTTAATAAATGAAAGTTCTAAATTGTAGTAGATAAGATTCTATTTACTAACTCTAACTTATTTATATTTACCATTGAAGAGATTAATCAAACTTGTGGTTTGACTTGTTAATGCAGTCAACTTTGCATCCATCAACTACTAGACATCATGGCACAAAGAGGACACTTTTTGAGGATCTAGCATAGATTAAGGATTCACCAGAGACATAGGGTGAAGTGGACCTTTAGTATTTTATGTAGCTATTCGGCATGTAGATTGTATATAGATTTTGAGACATGGCATATACCACATTTTGTAAAAAATGTTGAGTTGGCATATTTTTCAAATTTTTGTATATGTCTATCATTATGGACTAGATTTTAATATATATATACACCTTGATATACAGTATAATTTAAATTCCTTATGTGCATGTATTCCTATTTTGAAACTTAAAAGTTTAATGTATAATCAGTTTACAATGGTTGTGTTATGATCAATAACATGTTATAGATTGATTTCTTGTTATATATGATTATTTTTCTTGGTAGAAAGATGATATATGTAGTTTTATACCTCAATACATAAATTGATCTTAATTGCCACGTGATTGTAGTTTTTAGTTAGATATAGGATTTTCTTATAACATTTGACATGTGAGCTTTTTTCATTCAAGAACACTAGCTTTGACATGTAAGATTTTCTTAGAACACTACATTTGATATAGAAACTACTAGATTTTATATGATAATTATTGATAATTTCTCATCTTACATGTTAAACATGCAAGATACATGTTAAAAATGACAAAACTTGTGATGTTTTTCATTCAATCTAAGATAGTTATTTTTGTATTAATGAGCAAAGACATGTTTGTGTGTTTACCCATTTCATTATCTAGTTTATGCAAAGAAATGTCATCCACAACCCAAATTCAACAGTTGTTGCATTTGGAAATGTAAATAGGTGTACATCTTAAGTGGAAGTATGTTTCAATATCATATATACTATGTTTCAATATCATATCCTCATTTCATGGTCTGTAGGTCTCCATGTAGGGAGAGAGACACGTTCGACATGATCCACATATCCTCAATTCACCTTCTATATGGTCTCCATGCTTTACATATCCTCATTTCATAGGTCCACATGTTTGACATGATTCACTTATCCTCATTTCACCTTCTATATGTATAATGTATCATCATTTCACCTTCTGTATGTATAACATATCCTTGTTTCACCTACTACGTGTATAACATATCCTCATTTCACCTTCTATATGTTTGACATTATTTTCTTAAGCTCATTTCACCTTCTATATGTTTAACATGATTTTCCTATCATCATTTCATTGTCTATAAGTCTAGTATACCCTCATTTCACCTTCTATATGGGTTATGGTAAGAGCAGAATGAGGTAGAGAGGAAGAGAGAGAAATAGCGAGAGATGCACATTTGGCATGACTTGCAATCCTCATTTCACCTTCTATATGGTCTTTACATACTTTGGATATCCTCATTTTCCTCGCGTCTACATGAGTTATGGAAAGACCAAAATGAGTTGTGCCCTCGGTGCATTTTGTGGGGGAGTGAACATTTTGCCCTTACAAATGATTAAGATGACTACATAGGGAGAGAGATACATTTGGCATGATTAGCATTTGGACCTAATCGACCGCACTGTAAGCACCAAAATCATGCACAGCCTCCACGAGGACCCCTATGATGAGTTATAATCCTTGTCATGTACATGTAAGCGTGAAATAACATCCTCTCAGTTGTAATTCTCTTGGTGACATGTCTTTTCTTTCGTCTTGTGTTGTTTCCCCTTTGTCATTTTCTCTCTTTGTTGTCGATGCTTTTCGACACTTTTGTGACACTTGTCAATTTGCATTTTCTGAGCTTGCGACCCTGTCCCTAAGCCTTGCATGCATCTTGTAGGTGAGTTTTCACCTCTCCTCATTGTTTTTCATCTTCTCCACCCCCTAGAAGCATTCTAGAGGTCCCTCTAGCCATCTCCCACTTTCGATTTTCAGTTTCACTCAATCAATCCAAATCTCCCCCTATTATTTCCAGATCTCCCCCTGGGAGATCCTACTTTACAAGTGGAGATTTGGATTTTCACACATGACTGACCTATTTCTGGAGGTAGATTCCCTTTTTTTCTCCCCTTCTTCCATCTCCCATCATGCACTTCAATCCAGGTGCCCTTCTCTGAGGGTTGCCTATGGGTCGCCCCCAGGTGACCTAACCAGTGAAAGGGGTGACCCCTAGGCGACCCTGTCGTGTTTCTAGCCATGAAAAAACTTGAGTTTCTAACTCGAAAAAGCTCTATTTTCACCCACTTTTCTTCCTATTTGCATGGATTTTAGTGCCTAATATAGAGTTAACTATTTCATGCACCTACACATACATAATTAGCTCTATTTTATCTTTAATTAACAACTCATGCATTCCCATGCACTCCTTCTTCATTTCTTCTTGAGTGATAAGCTTTTACTTGGTAGATCATTCTAATTTTAGCCCAGATCACTCTTGAATCCTCTATGTTAACTTTCCAATCAAATTGAGTTAGCTCTCCTTCTTCTTCACCTCTCATCCCTTCTTCTAACCTATAAATACCCCCTCCCTCAAGCACAAAGGGAGGAAATTTCATTTGTGCACACAACTCTTGCAAGTTATTGCTCTCCACATCAAGCATTCTCATGCTCATACAGGACACAGGAGCCTTTTGTTTTATTTGTTGCTTCATCTAGCTTTCATACAAAGCTCATTATGCGTCCATACACTGCTCATATCAAGCCATAGTTCTCATCAAAGCTCTCATTGAGCTCTTTTCAAAGTTTCAAAGTTTCTTTTGCTCCCATTGTCATCTTGTTGGAAATAGGATTCCTCGCTGCTACAAGAGGATACGAGGTTGCCATCACAAGGATTTTTTAGGGTAGTGGAGGCTCACGCATCTCTAGGTTCCTTTATACTTTCTTTTAATTTGTAGTAATTAGATAACCAAAATTGCTCTTGGAATCAATAATCTTGTTGCTTTTTCCTTGATAGGATAGATAGATCTTGCATTCTTAGAGTAATTTGCTTTCAAAGTTCATAGATTAATTCATTTAAAGCAATTTCCCTTTTCTTAGATTAATTTGTTCCAAATATTTAGAAAACCCCAAAAACATAGTTTACATTGCATTAGGTAAATTCATCATAGCTTTCATACATTCTTTGATTCCTAGATTAGAAAAAAAGCATCTTCAATTCCAAAAACATTTAAAAAGCACAAAAAGAAGATTTGCATTCATTTAGACTTGCATTCATAAAAACCCAAGAAAAGAACAAAAATATTAGAAACTTAGAAAGTTCACAAACCCTTGATTCCATCACAAGGTCTACCATAGTCAAAATCTTTGATTCCATCATAAGGTCAACCGAAGTCAACACATAATCAAACCTTAGGTCAAACAAACCCTAAGTCAAACCCTAGGTCAAGTCAAGGTTAGCTCACAATTGCTCATCTCTTGTCCCAGCTCATGAATGTTCCCTGGATTAAGAGTTGAGTGGGTGAGGGCAATCCCTGATAAGATAGAGGAAATCCACCCAAGACCGCAACAAGACCCACTAGTCATCCAACAACAAGAAGCATTTAGACAACTCTTAGTACAACAAGCATCCATCCAACAGCTTGAAAGACAATGCCAACGTGAATAGGCAATCGATAAGAACAATAGCTTACCCACACAAAGGTGGAATATCAGGAATCCAAATAGGAGAATAGTGACTAGTGACCCTTCAGGTCATATAGTTATATTTACAACCACAATCATTGAACAACACATCTACACAAGTGCACAACAACATAGGCCCTAGGACGTGTCAACCCCTCTCTGCGAAGTCCAACTCTCCATTGACCCAGACCACCCCCATGTCTCGCCTCCTCTTGATTGGCTACTTCCATGAGAACGAGAGTGACATGGAGATTCACCTTATGGCAAGGAGGGAAGGGTCCGTGTGCACACCAAAATTTGACTCGACAACCCCAGGCCACTGACATCATGATTTTGAGTGTACAAATTTTGATGAACTTGACGTGAACAATGAAAACTTTTGTTTATGTTTTTTGCGTTCCAAATGCTTAGATCACATTAAAAACTTAAATATTTGACACTTCAAAACAACAATCTTCAAGCATTTTTACTTTATTCTTCATAGCCGCTTCCACTGCTTCAGCCTTTGTCACCTTCGCCATCATTCATTCTAGTTATTATGTGGTGTCTACGGCACCCCCGAATATGAAGGAACCCGATCTAAACTTAGGGAATGTTCCCTCTAGAGAACCAGAAACTCCTTCTTTTGATAGGTATGTGCCACCTCACCCAGATGCACCAACGACAAATTGCTATGATTATGAAGACTCTGACTATGAACAAGACCAAAGGGAACCCAGGATTTCTTTGTCTTTTAAAAACCCTGCATGGGAACACAACCCTACCAAACTAAATGCGCCTCACAAAGCTAGAAGAGTTCAACTAAGGTCAAAAATACATCAACCTGATCAACCTTCCACAAGTACCTCAAGTACTCATCTCGATGAGGAAGTAAAAAGGTTGGAAAGACACTTTGGTGCAGAAGCACCCCAAGAAGACTAGAGTCTTATGCATTTTCTATATTTAATGTAATAAGGTCTGTTTGACCAGACTTGTCTTGGTGTTTGTAATTCGATTTCTGTTTGTAAGTCCCTAGGACACTTATCGATCTGTCATGATAAGGTTGTTAGAAGTTTGTTAGTTAGTTATCTCTCCCAGCCACTGGGAATCAAGTCTGTACTACTGTTGGCAAGTAGTTAAATAGCTCAGCTCAGATCGATTAGAGATATAGATTAAGATAGATTGAGATTTCTGTAGAAAACAGAGAAGTTCTAAAGTTGTGAAATCATATATCTGTATCAATTTCTAGAAGCAATAAAAGAAAGATCCTGTTTGTGTTTGATTTCCTTGTGTAGTCAATTTTCTGGTTTGCAGCCGAGATGGGTTCTTTAATCCATTCCACTGCTTGATTACTCTGTAATCGATGGAATGGCTCTATATATTAGATTAGGTTTTCTATTTTGTTTCTATGCATTTTGTTTTCACAGGATCGAGTTTTGTAGCATGTTGAGATGAACCCTAGCATCCTCATGTGCTAGGTTGTGAAAGTTAGAAAATCCGTATGTTTGTGGAGAACCGGTTTGGTGAACTCGTGTGGGTTTTAGCTATGCATAGTGACGTTGCAGATAATTGAAAATTTTGTGTTTGAACCGTTTTCAAAGATTCAATGGGGTTTCAGTTCAATAGAGTTAGCAGGTAGTCCGTCGGGTTCTGATATTAGTTGAAATTGGGCAGAAAAGTCTTTGTTTGAACCTTTGGCGAGAGGTTCAATAGTACGCATGCCTATCGAGTTCATTTTGGCTCGATGAATGCTTGTAAGAAGTTAAGTAAAGCTTCGAGGGAATTTTTGAATCGGTTAAGTGTTTGATTGAACCTTTGAACCGGTTCAATGGTTCAAAGGGTTCAAGGTTCAACAGCGCTGCGGGTTCAACGGTGTAAGCAACGCAGCGGCCGAAGTTGGTGAAGAAAGACTTTTTGTTGAACCTTGGAACTAGTTCAACAGTTCGGAGGTTCAACGGTTCAACAGACCGGCGGTTCAAGGGTTCGGTTGGCTCAAAGGTTCACCCCAAAGCAAAATACTCATATTGGCATAGTGGTAGGAAATACAAACCATTTTCCGATAGCGACGGTCTTGCCGATAGGCGCAAAATCTAAATCCCATTGGCCAGAGGAAGGAGCTTGGCGTGACAGAGTTTAAGCTCGCCAATAGAAGTGGGTTTTGCCGATGGAAACACATACGCAGAAAATGTATGTTGCAAGTGACTGTTAACCAATTGTCATGATTCCGCTACCCGCTCTGCATCATAGTGGTATCAGAGCGAAGGTTTGTAGCGATTGGGAAAAGGTGAAGACAAAATGTCTGATATAGAGGGAACATCAGAGTTTCCAGCAAGGATGACCAATGCTGAATTGGCTGTCTTGGTAAAGAAGCAGATTGCAGAAAGCAAAGCATTTAGAGCTCAGAATGAGGCTTTGAAGGATGAGTTAGATAAGTTTAAGGGACAAAGTAGGAAAGGGAAGAAAATATTCTGGTGAGGAAGATAGGGATGAAGAGGAGATCCCTAGGCAAGAAGAGATAGATGTTCCTGCAGACTAGAGACCCTTACTAAATGCCCTCAAATCCATGGAGTGAAGGACCATGGACATGAAAATAGACCTGCCAGTATTTGTAGGCAAGATGGATCCTAATTCAATGATGGAGTGGATAGACTCATTGAACAATTTCTTTGAAACAGAGGAAATACCAGATCACCAAAGAGTGAAGATAGCTCAGTCCAAAATGAAAGGAGCTGCACTAACCTGGTGAAATTTCGTCCAAGATGACAAGGTGAAAGAAGGAAAGAATAGAGTTGCTACGTGGAAGAAGATGATGGCTTTAGTGAAGGAAGCCTATGTTCCATTGGATTACAACATCCAATTACATAAGAGGAGGCAAAATCTGAAGCATAAGGAGCTAGATGTTAGCTCATACACAGAAGAGTTCATGAAACTTTGTGTCAAGACAAAGGTAAAGGAGAGTGAGGAAGAGAAGACAACAAGATACCTTAATGGATTAAGGTTTAACATTCAGGAAGATTTGAATTTGCATAACCCAGATATAGTTCAGAAGTGCTACCAATTGGCACTCAAAGTGGAAGAGAAATTAAAGAGAAGACAAGAGCAGAACAATAGGGGAAGAGGAAGACAACAAAGAGGGGGAAGAAGTCCTTTCAGAGGCAGAGGAAATGGATCTGGATACCAAAATGAATATAATCCAGAAAATAGCAAAGGAGACAATAGTCAAAATTAGAAAAGAAATTTTAGGGGCAGAAGACCACCATTCAGAGGGAGATCCCAGGGTAGAGGACCTCTCAGATGTTACAATTGTAATCAAGAAGGCCATATAGCCAGCAGATGTCCAGAAAAAACAACAACTTCAATGGGAGACAGGAGGACAAATTTGATCCAAGAAGCTGATTGTCAAAGTATGACAAACTCAAACACTTATCAAAGTGTGAATGCTCCTGATGGTTATGGGTATCCTGAAAAGGGAGAATCTTTGATGATTAGAAGAACAATGACCACCATGAAGGTGCCTGACAGAGAACCCCCACAGAGAAAGTCTCTTTTTAAAACTACTTGCAAAGCAGGAGGTAAGGTATGTAAAGTTCTGATTGATTCTGGATCTACTAAAAATTTTGTGTCTGTTGAAATGGTAGAAAAGTTGAAGCTTAGAAGACTACCACATCCTTGCCCATACAAAATCTCATGGTTCACTCAAGGTCAGCAAACAATTGTGGAAGAACAGGCTTGGGTAGAGTTTCAAATTGGACCATACAAGGATAAATTGTTGTTTGACATAGCTCAGATGGATGCTTGCCATCTCTTATTTGGAAGACCATGGAAATATGATTTGAGAGCACAACATGATGGAGCTAGAAATACTTATTCAATCACGAAGGATGGTAAGGTGATAGAATTACTACCACTGATGGAGAAGGAGGTAGAATCAAAAGGAAAAGAAGTCAAGGTAATGCTGGTAGAAGGCAAATAGTTTATGACAGAAATAGCAGAAGAAGGAGCAGTTGCATATGCCCTAATTCCATGCCTCAAAGTGAATAAGGAATAGTAGCAAGAAGTCAAGGGGGAGAAGAAGCAAAGGTTCATAGACCCTGCTGTCCAAGAATTATTGGACAAATACAAAGGCATCATCTCTGATGGAATGCCAAGGTCCCTACCACCTGTGAGGAACATCAGTCATTGCATCGATCTAATCCCTGGATCTACACTACTAAACAAGGCAGCATACAAGCTTACACCAGAAAAGAATGCAGAGGTAGCAAGGCAGATTGAGAAATTGTTGGAAATAGGCCTAATTGGCAAAAGTGCA
Organism: Cunninghamia lanceolata; assembly: GCA_027924645.1. NCBI lineage: Eukaryota > Viridiplantae > Streptophyta > Pinopsida > Cupressales > Cupressaceae > Cunninghamia > Cunninghamia lanceolata. Next base: position 1,704,774 of record BSBN01001526.1, read on the forward strand.
AGCCCATGTGCAGTACTGGCTATACTAGCACCAAAGAAGGAAGGCACTTGGAGGCTTTGCACTAATTCAAGGGCTATTAACAAGATCACAATCAGGTATAGGTTCCCCATACCTAGGATAAAGGATTTGCTTGATTGTTTAGGGGGTGCCAAATATTTCACAAAAATAGATTTGAAAAGTGGCTATCATCAGATCAGGGTTAGGCTAGGAGATGAATGGAAAATGGCATTTAAAACCAATGAAGGGTTGTATGAGTGGAAAGTCATGCCTTTTGGTCTATCTAATGCTCCCAGTACCTTTATGAGATTGATGAATGAGGTCTTGAGAGAATTTATAGGTAAATTTGTCATAGTATATCTAGATGACATTCTAATTTTTAGTAATACAAGGGAAGAGCATCTCAAACATATAGACCTGGTTCTCAAAAGGTTACATGAAGAGCAGCTAATGATCAACTTGGAGAAGTGTTTGTTTATGCAGGAACAGATCACTTATTTGGGTTTTGTCATCTCACAGGGAAAACTAAAAATGGATAAGGAGAAGGTAAGTGCCATATTGTCTTGGCCAACTCCTAGAACCATGAATGATGTCAGAAATTTCCATGGATTAGTAACCTTTTATAGGAAGTTTATAAGAGGGTTTAGTCATATCTGTGCACCCATGCTTAACACCATAAAAGGAGGACAGAAGTGCATATTTACTTGGACAAAGGAAGCAGAGGATTCATTTGAAACATTGAAGAAGAAAGTGGCACAGCAGTCAGTCCTTGCACTTCCTGATTTTAATAAAAATTTTCAGGTTGAATGTGATGCAAGTCAAATGGTAATTGGAGCAGTACTCAGCCAAGAAGGTAGGCCTATTGCATTTTTCAGTGGGAAATTAAATGATGCTAAGAAAAGATATTCATCCTATGATTTGGAGATGTATGCTCTAGTCCAGTCACTCAATAAGTGGAGGCATTACTTGATGCCAAAGGAATTCATAGTGTTTATAGATAATCAGGCCCTTAGTTTCATAAATAGTTAAGAGAAGCTGAACCATCGACACATGAAGTGGGTGGAAACTTTGCAAGCTTTCACTTTCACACTTAAGCATAAGAAAGGGGTCAAGAACAAGGTAGCAGATGCTTTGAGCAGGAGGGTTCTAACCATAAATTAGATTCAGTTGGAAAGTGTTGGCATTGATTCCTTAAAGACTATGTATGATGCTGATGAAGATTTTGGAGAGATATACAAAGTATGTACTTCTTTTGGAGATAGATATCATGTGGAGTATTCTAAATTTCTGATACAAGATGGCTTACTGTTTAAAGGTGGACAGTTGTGTATCCCACAGTGTTCTATGAGGCTAAACATCATTAAGGAGAAGCATTGTGGAGCCATGGCAGGACATTTTGGTCTGGATAAGACTCTAGATCTGGTGAAGAGGCATTACTTTTGGCCAAAGCTATAGTCAGATGTTAGAAAATTTGTGGATACATGTGTGATCTATCAAAAGGCGAAAGGAAGATCTACTAATGCAGGCTTATATCAGCCACCTACCCATTCCTTCTCGGCCATGGGAAAGCATAAGTATGGATTTTGTGTTGGGTTTACCCAGAACAAGGAAGGGATATGATAGTGTTTTTATGGTAGTTGACAAATTCAGTAAAATGGCACATTTCTTACCATGCAAAATGACTTGTGATGCTTCATATGTTGCAGACCTATTTTTCAAGGAAATAGTGAGAATACATGGATTGCCATTGAGCATAGTGTCAGATAGAGATGTGAAATTTATTGGCCATTTTTGGAGGACTCTTTGGAAGAAGCTTGGAACCAATTTATCTTTCTCATCAGCTTATCATCCTCACATAGATGGACAGACTGAAGTGGTCAATTAGTCATTGGGAAATCTGCTTAGATGTTTGACAAGGCAGCATGGAGAGAAGTGGGATAACATCCTATCACAGGCAGAATTTTCATATAATGACACCATCAATAGGAGTACTGGAAAATCACCTTTTCAGGTAGTGTATGGTATTCATCCAAGAGGTATTTTGGAGTTAAGAGATATACCTGCAGGAGAATCTATTAGTGCAGATGGAGAAGCTTTTGCATCAGCAATCAAAGAGGTACATGATCAAGTCAAGAACCACCTCCAGCAAACTACTTTGAAGTACAAAGCCTATGCTGATAAGAAGAAGAGAGATGTATAGTTTGATGTTGGAGATTTGGTATGGGTTAATTTGAAGAAGGAAAGACTCCCAAAAGGAAAACATACCAAACTAATGTAGAGGAAGATTGGACCATGTCAGATTTTGAAGAAATGTGGATAGAATGCTTATGAAATCCAACTTCCTTCTGATCTTGGATTGTCACCTATTTTCAATGTATGTGATTTAACTCCATACAAGCCTAATACAGATGTAGAACAGGAACCAGTATAGGGAACAACAGATGATGATATTCCTAAGCATGATCCACCAAAATTACAGAAGATTTTAGACTCAAGAATGGCAAAGAAGACTAGGAACAAAGAGTATATGGAATACTTGGTGGCTTGGAAAGGGAAACCTAATTTAGAGGTAGTTTGGATGACTAAAGAGCAACTCATCAAACTGGGTGCCAATCTTCACACTCTCATCTCAAGTGGACTTGAGATTTCTTCTCTCGGGGAGTATGGTGCAGGAGCACCCCAAGAAGACTAGAGTCTTATGCATTTTCTATATTTAATGTAATAAGGTCTGTTTCACTAGACTTGTCTTGGTGTTTGTAATTTATTTTCTGTTTGTAAGTCTCTAGGACACTTATCGATCTGTCATGATAAGGTTGTTAGAGGTTTGTTAGTTGGTTATCTCTCCCAGCCACTGGGAATCAAGTCTGTACTACTATTGGCAAGTAGTTAAATAGCTCAGCTCAGATCGATTAGAGTTATAGATTAAGATAGATTGAGATTTCTGTAGAAAACAGAGAAGTTCTAAAGTTGTGAAATCAGATATCTGTATCAATTTCTGGAAGTAATAAAAGCAAGATCCTGTTTGTGTTTGATTTCCTTGTGTAGTCAATTTTTTGGTTTGTAGCCGAGATGGGTTCTTTAATCCATTCCACCGGTTGATTACTCTGTAATTGGTGGAATAGCTGTATATATTAGATTAGGTTTTCTGTTTTGTTTCTGTGCATTTTGTTTTCGCAGGATCAAGTTTTGGAGCATGCTGAGATGAACCCTAGCATCCTCATGTGCTAGGTTGTGAAAGTTAGAAAATCCGTATGTTTGTGGAGAACCGGTTTGGTGAAGTCGCGTAGGTTTTAGCTATGCGTAGCGACGTCGCAGATAATTGAAATTTCTATGTTTGAACCATTTTCAAAGATTCAATGGGTTTTCGGTTCAACAGAGTTAGCAGGTAGTCCGTCGGGTTCCGCAGTTGGTTGAAATCAGGCAGAAAAGTCTTTGTTTGAACCTTTGGCGAGAGGTTCAATAGTACGCATGCCTATCGAGTTCATTTTGGCTCGATGAATGCTTGTAAGAAGTTAAGTAAAGCTTCAAGGGAATTTTTGAATCAGTTAAGTGTTTGATTGAACCTTTGAACAGGTTCAATGGTTCAAAGGGTTCAAGGTTCAACAGCGCTGCGGGTTCAATGGTGTAAGCAACGCAACAGCCGAAGTTAGCAAAGAAAGACTTTTTGTTGAACGTTGGAACTGGTTCAATGGTTCGGAGGTTCAACGGTTCAACGGACCAGTGGTTCAAGGGTTCGGTTGGCTCAGAGGTTCACCCCAAAGCAAAATACTCATATCGGCATAGCGGTAGGAAATACAAACCGTTTGCTGATAGCGATGGTCTCACTGATAGGAGCAAAATCTAAATCCCATCGACCAGAGAAAGGAGCTCGGCGTGACAAAGTTTAAGCTCGCCGATAGAAGTGGGTTTTGCCAATGGAAACACATACGCAGAAAATGTATGTTGCGAGTGACTATTAACTAATTGTCACGATTTCGCTGCCCGCTCTGCATCACACTTGCAAGAGGCAAGAGATGCTCAAGAGGCATTAAAAGTTGCCCTGCAAGAAGAACAAAGAGACAATGCTGCGCGAGAAGAAGCGCAACATCATGACAACACTCAAAGAGAAAACCCTAGAAATGAGGAAGTGCCTAGAGCTTCCACACTTGTAGACCTAATTGCAACTCTAGTGCAAAGGATTAGAACCTTAGAAGCAGAACAACCTACACCTGAAAGAAGACAAAAGTCTTATGACAGCATCCAAAGTGAACTGGGGGCATCTCAAAATCCCCCTATCTCAACTATTATTCAAGAAATGCAAGTAACAACATGTGTTTGAATGGGAAACCTCCTGTTCAAAATAATCTAGCAATGATGAGAAATCAAGCAAATTAGACAATGGGTTACCAAATCCCTTCTATGGGGTTGATGCTATTAACTCCTCAATCGCAAAGTGCCTTTCTTGGGACATATTTGGAGTACTTGAAAGAACCACTTGACTTAAACATAAGAAGTGTTCAGTTGCCTTGATAGTTACCTAATCTCCTAAAGTTCAAAGGGGAGGGTGATCCAAATTCCCATATCAAAGCTTATACTACTACGATAAGAGAACTCCTCCCTTGGGATGGGGTTGTCGCCAAGATCTTTCCAAAAACCCTCGAAGGAATAGCTCTGGATTGGTACTATCATCTACCAGAAGCTTAAATCCACTCATTTAGACAATGGATCAGAGAGTTTCTCATGACATTTGACATGAATAAACTCGTGATGAGTGCTTCTGGATTTGATTGTGTTTAAGATTTTTCCCTCAACGTTTCGGATCACACTCCGTGATCCATCATCAGGAGAAAGATAGCCAGAGAAGAGAATGAAAATGATCAATTGCAGACTAAGACTGAATAAAAAGAGAGGTGTGGTGTGGCACGGGATCCAATGGGTCACTTGGGAGAAGAGCCAGAGGTACCAAGGCTAAGGATCTCTTTATTATTCTTGTGTCCCTTAGCCTTGGTACCTCTGGCTCTTCTCCCAAGTGACCCATTGGATCCCGTGCCACACCACACCTCTCTTTTTATTCAGTCTTAGTCTACAATTGATCATTTTCATTCTCTTCTCTGGCTATCTTTCTCCTGATGATGGATCACGAAGTGTGATCTGAAACGTTGAGGGAAAAATCTTAAACACAGTCAAATCCAGAAGCACTCATCACAACGATATGGACTGTGGAAAATTAATGATTTCTATGAATAAACTCATCAAAACAAGGATTAGAGAATTCCTGACCATGAAACAAGAGCTAAATAAATCTGTAGCCCACTTTGTTACCAGATGGAGACAAGTCCTCTATTCCTCAACCAGTGCCCCAAACATGGACCATCATGAGTTATGCTACCTTTTCTTACATGCCTTAAACAAGGATATGAGAGAGGATGTTTATAAATTACCATACAGATCCTATGAAGAAGTGTTGGAAAGTGCTTTGAGGATTGATCAAGCTGCCATCGATAGTGGTAGAAGGGTCTGCAGGTCAAATGGAAAACTAATAAAGGAGGACACAAGGAACAATTCCCCTATCATTAAGATTCTCAAAAGAAATAGAAATGCAACAACAGATGGGGTGACAGATCAACCCCTGTCTGGAAAGTAAGAGACGATTATAATGGAAGAGACTATTACCCTCCCAATGTCAATGCAATTGATCACCCAAGAAGCAACATGTATTTCCAAAGAGACAATTATCAGAGTTGGAATCATAATGGGAATTGTAATGATGGAAGGTATGAAAGACCTCATATGAGTACAACCAATTTTGTTCTTTTCATAGAACAAGGGGGCACAACACGGAATCCTGCAAAGAGTATAATCGATTCATATATACTCTTTGCATAGCGAGATTACTAGAGGACCAACGGTTGTTCATAGAGATGTTCTTGAACCCACAAGAGGTCACTCTAGATAACAAGGGCACAAGACAAACCCAAGCTCTGATAGCTCTGCAGAATGTTAACATGAGAATCTATCAGGACCCATTTCTTGTGCATAAGGATATAGAGGCAACAAATCAAAATGAAGCTACTCAGGGTAACACCACCAATATCCCACCACAGTTAGGACAAAAAGGAGAAGCTAAGATGTTGGGGTTGGTCGAAATACTACATAGCGAAGAAGAGGAAGGTGAGCTTGAGAATGAATAAGAGGAAGTGCATGAAACCACCATATCAGTGGTTGAGCCAATACCAACACCGATTGGTCCCTACGAACTCATAGAAGACTTAAATAAAACCTACTCACACATATCATTCATTGACCTTGTTAGGAATTCTCCCTCGCATCGTTCAGTGCTATTGAAAGTAATAGGGTTGAAGTATCTTGATCAAATTATGCCTCCACCTAGCGAGCAAATCAACCATGTGGATTTCAACATAAGCCCACCAAATTTTGAAATCAAAGACCTAGGTTTCTTCTTTGACCTAAAGCAAATGCCTTCTGAGGCAAAATTAACCAAGAAAGGAGACCCTACACTATATTTACAAGTATGGAGCTATGATACCTACATCAAAAGGACATTAATAGATGATGAAGTGGCAGTAAACATAGTTCCATTCTCTCTTCTAGAGATAATGGGTTGTGGGCACACTAATATCGCCGCTTCCCAAGACACTCTGAGTGGGTACAATAATTTAAAGGTCGCTATGATAGGAAAGATCACACTTATTGTAACTCTGGGGCCTAAGACTATCCTAACGACATTTTATGTCGTTGACAAGGACACAGGGTATAATTTGCTTCTTAGAAGACCATGGATACACAAGATGAAGGTTGTGCCATCTATGCTATTTCAAGTGGCTTGATTCCTACATTTGGGGAAGGTATATGTCATGAAAGGAGACCCATAACCTTTTAGCATGCTAAAGTCAAACACATCACACAAACGTATAGGAATCCCCATAGATTATGAACTTCCTACAAACAAGCTTTTAGTTCCTATTCCTACTCCCCAATTAATATGCATCAAGAGGATAGAGACCCTAGAAAAGACTATAAACAATGTAGAGATGAAAGCCTTAGAAAGCGAGATATTACCATTGAAAAAAGAGGTTATTCCCAAAGAAAAAGCAGTAAAGATCATGGAATGGATAGAGAAGGATGGACCTCTCCAATTCCCTCTAGAAGTCCTCATGATTGACGTGCAATTGAAATACAAACTCTTTCCTTGCATAGGGGAGAAGCCTCACAAAACCGAAGGACCAGTGTTCGAAACAACTACGTTGGATTTGAGATATGTAGACCCTCACGCTTTCTCAGATCCTTAAGAAGATGTTACAGAGAGTTATACTCCTCTGTCACCCTTAAGTGAATTGTGTGTCCTTGAAACACTAGAAGAAAGTGAGTCATATGAACCTCTCACAGCAACAAAGGAGTCATATAGACCATTAGCACCTATGGAAGATCTGAATTCTATTAAAAATGAATCAACTAATGTAATAGGAATTCTCCCAAGGATGTTCATGGTGTCTCAGCCACAAGTGCAACCCACCACTTTTGCCTCGGTGTAATCAAATGAGCTAGGTGAATGGGAAGCACCCTTAGTGCAAATTGAAATGGTTAAGAGACTCCCAGACGAAGATGAAGAGAGTGAGGGTACATTTCATAAATAATGGAAAATGTGAGTGTTAGTTGGAACTGATGATCCTATCATCTTTTAGTTGCCAGGAAGCTACATTGGATACTCTATGGATTTGAGGCCCGAGATGCGTATAAGATTTATCTCTCCTGATGAGTAAAGGGAACCTCAAACTCCCTTGGAATTATTCCTTTTTTTATAGAACATTTAAGGTAGACAAGACGTAAATATTTACATGCAAGAGCAATTCGACATGCTGATGGAATTACTAAGGTGCGACGGGGTCTTGTATTGGACCCCTTCCCATCAACAAGATTTCCAAGATTTGCTCCATCTCACATTACGAAGAGAAACCACCGAGATGGAAATGATAGAATCAAATGATAAACCCTACAGAGTTGGAGAACTACTCCTAAGAAGAGGTAGCACAAAAAATAAAAAGAGAAGACACAAGAGAACATTTATAGAGGACTGGAAAGGTCCCTATATGGTTAAAGAAGAGGTTAGAAATGGTGCCTATCTCTTGTACACAATGGAGGGAGAGGAATTTGGTGAAACAATTAATGCTTTTCACCTCAATAAATACTATTTAAAAATCATAAAAATCATAAAACATAAAAATACCAAAAAAATCATATATCCTAAAAATACAAAAAAATTACAAAAATAAAAAATATCAAAAAGAATTTTGTTTCTTGAATTTCAGTATCATTCTGTTCATCTTGCATTATAGAGAATGACTTGCTCTTATATCATTTTCATTTTAGTAAGGAGTCTAAGGTTTCCTAGGTATACGTGATCCTTTCAGGTCCTAGAGATTCTTCATTTTCACAATCACCATGTCCCCCTTCACTCCCAATGATTCTAATAAAAGCCTAGCTCTTAGATTTACATTGATCCCAGTCTTAATGAGCCAAGATGTTAGGTCTAAGCAAAGTCAGTATTCAAATCTACAGTGTTCAAAGGAAGCTTGTAAGTAGACCTTACCAATTCTTCCCTAGTAGAAGAGAAGACTGACTGGATTACAAAAACTTTAGGTGGTGCTCAGCCCCTTATCTTTCCTAGCCAAAAACATCAGGAGGATCAAGACTCTAATGGATGCAATCTAAAATATGAGTGAATTAAAAAAAATGAGTGATCAAAATAAGAGTGTTGAGAAAAGTGAGTATTGAGAGATCAATTACTTCATATCCAAAGTTCCAAAGGCATTCATTTTAATAAAAGTAAAAAATCCAAAAAAATGAGAAAATCAAGTGAGAAATTCTAGAAAATAAAAAAAGAAAAGAAAAAAAGAGAGTGAAAGAGAGAAGATTACTGAATGTCTGTACTCTTGGGTGGAGATCAGTCTAAGCTCGAAGCTTCAAGGGTGACATTCTAACAGAGGAAATAAAAGAGAAATGTACAAAGCACACACACACACACACACTAGCTGAGAAAAGCCAAGAGTCTAGTAGTCTTTAGGATCATTTTCTATCTAGGGACCCTAGTTCTTTCCCATTTATCCTTTACCCTGGGTCTATCTTTCTTGCCATCTATGATCTAAGTCTAGCGAACATCAATAAAATTTATTACTTGTCTAATTTGAAAGCTTGTCAGATTGTCTTAACTAGATAAGGATTAGTGTTTAGCCTTCAACAAAGCCCAAATTTAGAAACACTCCATTTCACTCCCATTCCCCACTTGAGTTCTAAATCCCCATCTCACAACCTTGAATAGGTCTCTTATATCAGGACAACTTGCAATCCCTTGGATCGAAAATCATATTAAAGAGCATTCATATTATTTGTTCCTCATTGCATTCATATCAAAATCAGAAAAAGAGTCCTAAAGCAATAAAGTCAATGCCATAACTCATGACATTCCGTAGAAGTAAAAGTTTTCATTTCAAGCATCCCTTGTGTTCTTGCATTTGCATATCATAAATTGCATTTCATATATATGCCAAAAAAAATACAAAAACATGTCATCGTTATCATACTTGCATTGTTAGAGTTAAAGGTCAAAACATAATAAAAGAGTTCTTAAACTTCCAAAATGCACAAGAGATGAGTACCCATACGATAGCTAAAACCATAAAAAGACAAAATTTCATTGATACATCTGAGGTTTACATGTATAAGAGTACAAGAGCTAAGGCAAAATGCTCTCGAGGAAAGTAAAGGTTCCCCATGCAAGGGGCCACAATTTTAAAGAAGAACAAGATAAACTCAAGGGCGGTTCCCTCCAATAGAGCCCTCAGGACACCTGCTCCTCTGCATATGTGTACCACTAGTCACTTCATGAGACTTATGGGAGTAAGGTACCTTGCTATGAGTACATGATTGCGAAGGCCCTACAACATTAAGGTCTCACTATCCAAACCCAAGGTGAGCCATCTCACGAAGCACTTGATTTTCACCCTTAAGGATGAGATTCTCGGCCTTCAAATCATCACTCGCTTGACATCCATGATAGGTAGGAGTGAAAATGTCAGTGTGTCACCCAGCAGAAGGGGGCACACCAAGATCATGCAAAATAATCTCTCGAGTTATTCTAGTGAAGGGGGAAACTAAGCTAATATTGACCTCACAAACAAAAGCCCTCCACTCAACATTACCTGCAAAGTGAACCAAAAGACGAAAAATGTGTTGCTTCTTAACGAAAAGGAAAGAAAAGGAAGGATAAAATGCAAAAATAATAAAGAAAATGTAGACTTACATGGGTCACCAGGCTACCAAGTAGGGTTAAGTTGTTACATCACCTCATCAGAGTGAGGAGGTCTAGGAATTGCGAACAGACCCTCAGGAGCATTGTCAGCATCATCAGCACCATCGAAAACATTATCTTGTGCATCCTTTGTCGGCCCCTCGTCTGACAAATCATTTGTTGAAATGGACAAGACAACTAAGAGGAGGGGGGTGAATTAGTTGTAACCAAAACTTAACTTCTTATAAGCATTAACACATCAACCCCTTAATCACTGTTATTATGATTTAACCATGAAAACATGAAATCAGAAAATTAAGCACATTCACACGAGACACCAAATCTTTTATGTGGAAAACCGAATGAGGGAAAAACCACGGTGAGGATTAACTCACAATATAAATGATATATCAAAATTTACAACAAGGCTCACTGCTGGAAGCTCATTGCCCAAAATGCTCACTGCCAAGAGAAGAGGCTTACTGCCAAAAGGGGCTCACTGCCAGAAGTAGAAGAAGATAAAAGAAGATAGTTACAATGAGAATAGATCTCACAACAAACAGGGATCCACCACAATCTTGACTGAATCTTTTGTAACCTTTCTGTATCAAAAATATATTCTTTTCTGCTCACTTTCACACTCTCAAACTCATCTGGATCACACCTGCAACAAATAATGCTTCTCATGCAACTATTTTGTCTATCTCAACTTCTTTGCTAGATTTCCTGATCGTCTAATTCATTTTATACATTCGCAGTCTTGGAAACAATCTTCAAGGTCGACACAAACAATAAAGTTAGCCAATATTCAAATTAGGTCTGGACCTAAACATTCCCATGGTGGAAAGGAATGAATGCAAACCACACCACACCTTAGCACGGACTCAAGTGCAATCTCCCACGCAACAACACGCTATCACAAACTCCAAAACATAATTGCAAGTAGTGAAAACAACCAGGTCGGCCAAAACTGGTGTTGACACTAAGACCTTTAGGAACACACTTCATCCATGATCCAAATTATGCTTTGCAGACCAATCAAAAAGTAGGAACACAATCTAGAGACATCCACAAGCATGTTACAATTACCAAGAACTTCCGCATAATCCCCAAACATTGTAAACATTACTGTCAGCCACTGTCATAAAGGAAAGATCACTTGCGGAGGACCAAGTCATGAACCACTTCAACTAAAGGCACATAACATCATCCCAAACTTAATGCTAGAATCGTAGACTATAAAACTTAAATGCGGAGGGATGCGAAGCAGAATACATTCTCCCTGTCACCATTGAATACTTAGAAAAATAGTTTTTACTCTGTTGAACAAAACTCACTCAAATATTCACATCGGAGCCTCAAACTTGAAACATAGCAACTACATACATTCCTTAACATAACTTTCAAACCGCAGACAAAGGTATTCAATCTATAGGATATGCAGAGTAAAACACTACACTGTTCTGTGAGATAGAACAGTTCTGCAAGTGTACTAACTTCTCAAACAGTTGCTCAAACTCATCCAAATAACTTCCTTAGATGCTAACCTTAGGTGTTGACATCAATGACAACACTTACTACTCATAATTGCAACAATCTCCCCCTTTTTCATTGATGGCAACACATGATGTGAAAAACCATCAAGACAAACGTGCTTTGCTTCTTTGCTCCGCCTTACTTTATGCTTTCTCTGGCTACAACTTTCTCAGAATCTCTCTCCTTAATTTTTTCACATGAACTTCTCTCCCCCTTTGACATCAATGGCAAAGGGTGCCAGACCTTCTCACACTCTTTAGTTATCAAGGCTCAACTCAAATCTTACTACCGCTGCACTACTCCCCCTATCAACAACACTGCAACACTTACTGCTCTTTATCATGAACTCATATCAACATCTACCTACTCCCCTTGAGAGGTAGCCTTCAAAACATCAATCCAAATCAAAAAGTGAGACTTTGGGCACCACTGGATTGATGCACTTCCTATGCATCTTAATTTAGAGCAGGAGGGTTAATAACCCATAACTTCTCCCTGAGATACTCAAAAGTATCCTTAGGCAGAGGCTTTGTGAAAATATCTGCAACCTAATCCTTTGTAGACACATATTCCATCTTTACTTCATTCTCTGTTACCTTTTCTCTCAGAAAGTGATACCTTATTGATATATGCTTTGTTCTTGAGTGCATCACTAGATTCTTTGAAATGTTTATAGCACTTGTATTGTCGCAGAAGATTGAAATTGGTTCTCCATACACAACTCTTATGTATTTCAATGTTTGCTTCATCCATAGCACTTGAGTACAACAACATGTTGCAACAGTATATTCTACTTCTATAGTAGACAAAGAAATTGAATCTTTCTTCTTGCTCAACCATGAAACAAATTTGTTACCCAAGAAGAAAGCACCTCCACTTGTACTTTTTCTCTCATCAACAACTCCAACCCAATCTACATCTGTATAAGCACTAAGAGTGAAGTCAGTATCTTTAGGATACCACAATCCATAGTCTGAAATTCCTTTTAATAATCTCATTATCCTCATAATTGCCAACACATGTGACTCTCTAGGATCTTCTTGAAATCTTGCCACAAGATAAACTGCATGCATTACATCTGGTCTGGTATAGATTAGATAAAGTAATTCTCCAATCATAGACCTATACTTTTTCTGATTAGTCTTAGGTGATTCATCATTCTTTCTTAGCTTGCAACCAATTACCATAGGGGTACAAACTAGCTTAGAATTGTCCATTCCAAACTTCTTCAACAACTCTTTCACATACTTGGACTGAGAAATGAAAATTCCTTTTTATGATTGAGTAATCTACAGTCCTAGAAAGAAATTCATTTCACCAAACATAGACATCTCAAACTCCTTTTGCATTTCCTCTGCAAATTTCTTACACATACCTTCATTACCTCCAAAGATAATATCATCAACAAAGACTACAATAGTCAAAATTTGATCATCGTTGATTTTAAAATAGAGATTACTGTTTGTAGTACCTTTACTAAACCCTAGTTGCAACAAATACTTATCCAACCTTGGGGCTTGCTTTAGTCCATATAAGGCTTTCTTCAATCTGCACACCATGTCACCTTGGTTTGATAACTGAAATCATTCTGGTTGTTCAATGTAGACCTCTTCTTCCAACTCTCCATTCAAGAATGCAGACTTGACATCCATATGGTACACTTTGAAATCTTTGTGTGCTGCAAATGCCAAAAACATTCTTATTAGCAGGTCTAGGAACCAATTCCCAAGTTTGATTCTTCTCTATCTGCATCAGCTCTTCTTCCATAGCCTTTACCCAATTTTCATCTTTGCAGGCTTCACTTACAGTTTTAGGTTCAATCTTTGAAAGTAAATAGTAGTTCACCTATTCTTCTGCCGATCTTTTCCTTATCAATACCCCTTTTCTTTTATCACCAATAATCTAATCCTTAGAATGATTAATCCTTACATACCTGGGAGTCTTAATAACACTTTTCGGAGCCTTTTCTTTTTCAATTTTACTATCTTGTTGTTCAACTTTCTCTTCATTTACTGTAACAATAGGTTCATTTGATTCATAGCCACTCAGATATTATATTCTTTCCCTATCTTCATCAACCTTCACATTAGCACTCTCAATGATCTTTCTCAATCTCTTATTGTAGCACCGGTAGGCCTTACTCTTAGTAGAGTATCCAAGGAAAATTCCTTCATCACACCTAGCATCAAACTTGCCTAACTCTTCTTCTCTTCTGATATAACATTTGCTTCCAAAAACTTTGAAATATTGCACTGTAGGAATTCTTCCATACCACAATTCATAAGGAGTTTTAGGACCATTACCTTTGACTTGAACTCTGTTTTGAATGTAGACAACAATATATATGGCTTCTCTCCAATACACTTCTGGTAGGTTGGCCTCCTTCATCATTGACCTAGCAGCCTCTTGAACTGTCCTGTTCTTTCTTTCAACAACTCCATTTTGCTGGGGAGTTCTAGGAGCAAACAACTGTCTTTTTATCCCATGTTCTTCACAGAAAATATTGAATTCATTTGATGTAAACTCACCTCCTCTATCACACCTTAAGTATTTGATCCTTAATTCTAACTCATTTTCAACCATCGCCTTGAAAGATTTGAACTTGTCTAGGGCTTCTGATTTATCCTTTAGAAAAGTGGCCCAAGTCATTCTAGAATAATCATCAATAAGCAACATAAACTACCTATCTCCTTGCAAACTTCTTGTTCTTGTAGGACCACACAAATCTGTATGCACCAGCTCAAGGAATCCAGCAGAAAATTGTTCTTTACTCTTGAAACTTGTTCTTGTCTATTTCCCCAATTGACATTCCTTGCAAATAGTATTAGCAAGCTTCACAAGCTTAGGCAAATCTCTCACATCTTGTACTGAGCTTATTTTCACCAAGTTGTCAAAATTGATATGACACATCCTTCTATGCCATAACCAACTCTCATTTGTTTGAGCCAACAAACAACAATCATTAGTTCCTCTCAAATGATAAACATTACCTCTAGTCTTCTTACTAGTAGCAATCACTGTTCTGGAGCTTTCCATGATCTTGCATCCATTATCCTTGAATCTTAAATCATACCCTTTATCACACATCTGACCGACACTTAAAATATTATGCTTTAAACCCTTCACATAGAGAACATCATCTTATTATGTTTTCCATCAAAAGAAACAGATCCTCTTCCACAAATCTTACCAGTTGCATCATCTCCAAACCTAACCAATCCTTCATCATACTTTTCCAAACTTACTTTTACCACCAGTCATGTGATGTGAACATCCAATGTCAATAATCCATTCATCCTTATCTTTCTTAACCTGGTAGACAGACAAATTACTCTATTCCACTAGTTTTTATTCCTTCACACAACTAGCAGGATTAATAGATATAGGTTCTTCCTTGATAGCAATAAACAAGCATTCATTTGCACTAGTATGATCAGACTCATCATTCGTTACACCATCATCATCATCATCTCTAACATAATAGCATTTCTTTACGATCCTAGGTCTGCTTTCAAATTTCTTCTTGCCTTTCTCAATTCTCTCCAGACACCTGGAGGCATAGCGACTAATCTTACCACAAGTAAAGTATTTGAATGGTAATTTACCTTTGAACTTACCGGTACCTCTTTGCATCCTATCCACAAAGTTTGATTCAATCTCATCAAGGTCATCATCTGGTTCCACAACATACTTCTCAGATCTTGAGGTCTTCTCTGAAGTACTAGCTTTAAAAGTAGTCTCAGTCTTTGGCAGAGCATCATTGAACTCTCTCATCTCAAATGAGTGAACTTTCCAAGCAAATGATCCTTTGTAATCTTGTTCACACTCATAAGTTCTTCAATTATACACACCTTGTGACTGTAGGATTTAGGCAATGAGCTAAGAATCTTCAGTACAACCTCATTCTCATCAATAGTTCCTCCAAGACTTTTGATTCTATTGACAATTTCATCAACTTTTTGCATGTAGATTGTTATGTTCTCATCATCACTCATCTTCAAAGATTCATACCTCACCTTCAGGTTTTGTAATTTGGCACTCTTTATAGAATCATCTCCTTCATGTAAATTTTTCAACTTAACCTAGATCTCATGAGCAGTTTCCAGATCCATAACTTTCACTAACTCAGTGTTAGATAAGGCATTTAATAGAGCATCTCTAGCTTTTCCATTTAACTCATATTGTTTGACTTCATCTTTAGATGATGGACCATTTGGAGGAATAGTATACTTTGTATCTACCATCTTCCAAACACTATAACCAAGAGAAATGAGATGAATTTTCATTCGTACCTTCCAGAGAGCATAGTCCATTCCATCAAACTATAGAGATTCCTTCTTGTGCGCCATCCTGGATCTACCTCAAGCTGTTAGGCTTTCTTCCAAGGAACCCTCGCTCTAATACCAATTGTTGAAATGCACAAGACAACTGAGAGGGGGGTGAATCAGTTGTAACCAAAACTTAACTTCTTATAAGCATCAACCACTTAATCATTATTATTATGATTTAACCATGAAAACATGAAATCAGAAACTTAAGCACATTCACACATTCAACACATGAGACATCAAATTTTTTACGTCGAAAACCCAATGAGGAAAAACCACGGTGAGGATTAACTCATAATATAAATGATATATCAAAATTTACAATAAGGCTCACTACCCAAAATGCTCACTGTAAAAGAAGGGGCTCACTACCAAGAGAAAAGGCTCACTGCCAAAAGGGGCTCACTGCCAGAAGTAGAAGAAGATAGAAGAAGATAGTTACAATGAGAATGGATTTCACAGCAACCAGGGATCCACCACAATCTTGACTAAATCTTTCGCAACCTTTGTATATCAAAAATATATTCTTTTCTACTCACTTTCACACTCTCAAACTCATCTGGATCACACCTGCAAAAAATAATGCTTCTCATGCAGCCATTTCATCTATATCAACTTCTTCACTAGATTTCTGATCACCTAATTCATATTTATACATTTGTAGTCTTGGAAATAATCTTCAAGGTCGACACAAACAATAAACTTAGCCAATATTCAAATTAGGTCTAGACCTAAATAGTCCCATGGTGGAAAGGAATGAATGCAAACCATACCACACCTTAGCAGGGACTCAAGTGCAATCTCCCACGTAATAACACGCTATCACAAACTCCAAAGCATAATTGCAAGTAGTGAAAACAACCAGGTCGGCCAAAACTGGTGTTGACACTAAGACCTTTAGGAACACGCTTCATCCATGATCTGAATTATGCTTTGCGGCCCAATAAAAAAGAAGGAACATGATCTAGAGACATACACAAGCACGTTACAATTACCAAGAACTTCTGCACAACCCCCAAACATTCTATCAGGAAGATTCTTCGAACTCAAGCACTTAAACATTACTATCAACCACTGTCATAAAGGAAAGATCGCTTGGGGAGCACCAAATCACGAACCACTTCAATTGAAGGCACATAACATCATCCCAAACTTAATCCTATAACCACAAACTATAAAACTTAAATGTGGAGAGATGCAGAGCAAAATACATTCTCCTGTCACCATTGAATACTCAGAAAAATAGTTTTTACTCTGGTGAACATAACTCACTCAAATCTTCACACCGAAGGCTCAAACTTGAAACATAGCTACTACAAACATCCCTTAACATAAATTTCAAACCGCAAACAAAGATATTCAATCTATAGGATATGTAGAGAAAAACACTGCATTGTTCTGTGAGATAAAACAGTTCTGCAATTGTACTAACTTCTCAAACACTTGCTCAAACTCATCCAAATAACTTCCTTACATGCTGACCTTAGGTGTTGACATCAATGACAACACTTACTGCTCATACTTGCAACATCATCCCCATCAGGGACATAGTCTTCATCAATAGAGTCTAAATCATGAACCATAATTAATGCTCAGGAAGGAGTTCCTCTCCCTCCCCTCTATCCTCTTCTTGAAGTTCTAGAAGCTCTGGTAATAAAAAATCCAGGAGTCAAGGGGGTCCAAGTAATAGCCCTCTGGCCAATCTCACCCATCTCCTGGACATATCTATAACAAGTAGGCACTGGGGCAACTCCTCAGGGAAATCCTCACAAAACTACCGTGGGATACACTCAACACGATGAGCCTCAACTAGACCATTATGGTCTGAAAGATCTGATACACCAAGGCAATGCTCCCTAATCTCACCATCGTGTGACCATGTCCCCTCCATATCTAAGTAAGGATCAGAAATCATATCCGCATCTATAAGAGTAGCTACAATACGTAAGGAAGTATCAAAGTGGCCCATATGAGCCCACCTAGCTACTCTCGATAGTCATATGTTAGAAAGCAAAACCCCTTTTTGATAAGGCCTAATGTGCTCAAAGATCCAAGTCATGATCAAGGAAGAATGGTTGAAAGCAATAGCCCCTCATCATGCAATATGATAGAAATCCCTGTATACCATGGCCAAAATGTCTGGCCCCCAAGCGTAGACTCTGCTTGCTCAAGACCTTGTAATTGGTGCCCAACATCATCTCAAGCAAGCCGAGGCCTTGTCTCCAGTGAGCCTCGATGCAATCAAACTGATCAGAAACTTCCTCAAGTAAGGAATAGGAAGTCATAGCACAGAGGTAAGCTAAACACCTATCTGATCCTCAGGAGGAATCACCCCCATGAACTATGCCTAAGAAGCCTTGTCCTCGAAGGACTCACTAGCTGGTAGAACAAGTGGGTGCCCTCTCACAGGAACCCCTAGAATGCGGTAAACATCAAATAGAGTGATGGTCCACTCTCCTGAAACCAGCGGGAAACTGAAAGTATTCCTATCTGCATCCCAATATGTTAGGATATCATATTAAATACGTGCCATAGGGTGTAAGACTGGTACATGGCAAACTCTAGCTAAGCTCGCTCTCCTCAAGATGACATGCTCATCATTGTTCAGCGAAGCATACATCTCTGAGAGCCATCAACCACTCTTGGCAAGCATTCCATCGAATGCGCATATCCCACCAATTAGAAAAGAACTTTAGATTAGATCTCATGAACTCGCAAAAATCATTAAAATCATAAAACTTGCAGAAAATCATACATAAAAAGCATATAAACTATCAAAATTGCAATAAATAGATGAATACAATAGTTAAATTAGATCGAAATAGAGTGAATTAAATGTCAGAAAACATCAAATTTAAGTTAGAGATGATCTATTAGGGTTGCTCCTTTTATCAATTTGGATCTTCCCTAGGTGACCTAGATGTTTAGCAAGATCTCCCCTCGGGCAACCCTATTGCATAGGTAGATCTCCATCAAGAGACCCTGTTGCTCAGCAGTATCTCCCCCCAGGTGACTTGCCTAGAAAAAGGGGTGACCCTATGTGGCTATCCCCCGAACTAAAAATGCTCTAAAAACCCCGTTTCTCAGCCGATTTCAGTAAACAAAAGATCAATCTTACTCTAAACGATGAAACAAAGACAATACAATAGAGAAAATAATCAAAAATAGACAATTTCAAGATTTTTTTTCACAAAATTCAACCTAGGGTTTAGAGAAGAGATCTTCACTATTTGTGCACTTGATTCTCAGATATAGAAGAAGTGGGGGCCATCTTCGCGATCTCCTTAACGATATCTACCCAACGACTACTTACACAATTGATTCCATCACCAATTCACTCAAATTTCACTAATTTGATTGGTTTTTCCTCTTCCTTAGCTTAGTTTCCTTTATGCATTCTTAGATTAGTTTTTTCTTTTATGCATCTCTTGTGTGTTTGTTTTGCGTGTATTCATTCCTATAGGTCTCACTGACAAAGGCAAACAACTAGTTGAATTCTCATGATCTATGGTAAGTTCGTCGTTTTAGTTTTCATTAGTTGTTTTGATATATCTACATGCTGGACTAATACTAGTTATTGCAGGTACAATTGCAAGAAAATTGACAACAGGTAAGGCCTAGTTTGAGAATGGTACCTACCTTTCATGTAGACTACCATCCCTGAGGGGTCAAATATCTAAGCACCAAAATCATGCACAGCCTCCACGAGGACCCCTATGATGAGTTATACTCCTTGTCATATACATGTAAGCATGAAATAACATCCTCTTAGTAGAAATTCTCTTGGTGATGTATCTTTTCTTTCGTCTTGTGTTGTTTCCACTTTGTCGTTTTCTCTCTTTGTTGTCGATGCTTTTTGACACTTTTGTGACACTTGTCGATTTGTATTTTCTGAGCTTGCGACTCTGTCCCTAAGCCTTGCATGCATCTTGTGTTGCAAGTATGAGAAGTAAGTGTTGTCATTTATGTCAACACATAAGGAAGTTATTTGAATAAGTCTAAACAAGTATCTAAGGAATTAGTACAAGTGCAGAATTGCTTTATCTCTCAAGAACAATGCAGTGTTTTGCTCCGCATATTTTGTAGATTGAATATGTTTGCCCATGGATTGGAAGTAATGTTAAGGGATGTCTATAGATACTATGTTTCAAGTTTGAGCCTTCAGTGTGAAGATTTGAGTGAGTTGTGTTCACCAGAGTAAAAAATGTTTTTCTATGTATTTAATGGTGATAAGGAGAATGTATTTTGCTCCGCATTTCTCCGCATGTAAGTTTCACAGTCTGCAGTTCTGGAATTAAGTTTGTGATGATGTTATGTGCCTTCAGCTCAAATGGTTCATGATTTGGTGCTCCGCAAGTGATCTTTCCTTTATGACAGTGGCTGACAGTAATGTTCAAGTGCTCCGATTTGAAGAATCTTATGGATAAAGTGTTTAGAGGTTGTGTGGATATTCTTGATGATTGTAACATGCTTATGGGAGTATCTAGATCATGTTCCTATCTTTGGATTGGTCCACAAAGTATAATTCAGATCGTGCATGAAGCGTGTTCCTAAAAGTCTTAGTGTTATCTCCAGTCTTGGCCGACTTGGTTGTTCTTACCACTTGCGGTTATGATTTGAAGATTGTGGAAGCGTGTTGCTATATGGAAGATTGCAATTAAGTCCTAGCTAAGCCTTGGCATGATTCACATTCATTCTTTTCTCTCCTAATTCTATTTAGGTCCAGACCTATCTTAATGTATGTATGTTTGCCAACCTTGGAGATTGTTCCAAAGGTTGATGATTGTAATGCCGACCTTGATGTAAATTCCAAGGTTGATGAATTGTATAAAAACATGAAATGAAGTCATGAATTTGCAGGAGGATGCAAAAATGAAAAGATAATTGTGAAGTGTAAAAGTAGAGCAGAGCAGAGGATACTATTATGCTTCAATGGAACTAAACCTTGGCATAGTGTAGATGCTATTATCTCAGTTCACCAATTTTGGCAGTGACCCACTCACCAGTAGTGACCCACCCCATTGGCAGTGAGCGAAAATGAAAAGATAATTGTGAAGTGTAAAAACAGAGCAGAACAGAGGATACTATTATGCTTCAATGGAACTGAACCTTGGCATAGTGTAGATGCTATTATCTCAATTCACCAATTTTAGCAGTGAGCCACCCACCGGTAGTGAGCCACCCCATTGGCAGTGAGCCTCTTCTTACAATGAGCCTCTTCTTACAGTGAGCCTTAAGGTAGTGAGCCTCTAATTTTCAGTATTGTTATAACATATTATATTATGAGCTAACACTCATCGTGGTTTTCCCCTATGGGGTTTTCCACGTAAAAAATTTGGTGTCTCCTGTGTTGAATGTGTGAATGTGTTCAAGTTTATGTTTCATGCTTTTATGGTTAAAATACAAACATAGTATTGATTGGTTAATATATTAATGGTTTTAAAATATTAGTTACAATTGATTCACCCCCCCTCTCAGTTGTATTGCACTTTGCAGCATCTTGTAGGTGAGTTTTCACCTCTTAGTGTTTTTCATCTTCTCCACCCCTAGAAGCCTTCTAGAGGTCCCTCCTAGCCATCTCCCGCTTTTGGTTTTTAGTTTTACTCAACCAATCCAAATCTCCCCCTATTATTTTTAGATCTACCCCTGGGAGATCCTACTTTACAAGTGGAGATTTGGATTTTCACACATGACTGACCTATTTCTGGAGGCAGATCCCCTTCTTCCATCTCCCATCATGCACTTCAACCCAGGTGCCCTCCTCTGAGGATCGCCCATGGGTCACCCCCAGGTGACCTAACTGGTGAAATAGGCGACCCCTGGGTGACCCTGTCGTGTCTCCAGCCATGGAAAAACTAGAGTTTTTAACTTTAAAAAGCTCTGTTTTGCCCATTTTTCTCATGGATTTTCGTGCCTAATATAGAGTTAACTATTTCATGTACCTACACATGCATAATTAGCTCTATTTTATCTTTAATTAACAACTCATGCATTCCCATGCAATCCTTCTTCACTTCTTCTTGAGTGATAAGCTTTTACTAGGTAGATCACTCTTGAATCCTCTATGTTAACTCTCCAATCAAATTGAGTTAACTCTCATTCTTCTTCACCTCTCTTTCCTTTTTCTAACCTATAAATACCCCCTCCCTCAAGCACAAAAGGAGGCAATTTCATTTGTGCACATAGCTCTTGCAAGCTATTGCTCTCCACATCAAGCATTCTGATGCTCATATAGGACATAGGAGCCTTTTGTTTTGTTCGTTGCTTCATCTAGCTTTCATACAAAGCTCGTTACGCTTCCATACACTTCTCATATCAAGCCATAGTGTTCATCAAAGCTCTCATTGAGCTCTTTTCAAAGCTTCAAAGCTTCTTTTGCTTCCATTGTCATCTTGTCGCCAAGAGGATTCCTCGCTGCTACAAGAGGATATGAGGTTGCCATCACAAGGATTTCTGAGGGTAGTGGAGGCTCATGTATCTCCAAGTTCCTTTATGCTTTCTTTTAATTTGTAGTAATTAGATAACCAAAATTGCTCTTGGAATTAGTAATCTTTTTGCTTTTTCCTTGATAGGATAGATAGATCTTGCATTCTTAGAGAAATTTGCTTTCAAAGTTCATAGATTAATTCATT
The DNA here is from genome assembly GCA_027924645.1 of Cunninghamia lanceolata. Classification (NCBI taxonomy): domain Eukaryota; kingdom Viridiplantae; phylum Streptophyta; class Pinopsida; order Cupressales; family Cupressaceae; genus Cunninghamia; species Cunninghamia lanceolata. Next base: position 1,727,552 of record BSBN01001526.1, read on the forward strand.
TAAAAGAAATTTTCCTTTTCTTAGATTAATTTGTTCTAAATATTCAGAAAACCCCAAAAACATAGTTTACATTGCATTAGGTAAATTCATCATAGCTTGCATACATTCTTTGATTCCTAGATTAGAAAAAAGCATTTTTAATTCTAAAAACATTAACAAAGCACAAAAAGAAGTTTTGCATTCATTTAGACTTGCATTCATAAAAACCCAAAAAAAAGAACAAAAACATTAGAAACTTAGAAAGTTCACAAACCCTTGATTCCATCACAAGGCTTACCATAGTCAAACATTGGTCAAAACCCTTGATTCCATCACAAGGTCAACCGAAGTCAACACATAATCAAACCTTAGGTCAAACAAACCCTAAGTCAAACCCTAGGTCAAGTCAAGGTTAGTTCACAATCGCCTATCTCTTGTGTCGGCTCACGAATGTGCCCTGGATTAAGAGGTGAGTGGGTGAGGGCAATCCTTGATGAGATAGAGGAAATCCACCTAAGACCGTAACATGACCCACTAGTCATCCAACAACAAGAAGCGTTTAGACACCTCTTAGTAGAACAAGCATCCATCCAACAGTTTGAAAGACAACACCAATGTGAATAGTCAATTAATGAGAACAATAGCTTACCCACACAAAGGTGAATATCAGGAATCCAAACAAGAGAATAGTGACTAGCGATCCTTCAGGTCATATAGTTATCTTTACAACCACGATCATTGAACAACACATCTACACAAGCACACAACAACAGAGGCCCTAGGATGTGTCAACCCCTCTCCGTGAAGTCCAACTTTCCAATGAGCCAAACCACCCCCGTGTCTCACCTCCTCTCAATTGGCTAATTCCACGAGAGCGAGTGATGTGGCGGTTTGCCTCGTGGCAAGGAGGGAAGGGTTCGTGTGTGCACCAAAATCCAACTTGACAGCCCCAGGCCATCGACGTCATGATTTTGAGTGTACAAGCACTGATAGGTTGGGGTGGGTGGGTTTATGCTAGTGGAGGCCTTGTTTCATTCCCCATGTGTCTCGATCGAATTGGGCTATAGTGTATCAACAAAGTCTCTTAAGAGACCTAAGAGCCAAACATTGCCAGACTTTGACAAAGTAGTTCTCGCACTTCATGGCACCTACGAATGATCCATTTGGACCTACAACTAGATGTCAGGCCCCTCCACAATAACCTCTCTTGGTTTTGACCAAGTCAACATCGTTTGACCATGCCAACGGTGGATTCATTCTTGAAAAATGCCTCAGTGACATGTAGTGTAAAGGTGCCAAGAGCCATATTTTGTGTTCTTGATCCCATGGGACCTAACTGATAGCACTGATAGGTTAGGGTGGATGGTTTTATGCTAGTGGAGGCTCTATTTCATTCCCCACATGTCTCGATTGAATCAGGCTACAGTGTACCGGCAAAGTCTCTTAAAAGACCTAAGAGCCAAAAATTTCCAAACTTTGACGAAGTAGTTCTCGCACTTTGTGGCACCTATGAATGATCTGTTTAGACCTACAACTGGATGTTAGGCCCTTCCACAATAACCTCTCTCAATTTTGACCAACTCAACATCATTTGACTGTGCCTACAGCGGATGCATTCTTTAAAAATGCTTCAGTGACATGTAGTGTAAAGGTGCCAAGAGCCATATTTTGCATTCTTCACCCCATGGGACTGTTAGGTCTCAAAAATGCAGGTTGCAAATCCTAAGAGGATGCTAGACTCTATGTTCAGATTGGCAACATTTTTGAACTAACACGACGGAGTTAACCTATAAGGTTAATGACTCCCTGCACTTTAGGCATTGCTATACCTACGTGGGTAGACCTTGAAAGTTAAGGCAGATTAAATGAGTGTAAGTGTTGTGACTAAGTTAATGGATCTACCCACAGTGGAAAATGGTGTGGAATAGATGAAAGCTTGCTAACTAGTTCTATTTCTAATATCTGAAAGATGATTTGGTATAAATTGTATAAGCAATATCAAGGTAAGAACTAATAAATGAATTTAACTATTGAAATGAGTAAGATCAGTGCCTTGTTGGGTAAATAGAGTTAAGTGAAAATCTATGACCAATGGCTTATATTGGGCAATAACTCTAACTATTTGGCACAATACTTTGGTTTATAACTTGTATAAACATGCAGGGGAATGATTGACAGACTCTTCTTAATATCCAACTGACACAATCAGGTTTCTTGTTATTCACCAGAAAGAATTTTAATCCTTTCTTGAAGGAACCAATTAAATGAACTATGCAAGAATAGCAGATAATATCAACTTGGAGATAGAATGCCAATCCTAATTATGTGGTTCTTCTTAGTGATCCAAATCAATACTTCCAGATTACTGTGACTAACCAGAAGGATTTTTAATTCCTCTTTAAGGAAACCAATTAATCAAATCACACAAGTACAGCAAATGTGCATTGACAAACCAAATATATATTTGATATATCAATTTGAATAATAAAGAAATACTAAACTAGAGACAACCAAATAACTAAATAATTTTAACAAACAATTGATGCCAATAAAGAGCCACAAAATCAAAGATCTCCTATTAACTTCTTCAATATAATATTTACAACATGGTCTTTTAAAATATTATGGACTTCTTCTATTATCTCCTACTACTGATGATGATTGAGCCTGATCAGCATTTGAGCCTATGCTTTATTCAATCTTGCAACATTTATACCAATATCTGCAGTAATCAAAGGATAAGTTTCTCCTGCTTTCAAAGTCATAACATGCCCAAAGGTTTTTTTAGTATCTATAGTGGTAGTCTTCTTATGAGGAGGGTATAAGGCCCATATCATGAGTGAGTTTTCATCATTGTTATACTTGGTACCCATGTATATCTCTGTTACATCTTCAGGAGTGAGTTTGTATTTATCATCAGTATTATGCAAGAAACTATCAAATACCAAGGCAAAGTTTATGTTAAGTCCAGGAAATATCATGACACCCGCTTCTCTAAGCAAATGTCTGCCTCTGTTAGGAGTCATAGCCCTCAACTCATTGTCTACTGTTGTCTTTAACACATTCGTCAATTGCCTTTCGTTATCAGCCGTGACATCTTCAACTGATTCTCTGAGTTCTTTTCCTTTGCATTTATACAAAAATGATTTAAATTCTTGAGAATGAATAAATTGATCATCTGCAATGAAAGAATCATATGCTAACTATGTGGGATCCTCATCACCAGGCCCTTCTTCATCCTTCTCTCTATTAGGAAGTTGATAACATTCCATTTTTCATCTAGAGATTCTACTTGTCTGTTCATGGAGTTCCTCTTCACTTGCAGATTCCTCATCACCAGAAGACAACAACTCTATCTCTGAAAGTTGTTTTCTTTTCTCATCTAATTCTCTATTATATTTTTTAATTACCAATTCAACTTTGGCTTCTTCCATGTTCCTAATAATATCATCATGTGGATATGGACTATGTGTGTATCCACTGAGATTTTGTTTTCTTCTAGCAAAATCAATGAAACCCTCAGGATCAAATCCTTTTCTTGCCTCGGCACACCTCATGTTGTAATGCATTAATTTATCTATGATGAGACCATAACCTCTTTAGACACCACAGTAAAATCCTTGAAGCATAGAGTACTAGGCATGAAGGATTGTTTGTCATAGGCACTTAAGTTCATCACATTAGAAAAGTTCATCTGCCTGACTATCTCTAAGTAAGCAATCCTATCAGGAACTGTCTTGGGAAATATAAATGGGGTATCTTCAAAACCATAAATTCTGACCATGGTTGAGTCCTCAAAGCAATACCAATCTCCCCAATTGTGGGTGACAGTTGGGGGACCACCAAAGTCTTTTGGTCTGAGAAACCTTTTTATTTCATCTGACAATGAATATTCATAGGGATGATTAAAGTATCTATACAACACTTTTACAAAATATTCTTCAAAATGAATGTAACTGGAGTGGGCAAACCTACTATCCCATACCCTTGTCCACATTTGCATAGGCAACTTTTGTCCCCTTTTGTCTACTTGAGCAATTCTGAGTTCATTTGGCCATATTCCCATTTCCTGGCCATAGTATAATACCATGTGCATGAGGAGTGAATAATGCTCAAAAGAAACTGTTGGGGCATTGTTCTTAATTACAATTAAGCTAGAATCAGTCTTTCTGAAAATATAAGCAGCATAGTCAAATTGTCTAGCATTATGACATTGGATAGCTGTTGCTATCACCATTAATGGAATTGTCATGAAATCAGGAACCTCTAACCCTAGGACTTGGCCAATGGAATAATATGTGTATTTCATATAAGGTTCAAACAAGGACACATGGAACAGAGGTCCATCATTGTCATCAAAAGGTACTATTTTTCCCTCTGCCCTAGGCCTGTGGAGAAGCAATCTCCATCCATTATACGTGGTGTCCATCCTCCAGTATTCTTTGTCTAAATCCTCATATACTATGGGAAGTGTACACAAGTCATCCAAATCAAATACTTCACAAATGGCATTTTTGGATAAGTGTATAGTAGGCTCTCCTTGTGGATTGCATATGGCTTTGAGGCTGGGATTGTAATATTTAGCCAAGAGTTTTAGGAGTTCAACATTCAGAAATACATCTGGGATGACCAATTTGCCCAAATTCAAATGCCATGGATTAGACACTGGGACATTTCTAAATCTTCTATCATAATAAAATTTAAACAATTCATAGCCTCTGATTGGTGTCCATACATTTCCTAGGTATTTGCATTTGTCTTCTAACTTCTCCACCTCCACCCTGAGTTGTGCAGACCTTCGGGCTTTAGGGGTAGACCCAGGCAATTGATCTATCAAATCTTGATTTAGTTTTCTCTATTTCATCTTTTCATCAGGACCTTTATCAGTTTTTTATTTCTTAGGTTTATTGGTTTCACCTTGTTGTTTTCTACCCTTGTCCTTTACTGCTGTCTCCATTTGTTATAATTCTGAATAGCAAATACAAATTGTAAGTGACCACACAGAGGTTTTATGTGTCTACCTGTTGCCTGAGACGATCACCGAATTCCTTTGTTTTGTCCTCTAAATTCTCACTTACGTGCTCTTCTCAGACAATTCTTTCAAACACAATTGCAATGACTTAGAATGACCTCTCAGGGGATTTCTTCATGACCTGTAATTAATACTTCTAGTGCATTAATGTCCATAATCATTTTGAAATGTCACATCATCATAACGTCCTTCATTGGTAGGACTTTTGTAATGTCAGTGCGATCTAAATGCTTCTTATGGTGTGAATATTTACAGATGACTCAATCGCTGTGACCCTTTGTTTTATCTCCTCGATGTCACTTTTCATGAAAGCATATATATGTTTATATCGGCAAGATGTTTCAATGCCTATTTGATATAAAAATGAGCATAGAAGCTGTTGTCGGCCTGACTTACACTATTGTTGTGAGAACAACATCCTACTCTGATATTTCAAATCTCTTCGTTATTAATTATTTATATCAGTGTGAGTCTTCCTAAAATGTTTATTGATTTCTCCATAGGGCAGGTTAGTGAAATCAGTAAGACTCAAGAAATTGATACCGATATCACTTGTCTTTCTGACACATGACCTGTCAGAAAGAGTCTCATTGATGTTGTGGTTATTGTCTTCATCGAAATAACATATGCTATCAGGATGACCTTATTTGATTTATCTGATCTTTGTTGTTTCTCTGATGCCTTCCTTTCTATTCTTTCTTCATTAGAATGATCACAGTCATATGTCATCGAAATCCTTTGTCGTTGTGACTATAGACTCAGCAGGACCTATAAATCCTACTCTGATCTATTTCCTTTTGCCGATGAGTTATATCCTTCACATATATCGGTATGACTTTGGCCAAAAATGCCTTATGGTCACTGAGACATCATAAGGTTGGAGAAACATTAATTTCTTATTCCGATGTGCATTTCTTCTTGATGAGTCGATAGTTCCATCTGTTTCCTGAGTTGTTCGGCAGGACTCTTGTCGAATTTCCCCATCAGTGTGATCTACACTGTCGGGGGAATGTTCAGAGTATTTTTTGACAATACTTTCTCATCCCGATGGTCCTTGTATTTGATCAATTCGATGTGACTAGGGATTCTCCTTCCAATAAGGGGTCATTGGCACAACTTCTTTTATCAGGGATTCTTGAAATTCTTATTCTGACCTTACTCCTAATGCCGATACACATCTAATTTGCTTCAAATGGAACATGGGTTGGTATGAAAAACTGAGGTCTTTCTGAAATCAAAGAACTGAAGGTTTTTTTAGATTATGGTTTGGGAGGTGAGACAAATAGTTATGGTAGGGATCTTATCATACAAATCATGTTATGTTTGTGGAATTTATCGACTATTATTATGATTTTGGGGGTATAATGTTATGATTTGGTTGGACAGGGGGTGGATAAGAGTATAGAAAAATTTCAAAATTTTCCTGTCCCAATAGGGACCTAACCAACGTCATCGACAAGTTGGGGTGGGTGGGTTTATGGTAGTGGAGGCCTTGTTTCATTCCCCATGTGTCCCAATCGAATCAAGCTATAGTGTACTAGCAAAGTCTCTTAAGAGACCTAAGAGCCAAAAATTGCCAGACTTTGCCGTAGTAGTTCTCACACTTTGTGGCACCTACAAATGATCCATTTGGACCTACAGCTAGATGCTAGGCCCCTCCACAATAACCTCTCCCATTTTTGACCAACTCAACATCATTTGACCATGCCAACGACAGATGCATTCTTGAAAAATGCCTTGGTGACATGTAGTGTAAAGGTGCCAAGAGCCATATTTTGTATTCTTCACCCTTGGGACCTAACCAATGGCACTGATAGGTTAGGGTTGGTGGGTTTATGCTAGTGGAGGCCTTGTTTCATTCCCCATGTGTCTCGATCGAATCAGGCTACAGTGTACCGGTAAAGTCTCTTAAGAGACCTAAGAGCCAAAAATTTCCATAATTTGACGGAGTAGTTATCGCACTTCGTGGCACCTATGAATGATCCATTTGGACCTACAGCTAGATGTCAGGCCCTTCCACAATAGCCTCTCTCAGTTTTGACCAACTCAACATCATTTGATCGTTGCAATGGCGGATGCATTCTTGAAAAATGCCTTAGTGACATGTAGTGTAAAGGTGCCAAGAGCCATATTTTGTGTTCTTCACCCCGTGGGACCTAACCGACGATGTTGATAGTTCAAGGTGGGTGGTTTTATGCTAGTGGAGGCTCTGTTTTATTCCCCATGTGTCCTAATCGAATCGGGCTATAGTGTGTCGGCAAAGTTTCTTAAGAGACCTAAGAGCCAAAAATTACCAGACTTTGATAGAGTAGTTCTTGCAAATTGTGGCACCTATGAATGATCCATTTAGACCTACAGTTAGATGTTAGGCCCCTCCACAATAACCTCTCTCAGTTTTGACCAACTCAACATCGTTTGACCGTGCCAACGACGGATGCATTCTTGCAAAATGCCTCAGTGACATGTAGTGTAAAGGTGCCAAGAGCCATATTTTACGTTCTTCAACCCGTAGGACCTAATCAACAATACCAAAAGGTCAGGGTGGGTGGGTTTATGCTAGTGGAGGCTCTATTTCATTCCCTAAGTGTTTCGATCGAATCAGGCTACAGTGTATTGACAAAGTCTGTTAAGAGACCTAAGAGCCAAAAAATTGCCAAACTTTAATAGAGTAGTTCTCACACTTCATGGCACCTACGAATGATCCATTTAGACCTATAGTTGGATGTTAGGCCCCTCCATAATTACGTCTCAGTTTTTACCAACTCAACATCGCTTGATCGTGCCAACGGTGGATGCATTCTTGAAAAATGCTTTAGTGACATGTAGTGTAAAGGTGCCAAGAGCCATATTTTGTGTTCTTCACCCCATGGGACCTAACCAATGACACCGATAGGTTGGGGTGGGTGGGTTTATGCTAGTGGAGGCCCTATTTCATTCCCCATGTGTCCTGACTAAATCGGGCTATAGTGTACCGACAAAGTCTTTTAAGAGACCTAAGAGCCAAAAATTGCCATACTTTGATAAAGTAGTTCTCACACTTCGTGGCACCTAAAAATGATCTGTTTAGACCTATAGATGGATGTCAGGTCCCTCCACAATAACCTCTCTCAATTTTTACTAACTAAACATCATTTGACCGTGCCAATGGCGGATGCATTCTTGAAAAATTCCTCTGTGACATGTAGTGTAAAGGTGCCAAGAGCCATATTGTGCGTTCTTCACCCTATGGAACCTAAATGATGGCACCAATAGGTCAGGGTGGGTGGGTTTATGCTAGTGGAGGCCCTGTTTCATTCCCCATGTGTCCCGATCGAATCGGGCTACAATGTACTGGCAAAGTCTCTGAAGAGACCTAAGAGCCAAAAATTGCTAGACTTGATGGAGTAGTTCTCACACTTTGTGGGACCTACGAATGATCCATTTGAACCTACAACTAGATTTTAGGTCCCTCCACAATAACCTCTCTTGGTTTTGACCAACTCAATGTCATTTGACTGTGCCAACGGCGGATGCATTCTTGTAAAATGCCTCCGTGACATGTAATGTAAAGGTGCCAAGAGCCATATTTTGTGTTCTTCACCCAATGGGACCTAATCAATGGTGCTAAAAGGTCAAGGTGGGTGGGTTTATGCTATTAGAGGTCCTGTTTCATTCTCGAGATGTCCTGATCGAATCGGGCTACAGTGTATCAATAAAGTCTCTTAAGAGACCTAAAAGCCAAAAATTGCCAGACTTTGACGGAGTAGTTCTCACACTTTGTGGCACCTATGAATGATATATTTGAACCTACAGCTAGATGTAAGGCCCCTTCACAATAACCTCTCTTGGTTTTGGCCAACTCAACATTGTTTGATCGTGCCAATGGTAGATGCATTATTGAAAAATGCCTCGATGACATGTAGTGTAAAGGTGCCAAGAGCCATATTTTGCATTCTTCACCCCATGGGACATAAATGATGGTACTGATAGGTCAGGGTGGGTGGGTTTATGCTACTGGAGGCCCTATTTAGTTCCCCATATGTCCCAATTGAATCAGGCTACAATGTAACGGCAAAGTCTCTGAAGAGACCTAAGAGCCAAAAATTGCTAGACTTTGACAGAGTAGTTCTCGCACTTTGTGGCACCTACAAATGATCTGTTTGGACCTATAGCTAGATCTCAAGCCCCTCCACAATAACCTTTCTCAGTTTTGATCAATTCAACATCGTTTGACCATGCTAATGGCGGATGCATTCTTGAAAAATGCCTCAGTGACATGTAGTGTAAAGGTGCCAAGAGCCATATTTTGCATTCTTCACCCTATGGGACCTAACCAATGGTGCCTCTAGGTCAGGGTGGGTGGTTTTATGCTAGTGGAATCCTTGTTTCATTCCCCATGTGTCCCGATCGAATCCAGCTATAGTATATCGACAAAGTCTCTTAAGAGACATAAGAGCCAAAAATTGCCAAACTTTGATAGAGTAGTTCTCGCACTTCGTGGCACCTATGAATGATCTGTTTGGACCTATAGCTGGATGTCAGGCCCCTTGACAATAATCTCTCTCAGTTTTGATCAACTCAACATCGTTTGATTGTGCCAACGGTAGATGCATTCTTGAAAAATGCCTCAATGACATGTAGTGTAAAGGTGTCAAGAGCCATATTTTACATTCTTCACCCTATGGGACCTAACCAATAGCGTTGAAAAGTTGGGGTGGGTGGGTTTATGCTAGTGGAGGCAGCAACAAGAATATGTGTTTTTCATAAGCAAAGACCCTTGTTTTCATAGGGGGAGATATGTGATTTTAAAAGGTTTTGGGATTATTTTTAAGAGGTTTTTGGGACTGATTTGAAGAGATATACTAGTTTATTGTTAAAATATTCATGACATCAAATCACTACATATATAACCATGAACTTTAGCATTAAACATTTAAAAAAACACACCTTAAAGATTGTGCTACTAAAATCACATGGAATGGTTATCAATTGTTAGCACCAGATGTGAAGAAACACTAGGAGGATATGTAAGATGGAAACATTATTATATTATGGTCATAATCTCCTCATACGATATACAAAATATATTGTGGATGCAGGAAAAATCCATTGTTCAAAGAGAATAAACAATGCAGCCTTCAAACCTACAAGGAATCTAATCAAGATAACAAAAAGAAATACAGAACGAAACAATATCACCTAGATTGGATCAATTCCTTGGTGTGCATGTGGATTGCTTCATTGAGTATGCAACCAAATTACATAAAGCTGTCATTGATGTGCTCAAGAAAATGATATGCAAAAAGACACTAATGCAAATCCTAGAAAATGAATGCTGAAAGAGAAGAAGCCCAAAATGTGAGAGAAAGAGGGCATTTATAGATGTAGAAGATGGATGATGAATGGTGGGGAGAAAAAGGATGAATCAATGGATGAGAGTGACAGAGAAATGAGAATGAATGTGCATGCACCAAGTGTCCATGAAAAAGACAGCCTATTTAGAAACCTTGGGTGGGCTTTGATAGTGATAAGATTCCTTTCCGCACATAGAATGATTTTTCTATTTTGGAGTTGGAGTGATGAGGACATAATAGATTTTTTCTATTTTATTAAATTGTCCCATATTTTAATTTTTGCCATTTTATAGGACAAAGGGGCCCACTTGCACATTTTAGAAGAATATGATAAAGATGGAAGAAAATATAAATTAAATAAATAAAAATTTATTTAATTTATGAGCATGGTGAATAAATAAATAAAATAATTGATTTTATTTATTTTTTAGAAGATACAATAATTAAATAATTTAAAATTATTCAATCATTTGATGGTAGATGGAAGAATAATGAAAATTAAATAAATAAATAAAATTTATTTAATTAATTAAGGATATGAAGAAAGATGAATTTACTTAATTATAAGTGTGTTAGACAAAATTAAGGAATGTGGTGAAAAATGCGATAAATGCATAAATAATGAAATGGGTCAAATTTGGGTGTCTACATATATAAATATACAAATCTAAAATATAAAAAATGTCTCCACGATGGAAGCTAAATGCTTTAACCACTGATCTCAATCCCTTGAATACAATAACTTTTGAGATAGGGGAAAAAGCTTTCAAGCATGCAAAAAACAAACTACAGCTAACCCTAGCTCCCAATGGAGTGCAAACTAGCCTAGAAAATAGTCAAATAAACATGAAATAAACTAAGAATCTAAGCTAACATTTGACCTATCTCCATTGTTCTCCTCAATCTTCCATATTGTTCTTATATTTGCAAGTTTGCAAAGATATTGAGAAGCTCAAATGAAAATGGCAAGATGTTGGAGAGTGTTTAGAGATGTCTAGGAGAAATCAAGAGCTAAGAGATGAAAAATGAACCAAGAGAGATCAACCAAGAGATCAAAAACTAAGAGAGCTGAAAATGAGCTGGAGAAGGTGTTTTATAGAAAAGCCTGTTTGAATGGATGGCTCAGATTCAATGTTGACTTTGGAGCCAAAATGAAGGGCTATGATTGATTAGGGTTCCCTTTCACTAAAGGACAAGGGATAATTTAAAATTGGAAGAAATGGTGAGGTGGAGGATGTTTTTAAATTAAATAAATTTGCCCAATTTATTTACTTTATTTGAAGTGGTCATGTGAACCCTTAATTAAACAAATGAGATTTATTTAATTAAGTGAGGGGTGAGATTTATTTAATTGAAATTAATTATTTAACCATAGAGGAAATTTAGGAAAAATTAGTAGAATGTGGAAGAGATTGGTGTTTTACAATATGAGGACACTTTTAGGTGTCTACATTTTACCCCTCTTTGATGTTCAAGATGATGAGATTTATGTCAAGTAACATCATTTAAAAGAAGCTAAGGAAATGGATAGAGGAAAAAGGCGATGATGGAAAGATAGGATGATGATGCCCCCTCGAGAGGATAGGCGGGTTGGACAAACATGGTTAGGATTCAAAATGAAAGGGATTGGTCAAGGAAGAAAGATAGGGGAATGGATAGAAGAAATGAATGATACGTTAAGCTGCAATGAAGGTGGAGGAATGAAGATGCGAGAGAGAGATGGTGGAGGAATGAAAGATTGGCTAGAAAAGTGGGAATGAGATCTTGCTTTGATAGATTTGTGATCTTCTCACTTGTAATTTTTTGCTTATCATCATAGAACTTATTATGTTAAGGGACGACAATCACAATGGTGTGACAGAGGCCAAAGTGTGAAAATGTGATCCCTTGCGAAACAGGCACATGACAGACAAGGAATGCCTAACTCAGACTAGTAACCGTGGTACCTTGTCGGAACATGCAATGAGATAAATGTGAGGTGTGCAAGTCCTTATGCAAAGAAGTAGTTATTCTTTCCTATGCATAGGATGTATTTGATTCACACCCAATGGAATCCCGATCACACACAAGGCACCAAGTTACCTCAGTCATTTTGCCAAGACAAACCACAAACAACAATCAAAGAAAAAGGTCTCGCTCTATCCTTGCTTCTCTTCATCACTTAAGGACTACCTTGAGAAGCATAAGAACGAGACTACAAAACAATCCAGTAAAATAAGACAAACTAGACCAACAACCATTAGATCATTTGCCAAGTGATATGTGTTTGTTTGTTGTGATTGGTTGTAATAGGTTGAATGATTCCTGGTTTCAGGATAGGAAGGTATGTCGTATAAGACACCTGGTCTGGTTTTGACAAAGCCCCTACCTATCTAAGGCAAGTGATAGGATTGAGACATTTCGTATAAGACATGTGGTCTGGTTTCGAAAATGTCACAAACTGTGAGATGATTGTTATGTGTGATCTTAGAAATGACACATGTCATATAAGGCATAGAGTCCTAGTTTCGACAATGCCCCATTCCATATAGGGTATGTGATTGTTGATACTGATCGCAATTAGTCTATTTTGGTTGATTGAATAGCTTGTCTTGTTTGATGTTTGGGATTATTTTTTGTGTGAAAGATTGATTGCTTTGTCTGATCAAAGTGTCCATCTCATCAAAGGATGACTTATTATGATAGTTGACTCGATGATCCCTAAGGGACTAACCTAGTGCCTCGGGGGCGCATCAAAGATGGCCTTGCCTACGTGAAATCTCAGAGGCACTGTAGTTCAACCAGGTGGATTGACACTGTTTATTGCTTGGGAACTTTTTGGTTGATTATGTGATATTTTTGTGATTTTTGAAGATATTCAATGTTTTTGGATTTTTGGAATATTTGAATGTTTTTGGATTTTGAGAATATTTGAATGTTTTTGGATTTTTGTGAAAAGTTTTGATGGGTTTGATTCAAATGCAAGATAAATGATAACACATGCAAGAAAGCAAGCAAGCATGCCCAAATGATTCAAAAATTATAAAGGTATTGCCCCTTTCAAGTTGTAAACCAATGATTAAGTGATTGATGATTGATGATAATGATTGTCTAGCTTTAGGAAATGAAACATGTCATCTAAGATGCCTGGTCTAGTTTCGACAATGCAACATCTTGTCTAAGACAATTGATTGATTGATACTAGTGTTGTTGTCAATGCGAGCAACACCAGGATTTGATTAATGATTGATTGATTGATTTGGTTTACGTCAAGATTAGGATCAAGACCATTGATATAATTAGATAATTTGGCAAGATTGATTGACTTGATTAGTATGGATAAAGGATTGAATTGCATTTGGATTATTACTTGGAATGATTTGATAAGGATGATTTGAATGATATGATAAATTGATTTGATTTGAATGAATTGATTTGATCTTGATAAAGATTGGGGAAAAAATGTTGACAAATGTTTTGGATATCTTTTGATGTACCTCATTCCTTTCCAATCGATCCTATCATTATCCTAGCATCATAAGCTTTGTCATGTCAAATCCTAAGCATTACATCTAGAATGGGGCATGTTAATCCTATGCGACATAGCCTTTGGGATCATATCCTTTCTCTCTTACGTATACATCCTTTCCATCCATTATCGCATATCCAATGCAAAGGCTATTCCAATCGTCATCCAATGCCATTCTGAAACATTTCAAAATACAAAAAAATAAAAAATGTATCAAAAATCCAAAAAAAATCACAACATTCAAGAACACAAAATAGACATGAATTGAATGGATTGATTTGATTGATATGATGATGTGATTGATTTGATTGAATTAGATTGATTTGGTGATGTGAGGAGATGATCGAATTGATTTGATGAAGTGAGTTGACATGGAATGGATTGATTGATTTGAGGGATTGAAGAATGATGATGAATTGATTTGAAGAATTGGGTGATGTGATTTGAAGAACTGATTTGATGAATTGATTTGATTTTGATGATGTGATTGATTAGGATGTTTGAATGGATCGATCGAGAGATTTGATTGAGTGATTTAGTTGAGGAATTTCAAATGATTTGAAGAATTGATTTGGTTGGAATGATTTGATGAATTGAATTGGTTTGAATGAATGGATTGAATGATTTGGTGGATTGATATGATGAGTTGATTGATTTTATTGCTTGGATTTTTGTAAGATATTTGATTTTTTTAAATTTTGGGGAATATTTTGATTTTTTAGACTTTGACATGTTTTGATTTTTTGGATTTTTCACATGTTTTGATTTTTTTTTGTATTTTGGAATGTTCTATTTTTTTTTTGTGTTTTTGAATGTTGTGATTTTTTTTGGATTTTTGATACGTTTTTGATTTTTTTGTATTTTGAAATGTTTTAGAATGGCATTGGATGACGATTGGAATAGCCTTTGCATTGGATATGCGATAGTGGATGGAAAGGATGTATACGTAAGAGAGCAAGGATATGATCCCAAAGGCTATGTCGCATAGGATTAACATGCCCCATTCTAGATGTAATGCTTAGGATTTGACATGACAAAGCTTATGATGCTAGGATAATGATAGGATCGATTGGAAAGGAATGAGGTACATCAAAAGATATCCAAAACATTTGTCAACATTTTTCCCCCAATCTTTATCAAGATCAAAAGGAAGAAGGGAGGATGAATGGACTTAATATGATAGGTATATGTATGTGGGTGTAATGGATAAGGATGGTAATATAGGATAGGATGGAAATGATATGGAAATGGTAGGTTGGAAAATGATAGGTTAGATGAGACAATGTGCCCCCAAGTGTAAGTGACATAGAAGATCAACTTACACATGACGCTTATTTTCCAAGTTTTCATGGTACTTATGTAAGGCACCACCAAGGGTGGTTTTCACTGTTCGATGAAAGGATTTCTCTTCACTTTTTTTCATTTTTTTTGACTTTTTTGATTTTTTTGACCTTTGTGAATGGGATAGGTGGAATATGGAAAGGATGGACTCAAATGTCTAGTGCCATGAAAGGTGATAGTGTCCCATTAGAGAGGAATGTCGCATTGTCCATGCCAAATGTCATTATGCCCAAGATATTGGTAAGGAGATTGTATGAAAGTGAGATGGATTAGGTAGATAGTGAATTATGGAGGGAACAATAGTGGATTATGATGTGGATTATGTAGGACTTATGATGTGGATGGATGGAAGGCTTATGCAAAAGCATGGACCATAGGGACGTGATGGGTGAAATAGGTAGGTTAATGAATGAAGGATGGGGAGATGGAGGTATGGAAAGGAATCATGACCAATGGTTGCACACACCATGATAAACATTGAAGCTTGTGATTTGGTGGAGGTGTAGGAAGCAATGGGGATGTTTGCTTAGTGGATGGTTGATGTAATCATTTAGGTACCCACATAGACTTGAGATTTTTATGACTTTTGTTTTTCTTGTGGGCTTTATGGATGGAACAATATTTTTGAATGGAAGAGGATGCTTGGGATTTTTAAGAGGTGGATGCCTCCTTTGACTTGATTGCTTTTTGTTTAGGAACCCAAACCATTTTAGTTTTTGACTTTGCTTTTGGAGGTATGGGCTTGGATGGATTTTTGGATTGATTTTGATTGTACTTTTTGCATTGATGTCCCAAGGCACAAGGATCCTTAGGATTTTTAGCTTTATGGGTAGAGGCATCCAAATGTTTATTTTTGAATCCCTTGGAATTGGAAGAAGCTTCTTGTTTGGACAATGTGTGCATTGATTAGTCATGATTAGGAATGTGAGGGAATGTGTAAATGGATGGATTAGGCATTGGGAGAAGTGGTGGTAAAGTGGATGGTGGAATATTAGGAGTTGGAAGTAGTGGAGGTAGATTGGAGGGAGGAAGGTGTATGGTCACATGCTTTTGACACTTGTAGGATGATGGAGGTGGAATGGCCACATATGTTTTGGGTACATGATAGGATGTGCGATGGAAAGTGGTCGATTTAAGAGGAATGGAGGAATTACCAACATATTTAGATTGTTCACCTTGGGTGTGTATCCAAGGTCATATGAGTGTGGGGGGACATTGACATGTATAGGCTCCAAAATACCTTGCTCATGAAGGCCTAAGCCTTTACCTTGATAATTCATGTTTTGGAGTATGTGATTGACAATGGGACTAGGTTGAGTTTGTACACTAGACTTGAGTTCTTTATTGGATGAAGAAGGCGAGGCAGTGGACAAAGGTTGTTGTTCCCCTAAGGAAGCACATTAATGAATGAAGGTGGATAAACCAAGGGGATATGATGGTGGATTTGACATGGAGTCGATGGTGGATGAAGAAGGATCATTAGGATTTTGAGTATCCTTATGCGCGTTAAGATCCAAGTTATCTGTTTGATCTTTTATTTTTTCTTGGGAAGCATGCATCTCATCATGACAAGTGGACATTTGTACATTAGGGCTAGATGGAGGATGGATGGATGGGGCGATAAGCTCTTGACCATGGAATGCATAAAGTTGACTAAGAGGATCATCATGGTATTCTTGATCATAGAGGGGATCTTGATCATATATGAGAGCTTGATCATGGAAAGGATAAAGTGTGTTATGGATGGGTAGAATGGAAGGGTTTTGATCTTGATTGGAATTAGGGACTAAGGCTTCTTCATGCTTAGGATTGTACCCTTGACATATCTCTTGACTTTGAGTGGAAATGGAAGGCTCCTCAATATGGTCAGTATGTTGTGGACCACATGATGGATTGGGAAGACTAGGTATGATATTGGAAGGCTCTTTGGTAGGCTCAAGCATAGGTGTTGGATGACATGGAGATAGTTGATCCCTAGCTAGTAACCTTTGGATCACATCCTTGGTAGGTACGTGGGTGGTGGAAGTTGAAGGCTTTGGATTAGATGGAATGGAAGGTTCCCATGGTGGAGGAATAAAAGAGGTGGAAAGTGTTGGCTTAGGATTAGGACTTTGGCTTTTATTAGATGGAAGGTCAAAGGGATTGAATGGATTGGTGGACTTGGGAAACTCAAAAGGTTTGCTTTTGTAATGTTTTAACTTAGGGGGATGAGTTAATGGAGGATTAGGTGGTGGTAAGAGTAATTAATGGATTGCATGGACTAGGTTGATGTCTCCCTTGTCAAAAGTGGCATTAGAATCCAAAGGCATTTGATCTTGTTGCAAAGGTGGAGTTAGGCTCTCATGTGCTTGTTGGTGAATGAATGAATATGTTGATGTGGCATTGACTTGACATGTGGATAGACTAGGTTTTGCACTTGTCTCATCCTCGTAATTGAAGAGATAGCCTCCTCAAAGTATGAACTTGGGCTTAGGAGGAGGTGCTCCTTGGAGTAAAAAATTAGGTCTTGGTTTTGTCTCGTCATCGGGATTAAGAGGGCCACCTCTAAGTATGATTTTGGGCTTTGGTTTGGACATAGGATCATCGAGGATTAGGACCATGTTGACAAGTGCTTGACTAGGATTAGGGTAATGATAAGGTGGAATGACTAGGAATGTGATAGAGTATGAGATTGATTGGATGATTAGATAGGTGATTAGGGATGATTAGGCTATGGTTAGAGTTGTGATTAGGATGACGATGACAATAATGAATGTGTTGGTGGAAATGTTGTGAATGATGTGTTTGTGTGTTCACTATAGGGATGACTAGGAGGATCTACTCCATTTCTCTTCTTTTGCAACCGTGTCTCTACCATATAAGACTTGTGAATTTTGGGATGCTATGGGGATGTCAATGCAAGGTGATGAGGCCCAGACTATGATAGAGGCTAATGGATATTAGTCTTTAAATTCTAGCTCCAAGAGGATACTCTTGTCTACTAATGACCTTGTCAAAGTATAAATTGGATTTATCAAGACCTTGAGGTGTGAAAGAAATGATTGATTAAAGTGAACCCATGAGTTTCATAATTTATTTGGAAGGATGGACTTTGATGGGGAGAGCACAATGTTAACATAGACAAAATCAAATTTGTTTCCTGTCGGCAAGACTCCACTTATTGACCACTGATACACCTCGATCGGTCAGACAACCGTCGGTCGGAATGACTTTCTCAAGTCTCTCCATGATCAAACTTACGCCGATGGAATTTGTCTTCGATAAGACTCTAATCGTCGGTGGGCACTCACAAGCCTTGGCCGATGCGCCGATGGACCAACCCACTCTCGGCGTGACTTCAAATTTTGGTGGGACTTATTCCAAAGTTCCTGATACACTGATATGCCTAACATCAGTGTAAGTTTGATCACGGAGAGACTTGAGAAAGTCATTCTGACCGACGGTTGTCTGACCGATCGAGGTGTATCGGTGGCTAGTAAGTGGAGTCTTGCCGACAGGAAACAAATTTGATTTTGTCTGCGTTAACATTGTGCTCTCCCCATCATATTGGTATCAGAGCTCAAAAAGATTTGGGTGGCAAGTCGAATTGAGGATTTACAGGAGCGTTGGCATTTGGGTGCTGTCTGTGAATAGTGTATATCAGACAGAGAAAGCGAGACAGAGGCGGAGAGGATGCCTCCCAAAAGTATGTCGCAGGATGCCATTAAGAAGCTGATCGAGGAGATGCTTGAATCCAAGTTGGGAGAGTTCAAGCAGTCCAAAGGCAAAGACAAGGAAGATGAAAGTGACAGTGATGAAGGAGATACATAAATTGATGGAACCAATAAGAGGACAGAGGAGATACCAGCAGACCAGAGGGCATTTGTAGATGCTTTGAAGTTAGTCAACAGGGACACCATGGATGGGTTACCTATCTATGGTGGAAGTATGGAAGCTGAAGAGATGATTGATTGGATTGAGGCATTGAACAATCATTTTGAGTACAAAGAATTCCCTGATGATAGGAGGGTTAAGTTGGCAAAGGCAAGGTTGAAGGGGTCTGCTCTTGCATGGTGGAATTATGAGCAAGGAGAGAGAGTCAAGGAGGGGAAGAATATGATAACTTCCTGGGAAAGGATGAAAACCAAAATCAAGGCACAATTCTTACCTCTGGACTATAACGTGCAAATGTATAAGAAATGGCAGAACCTCAGACAGAGAGACCTTGATGTGAATGCATACACACAAGAGTTTCATAAACTCAGTCTCAGATCAAAGAGACAAGAAGAAGAGTCAGAGAAGGTGGCAAGGTATCTGAATGGCCTAAGGATGAACATCCAAGATGAGATCAACATCTTAGCACCAGAAATGGTGAACAAGTGTTTCCAAATGACCTTAAGGGCTGAAGAGTAGATAAAGAGAAAGAGTGAGTAGAATAATAAAGGTAGAGGAGGAAGAAGTTTCAGAGGCAGAGGTGGTTTTGGAGGAAGAAGTCCTAACCAGAGGCCTAGTGGTGAGTCTAGCCAAGAAGAGAAAGTTGGAGACTCAAGTAGCAGAGGAGGCTACCGAGGAAGAAGGCCTAATGGAAGAGGTGGGACAAATGGATCAGGTAGAGGATCCAAGTTCTCAAATATGAGATGTTCTAACTGCAATCAGATAGGGCACCCAGCATACAAGTGTCTAGAGAAGGCCTCAACTTCTCATGGTGGTGAGAAGAGAACCACTTTGATTCAAGAGGATGCAAGGAGTGTGACATCTCCTAAAGTGAATCTAACATTAGAGATGGGAGAGAACCTGATGATAAGGACGCTGCTCAAGGAACTAGTACCGACTGAACCATCCCAGAGAAGGGCTCTGTTCAGAATCAACTGTAAAATACAAGGTAAGGCCTGTAAAGTAATCATTGATTCTGGTTCTACTGACAATATCATAGCTCTAGAGGTTGTAAATAAATTGAAATTGGAAAGAATACCCCATAACTGACCTTACAAAGTCAGTTGGTTAAACAAGGGTCAACATATTCTCATAAATGAGCAGACATGGGTAGAGTTCAACATAGGGGGATATAAGGATAAGATCCTATGTGACATCCTTCCAATGAATGCTTGTCATCTGTTGTTAGGCAGACCATGGCAGTTTGACACCAAAGCTTGCCATGATGGAGAAAAAAATTCTTATTCTTTCAAGAAAGATGGAGTAACCTATAGGATACAATCATTGATTGAGGAAAACCCACAGCGGGCAAGGTCTAGTATAATGATGGTAGGAGAGAAGGAATTCCTTGAAACACTAGAAGAATCGGGTGGATTAGGTTTTGCTCTGGTTGTGAAACCTAAGGAGAAGAAAAGAGAAAATATGAGAGAGGTAGGACCTAGGGAGGTCAGAGAACTAATTGAGAGTTATAAGGAAGTAATTGCAGCAAATATACTAGACTCCCTACCACCTATTAGAGATATCAGCCATCAGATTGATCTCATACCAGGAGCTGTACTTCCCAACAAGGCAGCCTATAAGATGACCCCTCAACAGAATGAGGAGATAGCCAGGCAGGTTCAAGAACATTTAGACAAAGGGTCAATAAGAAAGAGTTTGAGTCCATGTACAGTCCCCACTGTTTTGGCACCAAAGAAAGATGGGAAATGGAGACTGTGTATTGACTCTAGGGCAATAAATAGGATAACCATTAGATATAGGTTTCCTATTCCTAGAATTGAAGACCTAATGGACTATTTGGGGGGTGCTACCTATTTCTCTAAGATATACTTGAAGAGTGTGTACCATCAGATAAGGATAAGAGAAGGTGATGAATGGAAAACAACATTCAAAACCAATGAAGGGTTATATGAATGGCTTGTATTGCCTTTTGGTCTGTCTAATGCTCCCAGTACTTTCATGAGGCTAATGAATGAAGTATTGCAGGATTTCATAGGTAAGTTTGTGGTAGTATACCTAGATGACATTTTGATATTCAGTAAAAGTAAAGAAGAGCATTTGAAACATATAGAGATAGTCTTGAAGAGGCTGAAAGACCATAAGCTATTGATAAACTTGGACAAATGTGATTTCATGAAACAAGAGTTGATCTACTTGGGTTTTGTCATTTCCAAAGGTGATCTAAAGATGGATCCTTCAAAGGTGGAGGCTATTCTGAATTGGCCCACACCTAAGACAACAGGGGAGGTAAGGAGTTTCCATGGTTTGGCCACATTCTATAGGAAATTCATTAAGAACCACAGTGACATCTATGCACCTATGTTGGAAACCATCAAGGGTGGTTGCAAGGTGAAGTTTGTGTGGATGAGAGAAGCAGATAGGAGTTTTGAAAGTCTGAAGCAGAAAGTTGCCGAGTATCCTATCTTAGTGTTACCTGACTCAATAAGGTTTTCACAATTGAATGTGATGCAAGTGGGCTGGCCATTGGAGCAGTGTTGAGCCAAGAAGGTAGACTAGTGGCCTTTTTCAGTGAAAAGTTAAATGAAGCCAAGAGGAAATACTCCTCTTATGACTTAGAGTTGTATGCTATGGTACAAGATCTGAAAAAGTGGAGACATTACCTGCTTCCCAAGGAATTTATTGTGTATACAGTTACCCATGCTCTCAGTTTTCTAAATGGGGAGGACAAACTCAGCCACAGACATATGAATTGGGTGGAAAGTCTGCAAGCATACACTTTCACCATTAAGCATAAGAAAGAAGTCACAAACAAGGTGGTAGATGCTCTCAATAGGAGGGTGTTGACAGTCCAAGAAGTGCAGTTGCAAATCATTGGTGTTGAGTCACTCAAGGAATTGTATGAAGAAGATTAGGATTTTAGAGAAATCTAAAAGGTATGCAATGAATTTGCTAATACTTTTCGTAGTGAGTTTTCATATTTTACATTGCAGAATGGACTATTGTTCAAAGGATGTCAATTGTGTATCCCTAAATGCTCAATGAGGGATAATATTGTGAAGGAAAAACATAGTGGTGGACTGGGTGGACATTTTGGGTTGAATAAGACTTTAGATTTGGTAAGGAGATTTTATTTCTAGCCAAGAATGCAGTCTGACATCAGAAAATTTGTTGAAAGTTGCATAGTATGCCAAAGAGCAAAATGACTCTCGACCAATGCAGGATTGTATCAACCTTTGCCAATACCCAGTAGGCCTTGGGAATGTTTGAGTATGGATTTTCTGATGGGGTTACCCAAAATAAGGGCAGGTTGTGATAGTGTGTTTGTAATGGTAGACCGATTCAACAAGATGGCTCATTTCATTCCTTATAGGACCACTAATGATGCTAGCTACATTGCAGGTTTGTTCTTTAAAGGAATTGTCAGGATTCATGGGCTACCCTTGAGCATTGTGTTTGATAGGGATAGCAAATTTGTAGGACATTTTTGGAGGACTTTGTGGAAAAGATTGGGAACAAATTTGTCTTTCAGTTTAGCCTATCATCCTCAGATTGATGGGCAAATTGAGGTGGTCAATAGATCTTTGGGCAATCTCCTTAGATGCTTAACAAAAGAACATGGTAGTAGTTGGGATGTGATACTCCCACAAGAAGAATATGCTTATAATGACTCGACAAATAGGAGTACAGGTCTGAGTCCCTTTGAAATTGTATATGGTAATCACCCCAGGGGTATTTTTGAATTGAGAGACGTCCAGGGGTTCGACAAAAGGAGTGGTCATGCTGATGTATTTGCAGAAGCCATGAAAGAAATACACCAACAGGTCAGAGATACTTTACACCAGAATAGTCAGAAGACGAAGGCTCGCATGGATCAAAGGAGGAGGGATGTGCAGTATCAGGTAGGTGACTTGGTCATGGTTCATCTGAACAAAAATAGGTTGCCAAAAGGAGGCCACAACAAACTGATGATGAGGAAGATTGGACCCTATCAGATTCTGGAGAAGTACGGTCCAAATGCTTACAAGATTGAGCTTCCTGATGATATTGCCATTTCACCCATATTCAACATTGCCGATTTGACATTGTATAGAAGTCCTAATACAGGGGAGAATGGAGAAGACCCTGTCTAGGAAAATGAAGACTGGTTGAAGCACTTACCTTCTAGGGAGCCACCAAAAATGGAGTACATTTTGGAAAGCAGAGAAGCCAGGAAGACAAGGCACAAAACATACTTTGAACATCTAGTTAAGTGGCAAGGGCTTCCAGATTCAGAAGCTACATGGATGCTGGAGGAAGACATTCTAAAGCAAGGTGGAGATGTACAAGAATTGGTCTCTAAGAAGACTTGAGACATTTTTCTTCTAGGGAGTATGGTGTAGGGGCACTATAGTAAAATCTACTATGTTGAAATAAGGCCTATTTGGCCATGTCATCTTGTTCATGTTTTGTTTTCTAAAAACCTTGAAATTTTTTTATTCCATTTGGCAAATAATGGACACATTTTGTATCTAATAGAATCCAGAAAGGTCAACAGGAGTCGGTTGGGATTCAGGGCAGTTGGCCTTCCCTAACTATTGAGCAACCATTGATCTTCCAACTCTGGCTTATTAAAAGCACAGGAGAGCAACCAAGAAGAGGGGTTCTCTAGATTCGAAGATTGTGATTCGGAAAACATTTGAGCAATAATAACTTCTGTCCATCATTTTCTATGTTTGATCTATGTCGTAAATATTTCCTAACTGTTCGTAATAGCTTTCTGTTCTTTGCAATTGAAATAGTTTAGTGTAAATTATTGAAGATGAGTCGATAACCATTCCACTGGTGGATTTCCAAAGAAATTAGTGGAATGGCATCGGTCTATAAATATTTCTGTTTGTTTTTTCTTTCATTTACCTATTTGACGGGGTAGATGTTCCAGATTGAGGAGTGTGCATAGTAGCATGCCCTAGCATCTCTATGTGCTAGGCGTAGAGTGTAGATCAGACTATGTGAGAGTTAACAACCCTATCGGCATATCGTGTCACACCCGCATCTCCCGCATGGACGCGACGCACAAATGCCTGTGTCACGACCACTTTCGCCATGTGGTCATGACACGGGGCGCGAAATTTTTTTCTCCCTAACCCTAAAAACCCCCTCGCACGCGTCTGCGTGCTTGGTGGCTATACGCAACGACATAGACATGTCGACGTAACCATGTTGGTGAAGGCTATCTAGGGGTAAGCCACACGAAGTGTGTCGCTTCTAGGGTTAGGTCGATTCCATCTATACCCCTAAGTTTCCTAGGTAATGTGATTTCAAATTCGAACTCCAACTTAACACTTAGCGGAAAGTGATAAGTAGAACAATGGCTAGATGGTGCACGATTGAAGTGGATAGATGGATCGAAAAGTATCAAAGATTAAATAAATATCGCATAAACTTAACCCTAGGAATCTAGAATAATTTCGTTATGATTAATACTCTTGCCTGGTATTATTTCTTTTTTGTAAATGGTTTAACTCCGAATCACAAATTCTTTTAGATAAAACATATATATGTATATAAATAATTATCTAAATATATACATATAATTGTTCTTTTTTATTTAAATATATATATATATATATATATGTCTATATATATATATTTTTGTCATTACCCTAATATAAGTATACATATATTATCGTTATTATTATTATTATTATTATTATTATTTTTTAATTTGGAACATCATGTCCTCCTTTATAAGGTTTATACCAGTAATTAATATATATATATATATATATATTTAGAGTTATTAAAATATAGATTCACTTTTATAAATGGGGACAAGGTTTCCCTTTTTTTTTATAGACCAAATTGCATTTGTTTGAACTCACAAAATGGAACCCTAACACATACTTTCTTTTTGTTTTGGTGCAGGGTTGAGGCATGGAGGCAAGCAGCGGCGGCAGAGATGGAGGAGGCCACAGAAATGGTGATGAGGTCAGCGGAGTTCACAGAGGGGTCTTGGGAGTGAAGGCCGCAGATAGCGGCAGAGGTGAGGTGTATGGTGGCTCGGCGCAGGGGTGGAGGCCAAGGTGGAGGGCAGAGGGGTTCGTGGAGTTACAGAGTGGTTCATGGGGGCCACGGTGTGCAGGGCTCGATGGAGGGTTACGGGGACTCCAGCGGCAGAGGATGGTGGGTAGTCTGCAGGGACTTTGGCGCAGACGAGGGTGTGGGTAGCCTGCAGGGGCTTTGGCATAAACGAGGGTGTGGGGAGCCACGGACACACGGTGGCCACGGGGTCTTGAAGAATGGGGGTGTGGGGAGGGGCGGAGCCCCACCCACATCCCATGTAGTGGGGTGTGGGCGGGGCTCTGCCCCTCCCCACGCCCACTGTATGTTAACTTCGGTGGGGGATTAAAACCCCCACCATTATTGTATAATTTTTTTTTTGACTGTGTTTTTTTTTAAAACACAACAAAACTCCGAAAATATGAAAATTTCATTTCTTTGTTAAAAGCATTTAAAATATATATATATATATATATTTCTATTTCACAATCATATTAATCAGAAATAAAATCAGTATATCACAATCTTATAAATCAGAGATAAAATGATCATTTAACTCTGAATGTTAATATATATATATATATATATATATATATATATTTGTCAAATATTTGAGGAGTCAAAAATTAAAATAATAATGATTTTCTTTTTTCTTGAACAATAAAAGAAAATACACTTAACAAATATAGAACTATTTTCATATGTGTATATACATTCTTTAACATACACAACAAATGTATCACAAATTTTCTACAACAACACACAATGATTATTAACAGAATGCTAACTTACTAATTGTAACACCAATAAATCAATAGCACTTCATTAAAAGGAATAAATGACAGAAATGTAGAATACATTTCTCTATTTTTTTTGAATGGAGTAATCTTTATTCAACTACATTCTCATCTATACTTCACTTGAAAAGACTGAGACAGAAAATTGAAACATTCTCATGCATATTTTCTTTTCTGAAGGATTATTGACAAAAATATAATTAACTTCTTCCATACTTTTTTTTCCAGACTTTACTCACAAAATTGGAAGATAATCAACATTTAAATAGTTTGTAGACCTTGCTTGTAATGCACAATTTTTTTTTGACAGCCAATCTTCATAAATCAAGAAATAAACAGCATTAAATAGATTAACATAGTGTTTACATTTCTCTATTTATTCCAGCCATCTCTATGGCAGATGTCTTAGTATTCTTACACTAGATAAATAAAATACAGAAGGGCCATAATGGCCTTGGCTCCAACGGCCATTAACACACTTCAAGGCCACATAAAGAAGACTCCATAACAACCTCACTCCTTTTCTCACAACCTGCAATAGAACACAACAAAAGAACAACATTCCAGCCACTAAAAAAAGCTCTCCTCCCTACCGTAGACCCGCAAGAGGGTCACCCCCGAGCTAGGGAGGTAGGGGTTTCACACAGGGTTTCATTCCACAATAAAAGTAATCACAATAACACAAAAATAGAACATCCCCATAGGTTTTACACATAACTTAACTCATGTAAATGAGTTTGGTGAGGGTAGGGAATGGACCCCTCAACTTAAAAGGGCTCCCAAATGATAAAAATCTCTACTCATGGCCTCAAGCCAAAATCATCAAAACACCACCATCCTCCAAATCACAAGTACTCCATGGCACTCTTGCCATCCAATAAATCACAACCCATGGCCTCAAGCCAAAATCTCCATAACACCACCCTCCACAAACATCACATAAAATCTCCATGGCACTCTTGCCATTCAATATTCTCCTCCACAAATAAAGGCCCTCAAGGCACAAATACAATTGTGGGAGTGCCCTCAAGGATGTTCCTTTCCCCTACCCATACAAGTTGAGCATTACCTCCATTGGAGGTGCTCTCACCATAACACCCATCCCAACATCACAATGCAAACATCACACAACCAAAATCTAAAACATTAAACATCATATAAGCAAAGGTAAGAAAGCAAGTAAAGAGGCCTACCTTCAAGGCCCTGACAATGGAAGTAAGATTGGTGAAGAGCTCCAAGCCTTCCCAACCTCCAACTCCAAGAATTTCTTCCAACCTTCTCCCAACTCCTCCAAAGATAGCAGGAAAACTGAAATTTGCAAGGAAAAGCACCATAAAACTCTAAGGAAAAAAACTAGAAAAAGAAGAACCAGAAGAACCCCCACTCCTCTATAAGAGGAGCTATTATAGGCCATCAACTTGGCCATGAGGAATGAGAAGGTGACACTTGTCACCCTCTCCTTCCACCCCCATCTCCACTTCCTCCACTAGTGCTCCCACACAAGTGGGAGGGGGACAAATGGTGAGTTGGATTCCCACTCACAACTCCAAGAAGACAAGGGTCTTGAATGGTGCTCCCACTCACTTGGGAGCCTTGGAGGCCTCTTGGAGACCTCCCAAGTCTACCTTGGGAATGATTCCCAAACCTTGGGATGTGAGATGTGTCCTTCCCAAGGCAAGGCCCATCCCCCATCTTCCCTCATTCCAAATTCGTCACTCTTACTAAACCATGGTTTAGAGTGACCTAAGGTGAGTCCAAACTAGGGTTAGATGGTCCAAGTTGACCCTAGACTCATGGTTAACCACCTAGGGTAACTTTTGGGACACTAGGGTTCATGAAGGGGTTAAAAATCCACATTTAAATGGCCTCAAAAAATAAGATAAATACCAAGTGGTGTAAATCAAATAAAATTATACAACACTTATTATTAATCAATTTTAAATAAAAAGGGTACTAAGACAAAATAAATAAAATTAAAATCCATCACAATAAATCCACACTCAAATTCAAACGTGATCCTTATCCCTCTTGGGAATGGATCGGTTTTACAGGGGATAACATAGTGTGAATTCTACCTCTGATTTCCCGTGGCCAGGGAATGTAAAACCTGCACATCTCGATCAAGTGTCAGTCCTATCATGAAAAGTCATAGCCGAAGCAACTAGAAATTAAATTCACGCAAACAATACAACAATATCCATCAATACATAAATCCAAATTAACTGCACTATCCAAACATATGTCAATTAGTCCTATTGGGTGAATATTTTGTCGTTAACTCGCTAACGGCAAAATGGGTATATTAGCCACAGCTATGATGAGACAAAGTCTCTCCTCTCAGCAAGGGGAGGTTCCCTCTAATTACTTGACTTTTGCAAACCAAACAACTAATGAAATTTATGTGCACTAAAAACTATGTTTGTGGTGGTTCCATCTCATCTCATTCTCTTTTTTCAGAATAGATGTTTATACTTCAAACTCTTGATAAAGAACTTATAAATTATCACAAACTCACAGAAACACAAAGTTTTCTATTACCTCACTTACTACTTGTAAACGGAACTATTTGAAGTAGAATGCAGCCCAAAGTCTTCACTTCTCTTCAAGATGATAAAAGTAAATCGAATATAACAACTTGCAGCACAAAGTCTCCAAACTATTGTATTCTCACAAACATGAACATATAACCCACAACTGATTTGATAACACAAAGTTTATCAGAATCAAATTAATAGCGCTCTTCAATCACTTGAAACAAACTCCACACTTCAATTATTATCAAATAAGATTATGATAGCAAGACGTAAGAACAAAACTATCACAACACAAATAATCCCAAGACAAAGATTCGAATTGAACTCGCTTTCTTGTATTGATAAATATTTAAATATTGATTTTCACAAAAAGCACAAAGTCTTGATTTGCTTCTCAATTCGCCAGAGTTTTCTTACAATAGACAAAAGATAATATTTACAAAAGAGGCCCCCTTTATTTATAGGGAAAGGCCTTGAGAAAATTTAGGAAATCTACAACTAATTTGACTTATTCAACAAGAGAGTCCTATTTGACTTAGGACTTCTCTTGTTTCACATGTAATTACATTTTGGAAAATTACACGTGTAGATGTCCAAAACAAAATTCAATTTACATAACATCTAAGAAAAACAAGCTAAGGCACTAGCTTCCTCCATCTTTTTTCCTCAGGAAGTTCTGGTACATAGTTTGAACGACTGACATCTCGCATGCATCTGGTTTTGCTATGTTTTCAGAGATGGTGCGAGCTCAAAGAATTGAATCTTTCACCGCCTTTACCGCCTTTTCATGCTTGTCTAAATTATCCTTCAGGTTCTCTAGAGTCGAATGTTGATCATACAGGTTATCCATTGAGAGCACTGAGGGAGCTTCCTCTTCAAATTTCTTTTGTACCATTTCTTCAAAAGAACTTATCATTTCCTGTGCCATGAGGAAACTATGATCTTCCCTTGTCAAGGTGCAAGGAAGTTCTTCTAGCTAGTGTAGGAGTGTGACATCACTGTCTTCGCTGGCTTCTCGAGCTTGGCACAGATCTTCAAGTAGACTCTTTATTATGAAAATACGATGAGCTAGAGTCTCCTTGGTCTTGAGATATGATTCCCTATTGGTGATGACCCCAATGGTGATCAGGTTCTTTATCTTGATCTTCTTCATATCTATCCACTCTTCTAGGCTCTCTTCTTGATCTTGCAGCTCTTGTGAAAGTAGATCCACCAGATTGTCTAGCTCAGCTTTAGCTTTGTCTGTTTTCTCCTTCCTTTCCACAGCAGTTTTTAATAGAACTCATCCTTGAGCCAACAACCGCTCCACTACATCCCCCACTATCTTGCCTCTAGCTTGGGATTTTTCAACCTTTTGTATCAAGGGATCTTCCACTGTCACTGCCATTGGTTCTACTATCTCTGATGACTTTACTATTTTCTGAAGGACAGCAACCAGTTGTTCCGCTTTTGCTTTGTACTGCTCCTTCTCCCTCTTAGCTTCATCATACTTTTCAAGTAGGGTACTGGCAGTGGTCTGGAAATCTGCTTTGACACCCTCATGAGTCACTTTACCAAGCTCAACCCTTGAGATGACATAATTACTCATGTCAAAAGTGTCAACTGTGGCATCTTTAGGAGGTTTGGCAATTTCAGCATATCTGATTCCCTTTTCAGTGACCAGCCTAGAAACAGTCTTAAGCTTCTTCTTCTGGTTCTTAGCTTTCACGGGCAACAGCTTTTCAATGTCAATCTCATCAGGTGAGATGGCTTGCTTCTTCCTCTTTGGAGTATAGGAAGATAGCCATGGAGGAAGTATAGAAGTGTCAACAGCTGGAGGGGGATCCACTACTTGCTTGGTTGGCTCCGTGTTTGTACCCGTGATGGTGAGAATTGGACTTGTGTTGGTAAACACAACACCTATATCAACAACCTTTTGTGAAGCATCCAGAAGGTTCTCCAAAACAGTTTGTTCCCCGATATCAAAAGATGGGGAAGATAAGCTTGGAATGGAACTAGAAGAATAAAAAATAGTTCCAAAGCTAGCTTTCATGGATGGAGGAGTATTGTCTGAAGAAACAACAAAAATTGGAGAAAGAGGAACACTTGAAATCACTGGCAAACTATCAGAAACTGGAACATGAGGAGGAGGTGTAAGAACTTGTGTCTCGGAGGGAAGATCTTTCACTGGAGTATGAGGGGAACCATCAAGTCGTTCTACCTCTGTATCTTCATCTTCACCTTGTTCAGCTTCATCAGATACCTTTGTCCTAGACTTTTGAACATTTTGTTCTTTGGTCTCAACATCTTCAATTTCCATTTGATCATCATTAGTATCTTCAACATCTGACTTAGTGGCATCAGAAGCCTCTGTGGTTTCCTTTTTCTTTCCTCCTTTAGATATAAATTTGATCTTTGGTTTGTGTACCTTGGAGGAAGAAGGGGTGTCACTCCTGTTCTTAGTCCAGTTCTCTACCTTCTTACCTATTTGCTCATGTGTTCCCTCTTCAGACCCTGTAAGGAACTCTTTCAACTTAATTCCCTTACTTTCCAACCACAAGTTGGTGTTTGCCAGTATTGGTTGGAATCTTTTCCTGATGGATGTCTCCTCTTTGACTGACCATTTCACCTCTGGGAGAGGTGAAGCCTCAACATTCTCTGCATCATATTTGTGATCTAGGACATCTCCATCATCCTCCATTCCATCTGGAATATCAGTGAGTCCTAGTTCTTTAATTTGACTTAGATGAAGTCTACAGAAATCCAGTTTTCTGATCTCATTTTGAGTCCTGAGATCTGCCCATATGTCTTCGACCATTGGCAGATTAAAAGTTGACTTCCTCTTGATTTTATCTTGAACCCTTCTGAAGTCAAAATGATTTCTTTTCTTGTAGGTCTTCATGGTGACCAACTGCAACTCAGAGTCAATTATCTTTGCTTTGTTGGCAGATTGAACTGAGGACCTCCCAATTTCAATGGGAAACTTTATCCCTAACCTCTTAAGCTCCATCTGTTTGTTGTGTATCACAATCAGTTGTCTGCAAAGCTCCATAAGAATAATGCGATCATTGGGATACCGTGGCAGCATGTAAGGGTAACCAGGATAGTATCCTACCTGAAGATATGTAAAGGTGGGAAATTGCAAGAACAAGCAACCAAAAGAATTTACAACCTACCAAGCTTCATCAGAAACTCTTCTTTGAACCAGTTCACCATCCCACAAGCACATGAAAACTGAGAAGAAAGCATCATTGACTCTTTTGAAATGATGAATTGACCCTTTTAGAGTGATTTGGGGGTAGTATTCATACACTGGGACCAATCTCCTGTCTCCTACTTGGGTTAAACCTAGAAAGTTCCTCATGCTTGCAGCAGCGTAGACAAGATAAGAGGTCATGTAAAATTTGAAGGAAGTATTGACCTTTATCAGTTGCTTGTGCAAAGCATTGCTGATCTGTTCACCCCAGAATATCTTCTAATTACCCCGTAGAATCACCTTGATGTAAGTGTACATCCAGTCCTGGAATTTGGAAGCAGAAGGGAGTCCTCTGATGCGACTCAAGAGAGTAATCAAATCACACACTTCCTCCACAAAATCACTCCTGTGAAGGTCTTTTGGCCATCTGGTCAAAGTTGCCCTAGGAATCTTTAACCATTTGATGTTTATGTGCCTCCTAGCAGATTCCACATCATTATCATAGTCTTGTTGACCCTCAACAAAATCAATCCACCTGACGTTTTCAATTGGTGGACACATGAAGATTTTGTCCATGAATTCTGCATCCAATCTCATGATTACATTTCCCTGTGAGTCCGTCACAACTCTAGTGTCTCTATTGTAGTGGCTGGTCACTTGTAGAACAAATTCGGGATTGTGTGCACTGACTGGAAATGATGCAACCAAATGAATACTGCTGTCAATGATTTTCTGTATAGGCTTGGAGGGATTTGCTTGTTTAGTTCTATCTACGAATTCGGCCAAGTCCACATGCCCAATTTCTGTGTCTCTGATTTCATCAACGTTTGATTGCACTGCTGTTATTGGGAAGACACCCTGGTACTTGTACTTCATGGCTCTGGACTTTGACGGAGATGATTCTGACACGAGCTCTGGAGAAAATTGTGAACTTGAACACCACGAATGTTGATTGAGAACTGCAAAAGGCCATGATCTCATAGTTAGGGGAAAAATTAGATAAACTGGGTTAACTGCGTTTTGACGATCATGGGCAGGAAAGCTTGCATTTGAAGGGCTTGAGTGCACAAATCAAGGCGAAGGGAAAAGCGGGTTTCTAGTTTTGAAAAGTGAATTTTCCAATGTTGGGAAAAATCAGGAAAATGTGCTTAAGCGGGTGATTTGGCCACCATTGCAGTTTGGGAGAGTTATCAGGTGTAAGAGCGGTGGAAAACACCACTTCTGCATGTATTTTGGAAGTTTTGATTTAACATGCACGAGCGGTCAGAATAACCGCTATTGCATGTAATGAGGTTGAAAATCTCAATTGCTCGGGCGGGTGAAAATGCCACGCAAGCATGTGGGAGTTTATTTGTTAACATGCTCAAGCGGTCAAAATGACCGCTCCTGCATGTTATAGGGAGTTTAACTTCAAATGCTAGGGCGGGTGTATTGGCCGCTTCTGCATGTAGAACCAAATTCGATGTTTAAGGTGTTCGGGCGGCGACAAACGCCGACACTGCATAGGGTAGAACTTTTTAGATTTAAGTGTAAGGGCGAGGAGTTTAAGCGGTAAAAACCTAGAGGCTGTCAAAACAAAACCTAGGGCATCTCTGATGTATGGGATGGAAACAAACAGAAAACATACAAGCGGACCTTACACAACAAAAACATAACAAAAACTCTAAGACAAAAATCTAAATGATATACATCATAGACAGCGAGGAAGGGGGAACGAAAATAAAAGAGAAACTTACCCGTCTAAAGCTTGAAACCCTAGGTTTGATGCCGATGGATTAGGTCGATCCCTTCAATGACGCGATCAAACAATGTTGGAGGAGTCCGGAGAATAGCTCGGGGGAGATAATGAAATGGCAAAATAAGCCATCAAAACATATTAAATCACTCGAACATAAGTGTTAAGTGAGTGGCACGAGTGGCCATTTATGGCACTCAGTGATCAAGATTCTGAAGATCTCGCTCGAGCGGAGGTTTCGGCCGCTATGGCACTAAAATCAACAAATATGAATTGACGGCAAAATTCGCCGCCTATGTGATCATGGAGGAAAAAATATGTAATGGCGGCGAAATTTACTGCCTTTACATATTTGATGGAAAACACATGTGATGGCGGTAAATTTCACTGCCATTACATATAAAACTTAAAAACAATGCAAGAGCGGCAAAAAATGCCGTCATTGCATTACATAAGAACAAGTCAAAAAATAATATGTAGGAGCGGCATTTTTCGCCACTCTTGCATATCAAGAGTCAAAAAATTTACTAACTCCTAAAAATGACCAAAATGACATTTTTACTAGTTTACGACTTAAATGATCCTCGCGAATATCGAGAAATTAGTTCAAGGGAATGTCATAGACAAATTTAGAATGTCAAATGACTTTGCACGAGAACAAGGGAATCTTGTCTTGATTTGCGAGCTTAGAGTGTAGATTCACGAAACGGACAAGTTTCGTGGGGGGTTGTCTACAAAAATGAGCATAGCTGATTTTGAGAACAACAAGTCCATATCACATAATCACTAGAATCAGAACACATCATCAAATATAAACTCGTAAGTCGAATCACACAATTAGCATCACTATGATCAAATCGAGTCACATATGTCAAATCAATGTCCTAACATAATTAGTGGATAAAAATCCAGTCTACATAATGAAACATAATCACTAAGGTCTGATAATGTTATCTACTGCATGGCATAATGATCACAATAAGGGAGGTAATATAATCAGCCTCACATATCGGCCTAGCGAAACTAAGGTTCACTAAAGAGAGGCTCATACTGATGAAAGGCAGTCACGGTCAGAGTCATTCCATCAATGGGTTGGCCAGACAGGAGTATAAGTCCCACTGATGTTAGGCATATCGGTGTATCAGCAACTTTGGAATAAGTCCTGCTGAAAGTTGAAGTCACGCCGAGAGTGGGTTGGTCCATCGGTGCATCGGCTAAGGCTCATGAGCATCCATCGACGATAAGAGTCTTACCGAAGATAGATGCCATCGGCGTAAGTTTGATCATGGAGAGACTTGAGAAAGTCATTCTGACTGACAGTTGTCTGACCGATCGAGGTGTATCAGTGGCCGGTAAGTGGAGTCTTGCCAACAGGAAATAAATTTGATTTTGTCTGCGTTAACATTGTGCTCTCCCCATTAGACTTAAACTAGCCTTGTGGTATTAAGCCCAAGTTGTGATTGATTTGAAAAAGATGTCAAGGTCTCTTGGTCTAGATTTGTACTTGTGATACAGTCAAGCTTCAACAATTTCTCCTTATGTTTCAACCTTAGGAAGACTATTTTTGGGAACGTCTATAGATGTCAAAGGCTGAATGAAATTGAATATGTAGTGGGTGAACAGAACTAGCATGTCTATAATGTTTTGACACAGTTGCAATCAGATTTGATAGGGAGAGTAGATGCTCAAAGGTTTCCCTACGGTTGTGGTGTATTGTGATTGGGAATGATTAGGATGAAATTGATTGGATTGGAATGAATGGTTAGGATATGATTAGGATGTGATCGATTGGATTAGAATGATGATGTGTAGTGATGAGATTAGATGACTTTGGATTTATTAGGAAACAATTAGGATGATGTTGATTGGATTATGAATGAAGATGATTAGGGTTTTGACTAGGATGATTAAGATGATGGTGATTAGATGAAAGAGGTGATTAGGGTTTGATAAGGATGACTTGAATATGATTAGGAGAATGATTAGGATGATGTTGATTGGATGAGAATGACAATGTGTAATGATTAGGAATGATAAATAGGATATGATCAAGATGTGGTTGAATGATTAGGAATGATGAATAGGATATGATTAGGATGTGGTTGAATGATGAAGATATGAGAAGAATGTGATTAGGATAGGACAAGTAGGATGATCAAGATGTGGATGGTTGGATGATGTGATTAGGAAAGGTGATTAGGATATGATCAGAATGTTTAGGATGAAATTGATTGGCTTAAGAGGGTGATTAGGATATGATGACTTCGAATGAATGCATGTATTTGAATGTTTAGAGTGATGACTAAGAAAGCACACACATCAATCATAGAAGACACTTGGCAATTAGATTGGTTGTTTTTGGTGACTCTTGATAAGTTTCAAAACACTTGTATATATGTACAATCCTAGGCTAGTCAAGGATACTACCTGCTGAGTCCCCACTTGTATTTCTCCAAATACTAAGACAAAGCAGACAAATAGAGAATTTGGTGACATTGGCCCCCCTTACATGGCACGGACACACCAAATCTCTTACCCTGTTGTTATATGGAGCCTAATCAGACTTGGAGGTTAAATTTACCCCACTTTTGTCAGCGTAGTTTCCCCCCAAATTATTTAACAGGGTCAAGGGGTAGCGCCCCTTGCAGGGTCCAGGGGCAGTGCCCCTAGTGCACTCCCTGTCACAATACAGGGCGGGATCGAGGGGCAGCGCCCCCGAAACCTCAAACAATTTTTATTATTTTATAAAGGCGTCAGGAGTTATTTTTTCTATTGGCTGACATAAAAAAACCCTATTTTTTTTGTAACCGACATTAGGCTTGATAAAAGCGGCTAGGTGTTAGGGTTTTCGTTGATATTGTATTGTAGCATTTTGCAGTGATATTGAGTTGCAAGGATTGCTGGTTGTAATCGGTTTGATTTACTGGATAATAATATTGGACTCTCTGTTGGTGGATGTAGCCAGTTTGGGTGAACCATGTTAAAACTTGTCTCTTGTTGTTATTATTTCTGTGTATTTTTCAGTCCTCTGTTTAATTTTTATTTGCATTTAATTGAGATCTTCTACCGACTAACCCTACCAAGTGGTATCAGAGCAGGTTGTGTTTAATTATCATCTACAGGAAGGTCTCACGGTTGAGTGGAAGCAATGGCGGACGAGGGTAAATTGAAGGTAGATAAATTCAATGGGTAGAACTATTAGCTATGGAAGATTGAGATAGAGGATTATCTCTATCAGAAGGATTTATGGAGGCTGTTAGAAGGTATAGCCAAGAAAATGACAACAATGACTGATGAGGATTGGAATCTTCTAGACAGAAAGGCACTGAGAACTATTTGGTTGTGCCTGGTACCATCGGTGGCATTCAATATAATA
This sequence comes from Cunninghamia lanceolata, assembly GCA_027924645.1. Classification (NCBI taxonomy): domain Eukaryota; kingdom Viridiplantae; phylum Streptophyta; class Pinopsida; order Cupressales; family Cupressaceae; genus Cunninghamia; species Cunninghamia lanceolata. The sequence goes on from BSBN01001526.1 coordinate 1,764,274, forward strand.
GAAGCGATGACAACAAGTGAATTGATGAAAGCTTTGGATAAATTGTATGAAAAACCCTCAGCCTCATATAAGGTATTTCTCATGAAGTGTTTGTTTAATCTGAAAATGATTGAAGGTGGATCTTTGACAGATCATTTAAATGAGTTTAATACAATTACTAGTCAGTTAACTTCTGTAAAAGTGAAATTCAATGAAGAGGTGAGAACTCTCTTGGTTTTATGTTCTTTGCCAGAAAGTTGGAATAGCTTGGTAATGGCTATAAGTAACTCTGTCTTTGGTTCAAACACTTTGAAATTTGATAATGTTTTTGGTGTTATCCTTAGCGAGGAAATGTGACAGAAAAGCTCAAGAGGGTCCACATCAGGTAGTGTTTTGAATGTAGAAAGCAGGGGCAGATCAAAGGAGAGAGGAAAAGGTTCTGGAGGTCATGGGAAGTCACGAGGAAAATCAAAGGACAAGAGGTCCCAATCCAGAGGATAGAAAGATTGTTGGTACTGTGGGAAACTAGGTCATCTGAAGAAAGATTGCTGGTCTCGGAAGAATAAAGAAGGAGATAAACAAGAAGGCAATAAGGAGGCAAATGTGGTAAGTAATAAATCTGAAGATGATGCTTTGATTCTTTCCCTAGATAATGCTGATGATTCATGGGTTTTAGATTCAGGGGCCTCATTTCATGCTATGCCCCATAGAAGTTATTTTCTTGATTATGTCCTAGGGAATTTTGGGCTGGTTTATTTGGGAGATAACGAACCTTGTCAGATTGTTGGAAAGGGAAGAATCAAGATTAAGTTGCAGAATGGGAATCATTGGCTACTACAAGAGGTAAGGCACGTTCCAAGGCTGAGTAGGAATTTAATTTCAGCAGGGCAGCTAGCTGATGAAGGTTGCATTGTTACTATTACTGATAAAAATTGGAAGGTTTCAAGAGGTGCCTTAATAGTAGAAAAATGTGTGAAAGTAGGCACCTTATATCTTTGTATAGGTCATACTATTCCTTCTACTTTAGTTGTTGTAGAGAAAAAACAAACAGGTTCAGGAATAGTTGTTGCAGAGAAAAAACAAACAGGTTTAGGAATAGTTGTTGCAAGTTTGCAGGAAGAGACTGAAACAGTTGCTATAAGTTCTAAGATAACACTGTGGCATAACAAACTTGGGCATATGAGTGAAAAAGTTATGAAGGTACTTCATTTGAAGAAAGTTTTACTAGGTCTGAAATGTATTAATATGGATTTCTGTGAAAGTTGTGTGTATGGCAAACAAAAGAGAGTCAGTTTTCTCAAGGATGGGAAGCAAAAGAAAGATGAAAAGTTGGAGCTTGTACATATAGACATATGGGGACCAACTCAGGTATCTTCTCTTGGTGGCTCTTGGTATTATGTTACATTCGTAGATGATGCAACTAGGAAGGTTTGGATTTATTTCCTTAGACAAAAATCTGATGTATTTGAAACATTTAAGAAATGGAGAAGCTTGGTTGAGAATGAAATAGGTAAAAGATTAAAATGTCTCAGATCTGATAATGGTGGTGAGTATTGCAGCAAAGAATTTAAGGATTATTTGTTCCTGTAATGGAATTCGTAGGTAGAAAATGGTTCCAGGTACTCCACAGGAGAATGGAGTGGCTAAGCACATGAATAGGACAATAATGGAGCATGCAAGGACCATGAGATTGCATGTTGGGCTGCCCTTAAACATGTGGGCAGAGGCTGTCAACATTGTTGTATAGTTAATTAATAGAGGTCCTTCAGTTCCTTTGGGTTGTGGTATTCTAGAGGAAGCATGGACAGGTAAGAAGGTGAGTTATTCTTTTCTCAAAACCTTCAGATGTGAAGCATTTGCACATATAGATTCTAAAAATAGAACCAAGCTGGATGCAAAATCAAAAAAGTGTACCTTCGTTGGATATGACATTGATGAATTTGGCTATAGGCTTTGGGATTTTGAAAATTAAAAAATTGTGAGAAGCAGGGATGTTGTATTTAATGAGAAGGTGTTGTACAAAGACTAGTTGCAACAACATGAGAAGAAAGAAAATGATTATGTGGTGCTAGATGATACTCCAAGTAATGATGTTCCAGTGGTTCCTCATGCTCCACAACAGCAACAAAAAATACCACAAACTCCAGTGAATGTTAGACGGTCAACAAGGCTAAGTAGATCTCCTACAAGGTTTTCTCCTTCTTTGTATTCTATTTTGTTAACATATACTGGTGAACTGGAAGGATATGATGAAGCTATGCAGGTGGATACAAAGGTTCAATGGAAGCTTGTAATGAAAGAAGAAATGAACTCCTTACTGAAAAATTAGACTTGGAAATTATGTAAGTTGCCTGCAGGTAAAAAGGCTTTACCAAACAAATGGGTTTATAGGCTGAAAGAGGAAGATGGAGGTAAGAAAAGATTTAGAGCTAGGTTAGTTATAAAAGGATTTGCACATAAAAAAGGTATTGATTTTGATGAGATTTTTTCTCTGGTTGTTAAGATGACTTCTATTCATACTATTTTAAGTATTGTGGCTGCTGAAGATTTGCATTTGGAACAGCTAGATGTGAAAACTACCTTTCTCCATGGTGATTTGGAGGAGGAGATATATATGGAACAATCCCAAGGATTTGACATCAATGGTAAAGAGAAACTGGTGTGCAAATTGAAGAAGAGTTTGTATGGCCTGAAACAAGCACCTCGGCAATGGTATTTGAAATTTGATAGTTTTATGGCTGAGTAAGGCTACATCCAGTGTAATTCTAACCATTGTGTTTATTTTAAGAGGTTGGATAATGACAACTACATTATTTTATGTTTATATGTTGATGACATGCTTATAGCAGGGTCTAACATGGATCACATAAGAGAGTTAAAACAACAATTAGCACAATCATTTGCTATGAAGGATTTGGGGGCAGCAAAACAAATCCTTGGTATAAAAATTTGTAGAGATAGGAAGAATAGAAAATGACTCTATTTCAGGCTGATTATGTTGAAAAGGTGTTGCAGAGAATCCATATGGAGAATGCAAAAGTTGTCAGCACACCTTTGCCTAGTCATTTGAAATTGACTAAGGAAATGTGTCCTAAGACACAAGAGGGGGAAGAAAAAATGTACAAGGTACCATATGCTTTAGCTGTAGGAAGTTTAATGTACGCCATGGTATGCACGAGACTGGATATTGTACATGCTGTAGGAGTCATAAGCAGGTATATGAGTCATCCCGAATTGGAGCATTGGAATGTGATAAAATAGATTCTCAGATATTTGAGAGGTACATCCAATAAACACTTATGTTTTGGGGGCTCTAATACCAATTTAGCAGGCTATGTGGACTCAGATTTGGCAGGAGATATTGATACCAGGCGGAGTACTATAGGTTATGTCTTTACTCTAGGTGTGATAGTGGTGAGTTGGATCTCCAGGTTGCAAAAGGTGGTTGCTTTATCCACCACGGAGGCAGAGTATGTAGCTGCAACAGAGGCAAGAAAGGAGATGATATGGTTGCACTCTTTCATGGAAGAATTGGGCAAACAACAGGCTAATAATTATTTGTTTACGGATAGCCAGAGTGCCATACATCTTGCAAAGAATTTTTCCTTGTATTCAAAGACCAAACACATACAGTTGAGGTATCACTTCATTCGGTCAGTGTTGGATGATGGACAATTACGGCTGGAAAAGATACATACAGATGAAAATCCAGTGGATATGTTTATGAAGGCAGTGACAAGGGAGAAGATGAGCTCCTCTTCAACTTTGGTTGGTCTTCAAGACTGAAAATTAAAAAAAAAATAGAACAACAGAGTCTAGGGTGCTTATTTCCAGTGGGAGCTACAGGGTCAGTGGTATTATGATCAGTCTCCAAGTAGGAGATGATATGGTGTGGAATCTGATCAGTCTCCAAGTGGGAGATTGTTGTTATATGGAGCCTAATCAGACTCAGAGGTTAAATTTACCCCACTTTTATTAGCACGGTTTCCTCCCAAATTATTTAACAAGGTCAAGGGGCAGCGGGTATTCGTTGATATTGTATTGTAGCATTTTGCAACGGTATTGAGTTGCAAGGATTGATGGTTGTAATCGGTTTGATTTACTGGATAATAATAGTGGACTCTTTGTTGGTGGATGTAGCCCAAGTTTGGGTGAACCACATTAAAACTTGTCTCTTGCTATTATTATTTCTGTGTATTTTCATTCCTCTGTTTAATCTTTGTTTGCATTTAATTGATATCTTCTGTCGGTTAACCCTAACATACCCTTCGATCCTATGGACTGAGGGAGTTCCTGTCTCTATAATGAATAGTACACATGGGGCGACTTGGGAGGTCTGACCTCCTACACCAGCAAGCAAAAAGGGTTTTTGGCCACTAGCACAAATGGTTCTTAATTAGTGTTTCAGGATATACTGGTGTCTATACATGCGACAGTTTGCTCATTTAAGAGGCCTCCCAACCCTCAAAAATGTTTTTTATGCATCACTTAGATACTGGGGAGACTTCTGTCGGTATAGAACAACGACACCAAGTGATTGATGACTTTCGTTACAACCATGATTATTTGTATAGTGGACTGAAATGAAAGTACCGCTTGGATAGTTCACTCTCACAAATTGGGAGGCAGGCCCTCTAAAGGTTTGCACAAAAGTGGTACAAACACATGTTTTTGATCTCCAAGGTCATACAACGATGCGAGGAGAGAGAATACACATGTGTTTGACCACACTAGACAATGTTCATTTACCTTTAGAAATTTAAATGTGTGGTGTGATAATGAAAGTGTTGAGAAGTGTTTTTGATTCCCAAGGTCACATAACGTGTGAGGGAAGAGCATACACACCTCAAAACACCAACAAAATCACCAAGCAAAGAAGACACTGATTCTTTTTAAGCCCCAAGAATGTGTGTGAAAACATCAAGCTATTGTTCATTTTAAGTGCGCCAAATCAAAATGTTCCTATGATAGTAAATCACATGCACATGAAAGGAGGAAACCCTGCAACAAATTCGTTAGTAGTTTCATCTTGTAATCTTTTCCCAGCAAATGCCACAAGGCTGCAAAATAGAAATTAGTAGCATATAATCCCTCATCAAAGTGTGAAAAACATGAAACATCAAGTAGACACCCCCTTTTGCAAGCCACGAAGATGAAAAGACCAAGAAAGGATATTTAGAAAATATCTAAAAAATCTGACTAGTTATAAAAAAACTAACAGCAGAATTAGAAAGGTCAGGAGATTCTAAGCAATTTGTAAAAAAAATTTCATCGAAATCTGATGAAAAATGTGAAATATATGTGCATTTAAAGTTCAAATGTATTGTTGACTTTGACCAAAAATTTACTTGATAAAATGATGTCATTACCTAACGAAACCTGTACCGTTGAAAAGTTCACTGAGTCAACTTTCTGATGAGCCCTTGTTTGTGAAAATCCAACCTGTTACGCAAAATACTAAGACAAAGCGGACAGGGAAAAAAGATTTCAAGCATGTAGAAAACAAACTACAGCTAACCCTAGCTCCCAATGTAGTGCAAACTAGCCTAGAAAATAGTCAAATAAACATGAAATAAACTAAGAATCTAAGCTAACATTTGACTTATCTCCATTGTTCTCCTCAATCTTCCATATTGTTCTCAGATTTGTAAGTTTACAAAGATCTTGAGAAGCTCAAATGAAAATGGCAAGATGTTGGAGAGTGTTCAGAGATGTCTAGGAGAAATCAAGCTAAGAGATGAAAAATGAACAAAGATAGATCAGCCAAGAGATCAAAAACTAAGAGAGCTGAAAATGAGCTGGAGAAGGTGTTTTATAGAAGAGCCTGTTTGAATGGATGGCTCGGGTTCAATGTTGACTTTGGAGCCAAAATGAAGAGCTGTGATTGATTAGGGTTCCCTTTCACTAAAGGACAAGGGATAATTTAAAATTGGAAGAAATGGTGAGGTGGAGGACATTTTTAAATTAAATAAATTGCCCAATTTATTTAATTTATTTGAAGTGGTCATGTGAACCCTTAACTAAACAAATGAGATTTATTTAATTAAGTGAGGGGTAGGATTTATTTGTTTGAATAAATCAAGTGAAGGGGACATTAGGAAACTGAATGATTAAATAATTAATTAATTAAAATTAATTATTTAACCATAGAGGAAAACTAGGAAAAATTAGTAGAATATGGAAGAGATTGGTGTTTTGCAATTTGAGGAAACTTTTAGGTATCTACATCTTTATAGTGAAAAACACTTGCATTTATAATTTAAAAAAATTGTTAAGCAAAGTAAACACCATCAACTACAACTAACTTAATATTTTTATAAGAAGTTTGATGAAAGATATCTTATATGTCACCTTAGGAATTATATCGAATGTCTCCAAAATGAAAGTTAAATGCTTTAACTAGTAATCTTAGTCCCTTGAATGTACAATAGCTCTATTCTCCAAAACTCTTGCATTTATATATTAAAATATGTCAAGCAAAAAACTTTAACGTACTATTAACTCAACAATGGTGGATGTATTTCCATCGTAACCACGAAAACATTGTCATGGTCTAGGTAGAATACATAAAATTTTGTTTCCAACCGCATAACTAGATCTAAGTACTCCAACCCTGTGTGAAACACACATGCATTTATAATGCATTAAAAAATTGTTAAGCAAAGTAAACACTATCAATTACAACTAACTTAATTTGTAATAAGAAGTTTGATGGAAGATTAAGAAACACGAAGTTTAGAATTCTATCTTATACATCACCTTAGGAAATATATCGAATGTCTCCAAAATGAAAGCTAAATTCTTTAACCACTAATCTCAATCCGTTGAACATACAATATCTCTATTCACCAAAACACCTACATTTATGTATTAAAATTTGTCAAGCAAAAAGAAACTTTAACCTAGTATTAACTAAGCAATACACTATTTGAAACCATAAGGTGTTGAGAGATCACTATTTAAAGGTAAAAATACATGCAAAAGTTGTTGATCAAGTGCCATTAGGTAGGGTTGTTTTGTACAAAATGGGTTGTTTTGTAAAATTTAGGCTGTTACAATCAAATTAGGCCTCTTTTTGAGGACTATTTTGTAACAACAAAGAGTAAATGGATTGATCAGGTCATAATATTTATATGGAAGGTGTAAATAGGCATATCTAAAATGTATAAACACTCACCTTGCAATTATCGCTCAAAAAACACAAGCAAACTAAAAAAAATGCAGTCATACTGCCTTGTAGAAGCCTATAGACCAAGGGTTTGATGAAAAAGACACCTGCACGTGTGAAGTGTTGGAGTATAGGACCACTGAGAGGGAGGGTGAATCAGTGGTCTATAACCTTTAATACTTTTTGCACCTTTAATTCACTTAGACAAAATTATAAAAGAGACTTGAGGAATTTACCAAACACATATACACATGTATAATGATGAGCATAATGTTCATGATCTTGATCAAATATAAGACATGAGGGCACAAACATAGAGACAACAAACAGAGACCATAATACATGATTTATGAGTGGAAAAACCTCATAGGGATAAAAAACCACTCTTGAATGTTGCACTTTATCATGCCTCACCGGCAAATCAAAACCTCACTGATTATGTTCAAGCCTCACTGGCTACAATGTGCCTCATTGGCAATACATACAATCTTAGAAAGAAAAGCAAAAGGTTATAGAGGCTTTCTCTGTTTCACTATAATGCTCATATTTTTATATCATTCTTCTTCAATCTAAAAAATAGTTTATCTGCATTCATACTCAGTTACTGCTACATAATGTCTTCATCCTATTCATATGTCACCTACAAAAACATCTCATTCATCTCTCAATTCTCAAACCAAATATTCACCTGATTCACCTGCATTTTCTCTTCAAAAACCTCTTCAAAAATAATGTCATTAGTGGTGCATATCTCAGACCTCCAAAATCAATCCATAATGAACCTGTAATGTCATTATAAAAAAATAGAATGACCTTTCATATTCCTCTCCTCTCTACATATTCATTTTCTCAACTTTTCAATAATCTCCAATCTGTTCATCTTCTTTGCATTTATCATTTCCCATTTGAAAAATTAGAAATCCTAAAATATCCTCCATCTCTTGCAAATAAAAATCTTCAACAATATTTAATAAATCTACCCTGATAAAAATAATAATATCCTTTTATCATCTTCTCTGCATTAATAATTTCTTCTTAAAAAGAAGAAACAACTATTTTAGAAACTCTCCCATTAAAAGGCAATTAATATTACACATAAACTCTTAAGATAGAAAAAGAAAATATTCATTTCCTTATTTGCACGAAGAACCCATAAAAATCTCCAAAAAAATGCTTTTAAAACTCTCCTTTTGAAAAAATCAAATCACTGCCTTTAGAAACTGTCCAAAATAGATTTAAAAAGACAAAAACACTACAATCTAATAGAAACTGACAATCACAGACCCATCAAACATGAAGCAGGGGAGCAGGGTCTTCAAATTAAATGTCAACCTTTGATTTAAGAACGCATGCCCATTGAACATTTAAAGAAGGCTATTGAATATGGAGTTGGCACCACCTCTCAAGGGGAGACCGAACCCATCGGTGAGAGGAGTAGAAAGGGCCAGTAATGAAATGTTATAAGACCCCTTTAGAGGGCCACTTTAAGTGACCTTGACCTGAGATAGCAGGTCAACCAAGGAATAAAGCATAAAGTGCACAAGTCATAGACGGCTTGTAAGAAGATACATTGTATGTTATGAAGTTTATTTCTTAGGGATTTAAACATAGAATTTATGGTTTTAAATAAATAGATATTAGGTCTTGAAGCAAAAATAAAACCATAAATACTTTATAATAAAACCGAACCATGAAGTGTTTGTTCTGACATGAAACTCTAGACAAAAGGATCTCAAGATAAAATATCAGGTCTTAAACCTCCAAATACTTCAAACCAATTTCATACTCTAACCATTTTGACATGAGACACTTTAAGCAATTTCATATGAAGCAATCTCAGTATCACTTCTACAATCACCTTATTGTTTTATACAAAGCTGTCCACTGAACACCATCATGAGCTCTTATAACTCAACTCCTCTTGATGATCATGAATATCAACATGAGAGATGACCTTCCTTGAATCATACACCAAGAATATTGACAATGAACATCATAGGAATATGAAGACACACTGAACTTCTGAAATGAAGCATGATCCTCTAAAATGAAACATAAGAACTTCTGAACTAAGATCCTGATGATAATAACATCAAGATCCTCTAAAGACACCTGACATGTGACCCTCTAAAGATAGAGACATCTGATCCTTTGATGATGTGCTTCACAAATCAACTCAAACCTTTTAAGTCAAGAATCATAAGCATCACAACATGAAGCATGGTGAATGAACTAAAGCTTGTCATGAAGCAACATCACATCCTCTGAATGGAAGATCAATCATTACATTTTCATACCAATCTGACTGAGAGCATGTAGAAATCATGTTTCATCTACAAGAACAATGACATCCCAATGAAAGCAACAACACAACAATGCACCTTGAGTGTGAATGAACAAACTACTCCTATCAACCTGTAATGTGTACAAAGCATGATCAAACAATCACCAATCTTCATATCATCACAAACTCCTATAGTTGAATGCCAACATCAATGATCCAACTTTGACATCAATGACAAACATCACAGCAATCTCCCCCTTTGTCATTGATGGCAAAACACACCACTCCATTTGTTCTCTCCCTGTTTGAGATCAACTGACAAAGGGATAATATCATATTTCTTGTTGGCATGAAGCTCTTCCTCTGTACCACCTATAAGAGAAGAAAATGAGCATTTCACCCATAAAATCACTGCACCCATCAAACACAGTACCACTGTTATGTAGAAATGCTCATAAAAGAGGCTCATCACTTAGATAACAAAGCATACTGTTATTTCAAAACAGTCAAAATAGAGCAGCACACTATTGTCAAGATAATGATAAGAATCCTTAATCACTGTCATTCATAAAGCCACTACTAGGATTGTCAACAAACAAAGATCAAATACACTGTCAAGGCAGGTAGTCCAAATTCCATAAAGAACTTAAAGATATGATGGCTGAATCAATCTCTAGCTACAACGAAGGTACCATATAAACTGTACCATCATATTAGAACATAGTAACACAATCAACAATGTGAAAGACAATTTCCAAGCTCTATCAAAGATACTACTACAACTAATCTTTGACAATCTTACTGAGACTCCTTTGAATCATGAGGCCAAGAAAAACATAATCCATGAGGCTACAAAAATAAACACAAGCATCATGATATGTAAGCATCCAACAGCACACCATGCATCCAATCAACATCATATTGTCAAAATCCTCCTGCAGACTTAATTACCTTTTCATTGTTTTAGCACTGTCACACCAAACATTAAAACCACTGAACATGCTCCCTCTTACCTCATGCTATCTTTCATGCAACTTGGTGGAATCAACCATGATGAATGCCATATTTGATCCAAGACATCACTGTGCAAACTGAGACTAAGGCCTCTCAACTCCATTGTGCAAACCTTTTATTGATCCATTACCATACACTTATCTCTCCTAACATAAAGAATTTTTCAATCCAATAAACATAGGAAATTACTGTTAGAAGCAAATTGAAGAGCATTCATTGATAAGAACATTTGATCAAGTTTACTAAGGGCATCACCAATAATACAAAACCTTGGAGCAAGCAAGAACTAATCTCATGAACCACCCATACTCTATCAACTTTGACAATTATGTATCAACAACAAACCTTCACCTTGTAATGCTCTACCCCTTAAACACTGATCCTTGATAAACAAACAAACACTGCACCAACTGTCCAAAGAAAACACTGCACTCAATCACTTCACCAACATACATCACCTAGCACTGTCAGAGCCTACAATACTGTCAAGTACTACAATGTACTTGTTAGAACAACACCACCTGAATCATGAGCAGCAAACTTAATACAACATGAAGCATAGACAACCTCCAACATATATGTAGTTTAAGAAGATCACTTGAGAACACCTTACTGTCCAGTGACATGAAGATCATGACAACATAAATTTGAAACATGTCACACTATAGTCAACACATCATAGAGAAGAGCACAAGGCATGGATCAATATGTATCAGTTAGTATTGCCACAACATGAACAAAACAAAGATCACTGTCAGTAGTCCTTTCTACATTTTGCATACAGAAAAAAAATAGCAACTACAATCTTCACTTTACCATTCAATCTCTGCCATCATTACAACACTGCAGAGTTTGACAAGTCAATCATAAGTACTGCCTTATCTACCTACCCTACTCACTGTATCATCAATTCTAACAGGAACATCTTGATTTGACAAGAATACATCAACTCAACTTAACAATCACTGCCAAAAAATGGAAGAAAACATCATGCCACTTCCTATCATTAAATTATTACCAAGATGGCCTTATGTCACTGTCATCAAACTCTCATTAAAAATAGAACTTCTGATGATTATGAACAACATATTATAAGCATAAATTCTTGAAAACATGAAGGATATGAATTCTATCATTTGAATCTCATGAGATGACCAACATCAAAACTCTCTTCATATAGTAACAAACCTCCTAGAACTTCTTGGGGTTAAGAGATCAAACATTTGATAACTCCCCTTGACTTCATGTCACTTTTCAAGCAACTGGTGATATGTCTTGTGCAACATGCACAAGTTTAGGATCCTTTTTGTCCTAATTTTGTTTTCTTCTCCAAACCTGTATAGGCTTTTTCTTTTCTTTGGTCAAAGTGTCTGCTCTAGATGTCTTCAATTTATTCCTACAAAATTATGCCTTATGCCCAAGATTATGACACTTAAAGCATGTGACATTATAACCAATTAGAGAAGTAAAGGAATCATATCTCTTTGACATACCAAAAGTACTTCTATAATCATATCTTCTATGCATCCAATAGTCTCTTTCTATGTGACCAACATGGTTACAATTGTAACATATCACATTATAACTCTTATTTGTCATTCTAACAGGACTTTTGTTCTTATGCCACTCAACATCATTTCTAGCATAAGTCCTACAATCTCTAGCTCTATGACCATAGATATGACAAGAATAGAAATAACCATGAAATTGAGAATAGTTATACCTTATTGAATGGTATTGCCTGACAGGTGGAGGCCTTGAGGTTCTACTTGTCCTTCTACCTTCATCAATACATTTATCTCCTGTCTTATGTGTAGGAGCAGTAGCATGATAATTCAAGTCTATCTTCTTTCTAGGAGTATTTCTGGCTTTAGAACATTGTCCTTCTTCATAGGCTAGCCTTGTGGTGTCTTTGTGATGCTTTTGTTTGGTCAATATGTCATTCAAATAATCAGTACTATTTTCAAATAGTAGATTCTTGTGCAACTTAGAAGATGCTTCTTCCAATTTCTTTCTCAAAGAGACTATGTCTAACTCTAATCTTAGGCATTCATTAGTTTTGACTTCAAGATCAGATTTTGTAAAATCAATTATCCTTTTTGCTTCTTCTATTTCTATCTTTAGGTTGATAATTAGCTTATTTGACTCTTCAAGTTCTAAAGAAACTTTTGCAAAATCTGAACATACTTTGTCCTTGAAATCTTTTTCTTGTAGAAGTTGGTCTTCTAGTCTCTGATTCTCTTTTCTAAGTTGCTTAATTGTATCCAAAGCACACATGAGTTCACCTTCTAAATCAACCTCACACTCCTGTTCATCATAGACATGTTCATAGTCACTCATAATGTGATCTCCTTCTTCTGGATCAGATTGGACCTCATCTCCTTCATGTGAATGTCTCCTTTCAATATCACTTTCCTCAAACACCAAGCTATCGTCTCCTTTAAGTGTATCACCTTGATAGATTCTAATCAACTCCTTCCACACATCTTGAGCTGTTTCACAATGCATAACTTGACAAGAAACTTCATTAGATAAACCAGATAGAATAGCCTTCTTTGCTATATGACTGCATTCATAAGCTTCTTTATTACTTGTAGTATTAGGTGATTGCTTGAGGTAATAGAATACTCATTCTCAATTGACATCCACACACCATACCCTAAAGAAGATATATAAGCTTGCATTCTAATATACCAAATAGAGAAATCTAAACCATCAAATAAAGAAACCTCAGAAAGCAAGACCATTCTTTTTATCGTACTTTGTTTCAACATTCAGAGGTGACTCATGCAACAATTCATTTCTTGACTTGACTGGGACTTGTTTTACAACCTTTTGCTTGGTATCTCTATTTCTTTTACACTTTCCCATGGAACTCCACTATCAGGACCTACCCAAGCCTATTAGACTTCAACAAGGAACCTGGCTTTGATACCACTAGTCTCTATCAAAAGATTGAAGGCACTGATTACTTTTGCAATTTGCTGTCCTACCAATTACCCCCAAGAAGTTTTAGAAAAGAGATTATTTGATGCTTGGCAATATGTGTATGATAGTGATACAGTTCAAAGTGTTGGTTGTCATAGCAAAGTGTTATATTGCCTAAGCAATACACTATTTGAAACCATAAGGTGTTGAGAGATCACTATTTAAAGGTAAAATACATGCAAAAGTTGATCAAGTGCCATTAGGTAGGGTTGTTTTGTACGGGATGGGTTGTTTTGTAAAATTTGGGTTGTTACAGTCAAATTAGGCCTCTTTTTGAGGACTATTTTGTAACAACAGAGGGTAAATGGATTGATCATGTCATAAGTTTTATATGGAAGGTGTAAATAGGCATATCTAAAATGTATAAACACTCACCTTGCAATTATCGCTCAAACAACACAAGAAAACTAAAAAAAATCTAGTTATACTACCTTGTAGAAGCCTATAGACCAAGGGTTTGATGAAAAAGACATCTGCATGTGTGAAGTAGGTACAAAACTTGGCACACTTTTCTATACACCTATAAGCATCAAGAATCCAAAACTTGGAGAATTTTGGCCTGTGGAATCATAATTTAACCTCTTGCCCTAGTTTGAGGCAAAAAACACATAATTAGGCCTAAAAATCACAAAACTGAGTATCAAGACTTCAAATAAAATTCGTTAGCCTTGTTTTGACCTTGTTGAAGTGTATGTACCTTCACAGGGGTGAAATGATTGCCCACATAGCTATTGTCAACTTCAAGCTTGTTGTCTTGTCTGAAACAACATGATAGTTTTGAGGAAACAACTTGCTACTTTGTATGGATAGGGATGTAATGCAATGTGTAAGTTATTGGATTTATGATTTTAGTATGGAATACAATAGAAAAGCACTGACATGTTGCAATTGGGACTGTTATAATAGTCCTAGCCATGGAAGAGGGTTAAAATACATTGTTCTTTTATGGTTTTGGGTTATTTTTCATGATGATTAACCTATTTGCAGGCCTAGACTAAAAGAATGTGGTGTTTATCTAATGTTTTTGTGCAGGGTTTTGCCTCCAAAGTGAGATATAGAGGACCTAGGGTTTGGTTGCCAATGGCAACTCACCAAACCCTAGCATCTATTTTGTTGAAGGAGATCCTATTTTTTGATCCATATCAATGCATACTTATCATTTCATGATATCAAAATCTAATCTAATTCTTGTGTTGTTGGTTGCAATTCCAAATGAATAAAGATTCAAAGCCATCAATTAGTTTTCACAAGATTTTCAAGGGTTGACTATTGTGACAATCATAGTAGACTTTCTACATTTCATGAAGGATTTTAGTCACAAGACAACAAAGAGAGGAAGTTGTACAAGGATTTCATGGGAAAGATTGTTAAAATGTTTAGTCATGGTGGAGGGGATTATTTTACTTAGATTACCCTAGATATCCCTATACTTTATGACAATCATAAGGAATATTTAACACTCTATTTGGTTTCAACTAAGGTCTCTTGTCATAAGCAACCTAAGAAGTTAAGGAAGGCCACCAAGAATGAACCCATGTCACCCATTGTTCACATTATAAAGATCTTGTTATCTTGCAAAATCTAGTAATGGGACTGCTATAGCTAAAATAACACAGAACAATGTCTAGGGTTATTGTTTACTATGCAAGTATTGTTATAGATGGTGGGTGGGACTGTCAAGATCCTTGAAGGTTGTTTTCCAATAGATGAGATCATAGATGTGGTCATTAAGTGTGAGGGGTTTCCATTAGTTTTGAGACTGTTATAAACTCACTTTTCTCCCCCTGTCCTTTTGGGATCAATCCATGTTGAAATACTAGAATATTGACATCTTGTCTTGGCCTCACGATAAGGTTGTGAGATAACCCCTTTACAACGTGGTAGGGTCCACGTCAAGAAACATTATCATCTCTATGAAAGAACTATTTTATGAGAGCATGGTGGTGAATAGGATAGAATGAAATGTCTTACTTTGAACTCTATGGTGGACCTTTCAAGACAACAGTGTGTCATAGGCCTGCCTGAGAAGATGTGGAATTTTTTACATTAAGTGTTTGCCAAGACATTAATATGACCATGAAATCAAACCACTAGCTAGAGATGAGCAGGACAGTTCATGAAAGATTTCAAAGTTGTCAAGAGAATGGTCCTTTTAGGTTTAGGACTATCACAGTTTTTTCAAGGATGATGCAATCTTATTCTGGTGGAGTATTGGATGTTAGGGTTTGGTGTTAGTATACCGGTGGTTCTAGATAAAGCATGGCTTGCCATTAAGTGACTACTACTATCTAGTCAAAGCATATGATAGTCACAAATGTAGTAGTCAAGAAGGGTTGCCACAATCATCATATGACTCTTGTTTTTTTAGGGTAATAGTAATGAGTTCCTTTATGATGAGCTTTGGAGAAGGTTGAAGAGGCTATCTTAGAGCATGCAAAGATCAAACACAGGGATGGTGAAGAGACCTAAGATCAAAAAGAAAATCATCTTAAGAACTTTGAGGCTATTCACTTTCAGCTAGGATAGTCATGAAGATCTTATAGTCTAGATTGATCATTTCATGAAAATGCATGGATGAAGGTCTGTCTATTTGATCACCTTGAAAATTGCATTCTTAAGGAACCTATGTTGTTAGAGGAGTTGTTGTTTGATGGAATGCAATGATTGCAATAGATGTTGTTTGATGGAATGCAATGATTTTAAGCTATACACAAAATGGATTTATTGCTTTAGAAAATTTCAAGCAAATGCAATTGGTCAGTGTAAATACAAACTCCACAATCTTTGCTAGCATGCTCCCTACCTATGCCAAAATGGGATATTTGGAACATGATATAGACATCCACCAAAGTATTAAGGATATGAGAATTTTGTTAGATGTTGTAGTTGCAACTGTCTTGGTAGACATGTATGCAAAGTGTGGAAGCATAGACAGGCCACGTGAGCTATTTGAAAAAACAACTCAAAGTGATGTTGTTTGATGGAATGCAATGATTGCAAGATATGCACAAAATAGATTTTTTTCTTTAAGGATATGAGAATTTTTTTAGATGTTGTAGTTGCAACTGCCTTGGTAGACATGTATGCAAAGTGTGGAAGCATAGACAAGCCACATGAACTATTTGGAAAAACAACTCAAAGAGATGTTGTCTAATGGAATGCAATAATTGCAAGATATGCACAAAATAGATTTGTTTCTTTAAGGATATGAGAATTTTGTCAGATGTTGTAGTTGCAATTACCCTGTGACACATGTATACAAAATGTGAAAGCATAGACGAAGAACATGAACTATTTGGAAGAATACATCAAAAAGATGTCATCTCATGGAATGCCTTGATTACAGGATATGCACAAAATGAATTTAGAAATTAGTATGTACAAAAGCTACAAAGCAAAATATTAAGAAACACAAATGCACACAAAAAATTGTACCTCCTGTCTATGATGCCATGCAAAATAACCTCATTCACAGTCTTGTATAGTCAAAAGCATGCATTATAGTTAAAGAAACAAGATTTTTAATAAAACAATTCTAAAAAATAGAAAAATGAGAATAAGTTAAGATAAAAATTGTCATATCTGGAAGTTCAAATGCTAGTCAAGCGTACCTGAGGGGTCATCTCTTACCTTCAGAGTATCCAATATTGCTTCATGATCAACATTACTAATTGTCCATAGTTGTTTTGTTTTTGGTTTTGCATGATGCTTTAGTAACTTAAGATTTGTTGCTACAACTAGATGCAAATATATCAATATGGTTTTATGCTTCTCAAAGTCTTCAAATGCAGGGATGCCATTCTTTCTAATCATATATGTTTGCAACCAAGTCCCAACAATAACAAATGATCCTCTAGGATATGTGAACCCATCATCATTTGTCATAGGTCATGTTAGATGTTGTTTTCCCTGTACACATTGTGCCAACTAGTAGTCTGATCTCTCTTCATTTCCATGTGGTGCAGCAACTACATAAACATGACCTGGTTGTACAAGGTCTGAGAGATGTTCATAGTCAAATGAGCTCTCCATGTCATTGACTAAAGATGATTGACCTTGAGATAAAGGGGTTAAATATCATGGAATCCATGCATCTACCAACTCACTTGACTCACAATTATCCCAATCACATTTAATACAACTCTGACAAAAACAAGCTAATTCTCGTGTCGAAATAGTCCATGCACTTGCATCTGAGCTTTGAAATGAATGCATCTTTGACAATTCATTGATTCTCTGATAATCCAATTTCTCTCTCGCTATCCCCTCATCAACCAACCAAAAGAACCTACGCACTTTTGAATCAAGAGCCACTCCTTGTGACAATGCATAGTTACACCACTTAACAATAGAATCCGCATCATTAAATGTAGCACCACCTCTAATCTTTAGTTGTTCTTTAAAAAGACCTCTCTTCACACATGCATCCGCTCCATCATGTTCCCCTTTTCTGTGCCAAGCTTAAAAAAATTCCAAATATGAGGTATACCCTTCTCTGCATGCATTCTACTCAACCAATAGAACATACGAGCATTCTTGAATTGACCGGTGGAATTATCTGACCAAATGAGATGTTGATCCATTCTAATATCTTTTTCTTGCAAGAATCCATAAAATTGTTGAAAACAATATTGCACATACTCTGATGAATGAGATCGATCATCACTTATGTAAAAATAGTATTCTCTAACAATCTTCCTATTCTATTCTATACTCTCTGGGGCATGTCTGTATGTGATGTGAACAAAAGTAGAAACCTGAATAGAATTGTGGTACTGGGATTGCATTTCATTTTGGTTTGCAACGTGTAGTTTTATGCAAAATCATCTATAGAGACAATAGTTCCAATTAGGAAAAAGTCTTTACACATCCTGAACTATTGATCTAACCATCGAGACATGAGGCTGTGTCTGACATACATGTAAAAAAGATTTTTCTCAAAATTATCAATAAAATCAGCAATACTTACCTCTCTTGCAATCAACTCACATATACAAATCTTCACCTCCACTTTTCAAATTGTATTTCACTGTCTCATATCTCTTTTTCTCAACCATTTTCTTTCCAAAATCATGCTCGCTACCCTCATGAAAACATGATATAAACTTTCATAACCCACCACATTGTAAACACTTTTCATTTAAACAATCATTCTTGTAGAAAATGCAACCATCATCTCTAATATATAGAAATAAATCCAATAAGTCCCTAGATGACTTTGGTAGTTGAATTGCACTACACTCCTATAACATTTCATTAGTGTGCAAAGTAGAATGAATATTGCATAATAGTTCATGATACATAGAAAACTCTACATGGTATTATCAACATGTATTACAAATTTTAAGAGGAACACAATAAAATGGCTTAAGAGATTCAAATTCTCTTTTTGAGATTGTCATACCTTTTGCAAGTATGGGCCTAACCTGTGTTGTCATTGATGTCAACATACTCCTGTTGCATTAATGATAAGGATTGGATGAGCTGTGTGCTGAGGATATTGAGAAAATTAGTCTCAACTAGGAACAGTGAAGAACAGTGATGACAGTAAGACAAAATTCCAAGATAGGATGAGGATCAGAGGATGCGGTTTAAAGGGTTTGTAGATATGTGTCTTAATATGGTTCAGTAGAGATTTCAGAGGTCCGCATGAAGATCTGAAGAAGTTGTTGCCACTCAAGTTAAACCAGTTCCGGTAAATGTTCAGTGGTGACAGAGTGATACAAATAGGTCCGGTGAGATCCGGAAATGCATTATCCTATTCTGCAGATTTGAGGGAGTGTTAAGGAAGTCTATGTGAAGTATCAACTCCACTGGTTCATAGTTTGAAGGTCCGTAAGCATCTATTCTTTTGTGACAGTGGTGACAGACTGTGTTCTTGAGGTTCTAGATGAAGGAGAGAAGGATTTCAGTAAGCAGATGAAGTGCGGATGTTCTTGGTGAGTCAGGCAATCTTGTGAAGGTCTTTGGATCATGGCCAGCCCGTATTGGTGGTCCGCATTGGAGTTGGAGCCCGCAATTGAAGAATAACCTCCAGATGATGATGTTCTTCTTGAGATTGGCTGACTGGATAAGTTACACATCTTGTGGATGTTCTTATGGATGTTTGCCGACTTAGATGATTATCCCTAAGTTGATGTCTTGTATAAATAAGGGGTTGCGAAGTCATTTCAAAGTTGTCCTTGTGTAGATGAGAGAGTGGTAGCAAGGAGGAGAACGAAAGGCAGAGCAAAGGTATTGGGCTTAAATGGAACTGATTCAAGCATGGTGAAGATGCTATTTTCCAGTTCAAGTAGGTGATACTTATTCTTTTGTAGACAGTGTGTCTCTTGTAGGCAGTGAGCCTCTTGTGAGCAGTGTGCTCGGGCAGTGAGCCCTAATTAGCATGTGCCATTTTTTTCTTTCTATTTTTCTAATAGAGAATACAATCTTGGGTTAATCACCCTGTGGTTTTTCCCTTAACCGAGTTTTCCATGTCAAAATCTTGGTGTCTTATGTGTTGATGTGTTTCTGCTCTTGACTTAATTGCATTATGTTTCATGATTGATATACTACTAAATCACTAAGAGAATTTAAGTGTGAAATAGAGAGAAAGTTTTGGACAACTGATTCACCCCCCTCTCAGTTGTGTGCCCTAAGTCCAACAATTGGTATCAGAGCCAAGTTCCTCTAAAAGGAGCTTAACTGCTTGAGGTGATCCAGGATGTCATCTTATAAGAAGGATAGTCCGAAGTTTGATGGAACCAATTTTAATCTTTGGAAAGGTCGCATGAAATGTCACTTGCAATGTATGGGAATGGCATACTGGACCATGGCTACAACACAGTATACACCTCCACAGGGTGGTCCGAAAGCTACAAATGAAATTACAGATACTGAAAACAATCTGCAGATAATAGAAGCTCTTCTAAGCACATTATCTGATTCAGAGCTCTCAAATGTTGTTGACCTACCAACTGCTTTTGAGATTTGGCAAAAATTGGAACTCTTGCATGAAGGAGACAAGTATGTTAAATGTGCAAGGTTACAGAGTCTAAAAGGGAAATTTGAAAATCTGAAGATGAGAGATGATGAAAATATCACTACTTTTATGCCAAGGGTTAATGAGATTGTTTGTGGAATTAGAAATGCTGGTGGAGTCTTAGATGAAGATGAGATTGTTGGCAAAATTCTCAGATCCCTTCCTGCCTCTTATAAAATCAAGGTTGCTGCCATTGAAGAATTCAGAGCCCATACAACTGTCACAAGAGATCAATTGGCTGGCAAATTGGCTACATTTGAAATGACCAAGTTTGGAGATGACCCCCCCAAGACTGAATCTGCATTCAAAGCTAGTGCCTCTGTAAAAGGTAAACAAAGGTTTGATTCGGGAGAGAACTCATCAAGGAAATTGTCATGGTATGAAAAAGCAAGAAAAGACCTGGAAGAAGAAGAAGTAGAAACTGCTCAGCTTGAAGACCTTATTGCAAAGAGACTGCCAAGAGGATCTGGTAAGTATGAAGGAAAATTGGGTTTTAAGTGTTTTAACTGCAATAAGATTGGTCATTTTGCCTCAAAGTGTCCAGAAAGATTTTCAAGGCCAAATCCTAACAGATCAAGGTTCCAAAAGAATTGCTACTATGTTCATGAAGAAGATGATAATGAAGGAGTAACAGATGATGAATCAGAGACAAGAAACAAGTCCAGAAGTGATTGGGTGTTTATTGCCATTAAGGAAGAAGAACCATTATCCTCTGAATCTGTCAATCATAAAGTTGTAGAAAGAGCTCTGGCTGCTCAAATTGAAGAAAAGGATGTCTGGGTCATTGACAGTGGTTGCTCTCACCATATGACAGGTGATAAAAATAAATTCATAGATTTGGAAAGGTACGAAGGAGGAGTGGTAAAGTTTGGTGATAATTCTGCTGGTAGAATTAGAGGAAGAGGAACTATTTCTTTTGATGGAAGGAACAAAACCAGTAATGTACTATATGTTGAAGGTTTGAAGCACAATCTTCTCAGTGTTGGATAGTTGGTGGACAAAGGCTATGATCTCTGGTTCAAGAATGGAAAATGCAAGATCTTTGAAAGTTTCAGAATAGAGATTGCATCCGGTACCCAAACTAAAGGTAATATCTTCCACTTGGTTGGTACTGGTAAAAGTTTCTTATTTGCTCAAGTTGATCAAAGTTGGTTATGGCATAGGAGAATGTGTCGTGAATTTTGATAATATCATCAAGATAAGCAATACTCAAGCTGTAAGAGATCTTCCAAAATTGATGAAACCTACAAATAGCTTGTGTAAAGAATGTCAGTTGGGTAAGTTGAGCAGAGTCACATTCAAGAGTAAGGAACTGTCTTCTATCGGATTATTGGACTTAGTTCATATTGATCTTTGTGGCCCGATAAGAACCAAGAGTGTGCAAGGTGATAGATACCTCATGTTACTAATTGATGACTATTCCCGAATGATGTGGGTAACCTTTCTGAAAGAGAAATCAGAAGCTCTTGAGAAATTTAAAATATTCAAGGCTATGGTAGAAAATGAAACCAGATTAAAACTGAAATGTCTGATGTTTGATAGAGGTGGGGAATTCACATCCGGTGAGTTCTTAGAGTTCTGTGAGAAAATGGAATAAAGAGACAGTTATCTGCTCCTAGGACTCCACAGCAAAATGGAGTAGTGGAAAGAAAGAACCGGACCATCTAGGAAGCCTCTAGGACCATGATGATGGAAGCAAATATTCCTCAGATCTATTGGAGAGAAGTTGTCAGCACTGCAGTCTATACTCTCAATCGGGTTCAAATCAGAAGTAATACCGGTAAGACTCCTTATGAACTTTGGTTTGGCATCACTCCTACTGTGAGGTATTTTAGAGTTTTTGGTAGAAAATGTTACATTAAAAGAGATGAAGATCTAGGAAAGTTTGATGCTAGAAGTGATGAAGGAATATTCTTGGGTTACTCTACTCAAAGCAAAGCATACCGGTGTCATAACAAGAGACTGAGAAAGATAATAGAAAGTACAAATATGAAGGTTGATGAAGGAATTGAGAAACCCTCAAGGTTTTATGAATATGATGAAGATGATTAGAATGGTGTTCTGATTCAAGGAGTCCAAACCTCTTTTGAAAGACAGATTCAAACTGATCTGGTAAATCAGGAAGAAGAGATAAGTCTGAATGAGCCTGATCAAGAAGCAGAAGTGCAAGAAACTCCCAAAGTTCTAAGGTATGTAAGACTAAACCACTCTGAAGATCAGATCATAGGTGACAAAAGCAAAGGTGTGCAAACTAGAAGGAGAATTGCTCAAAATTCAGATGAGTATTGTCTGATTTCAAAGATTGAACCTAAGACAATAAATGAAGCCTGCAATGATGAAAACTGGACCAAAGCAATGGAGGAAGAGTTGATGCAAATTGAGAAAAATCACACTTGGGATCTTGTTCCCAGACCTAGAAACAAGAATGTGATTGGAACCAAATGGGTCTTCTGGAACAAACTAAATGAAGTTGGTGAAGTAATAAAAAATAAAGCTAGATTGGTATGCAAGGGCTATTCTCAAATAGAAGGAGTTGAATTTGAAGAAAATTTTGCTCCAGTGGCAAGAATTGAAGCAGTTAGATTATTTCTTGCATTTGCTACCTTCAAAGATTTCAAAGTATATTAGATGGATGTCAAGTCTACCTTCCTAAATGGTGACTTGGAAGAAGAAGTGTACATTGAGCAACCAGATGGATTTCAATTGTCTAATCATGGTAATATGGTCTGCAAGTTGAAGAAGGCAATGTATGGACTAAAGCAAGCCCCAAGAGCCTGGTATGAAAGATTGGATAAACATCTTTTGAATATTGGTTTCAACAAAGGTACTGCTGACAGTAATCTATATTTCAAAATTGATCATGAAAACATCTTGATTGTTGAAGTGTTTGTTGATGATATCATTTTTGGAGGAAGAGATAGTATGTGTAAAACTTTTGCAAATCAAATGAAAAGTGAGTTTGAGATGTCCATGATTGGTGAAATGAATTTCTTCTTGGGTCTACAAATCACTCAAACAAAGAAAGTAATCTTCATTTCTCAGACCAAATATGTGAAAGAATTGTTGAAGAAATTTGGGATGGAAGACTCAAAACCAATGAAAACTCCCATGGCAAATGGATGCAAATTGAGCAAAGATGATGATTCTCCTAAGGCTGATAAGACAAAGTATAGGTCAATGATTGGAGGACTGTTGTATCTCACTCAAACTAGACCAAACATTATGCAGGCTGTTGGTCTTGTTGCTAGATTCCAGGCTGATCCTAGAGAATCTCATGTCATGGCAATCAAAAGGATTTTTAGATATCTAAAAGGGACAGTTGAGTATGGTTTGTGGTATCCTAGAGATCATGATTTCTCTCTTCATGCATATACAGATGTGGATTGGGTAGGAGATGTGGATGACCGGAAGAGTACTAGTGGTGGAACATTCTTTTTGGGGAAGAGATTGGTTTCTTAGCTAAGCAAGAAACAAGAAGCAATATCTCTGTCTACAACTGAAGCAGAATATATTGCAGCAGCAGGTACTTGCACTCAAGTTTTGTGGATGAAGAAGATGCTAAGAGATATCAAAGTAGAGTATGAGGAACCTATCACAATCTTCTGTGATAATTCAAGTGCAATAAATATATCTAAGAATCTGGTGTTGCCCTCAAAGACTAAACACATATCCATCAAGTTTCACTTTTTGAGAGAACAAGTGACCAATAATGAAGTTAGATTGGAGTTTGTGCCTTCCAAGGATCAGATTGCAAACATCTTTACTAAACATCTACCTAAGGACTCTTTTGAGTATCTCAGGGAGAAGTTAGGGGTTATTGCCCCTCCGGTGTTGAACTAAGGTGCACTGTTGTGCATCAATCTGGTGGATATCACAGTCACATCTTGTGGTCCAGATTGATGTTGGGGAGCTGCTACTCAGGGGGAGAAGCAGGTATGATTCTAAAGTGGTAGAAATGCAAGTATGTGCCCTTTGCCATTGATGTCAAAGGGGGAGAGAAGACATGTGAAAAACAAGTGGTTGCTGATCAAAGGGGGAGCAGTAAAGGGAGAGAAGACATGTGAATGGTTGTTGCTGATAGGGGGAGTTGTGACAGTGAGGAGAAGTTCTTGTCTTGATGGTTAAAATAGTTTTTCACATCATATGTTGCCATCAATGACAAAGGGGGAGATTGTTGCAAGTATGGGCCTAACATGTGTTGTCATTGATGTCAACATACTCTTGTTGCAGTAATGATAAGGATTGGATGAGCTATGTGCTGAGGATATTGAGAAAATTAGTCTCAACCAGGAACAGTGAAGAACAGTGATGACAGTAAGACAAAATTCCAAGATAGGATGAGGATCAGAGGATGCAGTTTAAAGGGTTTGTAGATATGTGTCTTAATATGGTTCAGTAGAGATTTCAGAGATCCGCATGAAGATCTGAAGAAGTTGTGGCCGCTCAAGTTAAATCGGTTCCGACAGATGTTTAGTGGTGACAAAGTGATACAGATAGGTTCGGTGAGATCCAAAAATGCATTATCCTATTCTACAGATTTGAGGGAGTGTTAAGGAAGTCTATGTGAAGTATCAACTCGACTGGTTCATGGTTGGAAGGTCCGCAAGCGTCTATTCTTTTGTGACAGTGGTGACAGATTGTGTTCTTGAGGTTCTGGATGAAGGAGAGAAGGATTTCAGTAAGTAGATGAAGTGCGGATGTTCTTGGTGAGTCAGGCAATCTTGTGAAGGTCTTTGGATCATGTCCACCCTGTATTGGTGGTCCGCATTGGAGTCAGAGCCCGCAATTGAAGAATAACCTTCAGATGATGATGTTCTTCCTGAGACTGGCTGATTGGATGAGTTACACGTCTTGCAGATGTTCTTATGGATGTTTGCCGACTTAGATGATTATTCCTAAGTTGATGTCTTGTATAAATAAGGGGTTGCGAAGTCATTTCAAAGTTGTCCTTGTGTAGATGAGAGAGTGGTAGCAAGGAGGAGAGCGAACGACAGAGCAGAAGTATTGGACTTAAATGGAACTGATTCAAGCATGGTGAAGATGCTATTTTCTAGTTCAAGTAGGTGATACTTATTCTTTTGTAGACAATGTGTCTCTTGTAGGTAGTGAGCCTCTTGTGAGCAGTGTGCTCAGGCAGTGAGCCCTAATTGGCATGTGCCATTTTGTTCTTTCTATTCTTCTAACAAAGAATACAATCTTGGGTTAATCACCCTGTGGTTTTTCCCTTAACCGGGTTTTCCACGTCAAAATCTTGGTGTCTTATGTGTTGATGTGTTTCTGCTCTTGACTTAATTGCATTATGTTTCATGATTGATATACTACTAAATCACTAAGAGAATTTAAGTGTGAAATAGAAAGAAAGTATTGGACAACGGATTCACCCCCCTCTTAGTTGTGTGCCCTAAGTCCAACAATACCTAGGTGTGTTTCACAATATTGTTTGTACAGGGTGTATGCACAAAGATGGGGGACCAAAAAGTCACCACCATGGGAATTTTTGGTCCAAAACAAGAATAAACGCGAGTGTGTTATAATACACTCACATTTTGCTTTGACATAAAAGTGTAAAATAACCTCATTTCTGCTATTTCACCATGACCAAAGGAGTTTGTGTTCCAAAAAAACTGAGAAGAAACTATGAGTGCATTCAAGGAAAGCCTCTCCAAGCACGTGCAAGAGAGAAAATGTCATTTTCATGATGCCACCTCACTGGCAAAGACGTCGTGCAACAAATTTGGAGGGTCTAGCAGCTAAAGAAGGTAGAGTTTGGTTAAATTTTGTTAGTTTGAGAAGAATTTTTAAATTTTGCAATGTTTGATTATTTTTTATATTGCATTTATAGTTATTGAGGCAAGAGAAAACCCAAATCCAGCTGATGAGGATGAAAACAACCCCCAAAACCCTCCAAACCCTCAAAACCCACCTTCACGTCCTCACAATGTAAGGGATACTCAAGAAAACTACCTACATATAATAGAAGAAAACAAGAAACATCTTCAAACTCTTATTCAAACGCTAAACAATCCAATTGCAAGCATCGATCATAGGAGGGCACTTGCGAAGTCACTAGAGGAGATTGTTTTCCACACCAATTCAGTGACAAAACAAATCACCGAATTCCAAGACTATAGGGAGAGGTGTCGACAATACTATGCCAACAAGTTGTCATATGAATAAGTGAAGAATGAAAAAATTACAAAATCTCAATTATGTGCACACTTTATTAATCCCAAAACTGGCCAAAGATTAGAAGAAACTTGCAAACAATTTCCTATTCATTGGTGTAGGAATGAAGAAATATCCCAAAACTTTTGAGATAGATGGTACATGGTCTTTGATGAGTACCCAAGAAATAATGATGAGGTGACACAATATTTCTTGAGGAAACTCCATTGCAAGTTCGTCCTCAAGAAGATTCCTAATTATTTTGACATTCGTGAGTTCCAGGGTAGAGGTGGTTGCTCTACCCAAGATAGAGAGGGGGCTCAGCGACATAAAAACCATGTACCTATACCCTTGTTGAGGCCAGAATGTAGGTCACTCCCTTTGAATTTGAAGGAGAGTGTTGAGGTGGAGACATTACATTCATTGACTACTCTCACCCAAACTCTATCCCAGCATGCCGATGATCTTACCCAGGCCGATGAGGGTGAGAGCAGTAGGCGTCATTTGTCCCCACATTTGTGCAGTTCATGTGGGAACCTGTGTGATTATGGGATGCAGGACTCATGGTAGGACCCTCAACAAGATGCTGCGACGCAGGAGCAACATCCAATAATGGAGACATCCATATTGGATGATATTGTTCTCACCGATGATATATTACATACTATATTTGGTATTAACTCTCAGGTAATGTTTTACAAGTTTCATCTTGATTTAATATATTGTTATTTGAAATTTGTAATTAATTTTATATGACTATCTATATTATAAGTCAAAAATAATGTATGTAATTGTCTGCGCAATGAAATTCTAGGGTTAGAGTCTTCATCCTGCCTCCGTTAGCCATCCATTAGCGGGTTATGAGAGGAGGTCAAGTCAGCAGGTATGTAATTTATCACATGATCGTAATTATTGTAGATATGTTAATGGTAATATTATTTTGTGACAATTTGATGATTTCAACAGTCACTGACACCTCCACGGTTTCCTTGGTCCCCTGGACGCAAATCCACTACTTTTACAAAGGTAAATTTAACCATTTCTAATCATTATGCATTTTTAAAATAATGTTATGTATTTATTTTGGTCAAATAATCTTGAACTTGATTTTCAGATGCTGAATGTGGAGACTCCTCATCTTCGTGAGTCAACACAGATAGACATTACTGCAGCCATGATGTCTTCAAATCCTTTGACCGAGGTATGAGCCAATAACATGAAAATGTCATAATTTTGTATTTCTTATTTTATCTCATTTCATTTGATGTACATAAATGATATTTATGTTTAGTCAATTTTACCCCTTGATGCTTCTCACAGGAGGTCACAACTCCAGGCCATCCAACTACGGACAAAGAAGCTCGAGACAAGATGATGGAGAGTGATCATCGGATGGTGGTAAGTGATTGATTACATATGTGATGTTATATATTTCATGTACATTTTCTATAGTAATGTGCATATTGTTTGATTGTATTAACAAGTGGATTTGGATGAACTTCTGTTGAAGAGGTCTACTCGACGGAAGAGAAAGGATGAGTCACGAATTAGCTCTCCATCTTCACGGTCAAGCAAGGGCTGCCGATTATTTCATAAAAGTCCATAGGAAACTAGTTTTTGGGACTTTTTTTGTATGCCTAGATGGCTTTGTATACATACTTTTATATGTTACCGATGTATATTTTTGTATATATGCCTATATGGATTTGTTTGGACATGCCTATATGGCTTTGTATGTAAACTAGATGTTATGTTCATGACATTATGTATATGACAATTTATATTAAATATTTAATATGATGATCAATTATCGTTACAAGAATTTGGTTTTACACGTGCCAATTGCATTCTCTTGAAAGTTTATAAATCATTTTCAAATAATCCACTTTGTGCATATCTTGCAATCATTGCATTCTGTGGGGCTGTGCATTTCTTTGAGGCATCATTTCAAATAGTTCACGCGCCCTGTCTATGCTTCACACTTACCATACATGTCTACAAGGGCAGCTACAAATACAATACATGTGACAAAATTCCTATATCATTTATGATTTGATGGTTGTCCACACCATGTTTTCGAGATCCCATTTTGGCATAGGCAAGGAGGAAGTTGGTTAAGGTTGTGCAATTTGGTTTTAGATGTGCCAAAATTTGCGTTTGGTTGAAATTTATTTTTGTGCATTTGCTTGAGAGTTTTTTAAAGCCTTATGAAAAATCCATTTTGTGCATATCTTGCAATCATTGCATTCCATGAGACAACATTTATTTGAGGCATCGTGTCAAACAGTTCAGTTCATTGTATATGCTTCCATACTTTGCATACATGTCTTGCAGGGTACTTACAACTACAACATTTGACAAAATTCATATATCCTTTATGCTTTGATGGATGTCTATACCGTGTTCCAAAGATACCACTTCTAAGATTTTTGGAATTTAGCTTTACACTCGCCAATTGCATTTTCTTGAAACTTTCTAAGGCTTATCAAAAAATCCATTAAATGTTCATATCTTGCAATCATTGCATTCCATGAGGCAACATTTCTTTGAGGCATCATGCCAAAGAGTTCATATGCCTTGTCTATGCTTCCACATTTTGCATACATGTCTTTGAGGGTAGTTGCAACTACAACATCTAACAAAATTCCCATATGTTTTATGCTTTGATGGATGTGCATTTTGGCATAGGCAAGGAGGATACTGGCTAAGGTTGTGGAATTTTGCTTTACACCTGCCAATCGCATTTGCTTGAAAGTTTCTAAAGCCTTATCAAAAAATCCATTTTGTTCATATCTTGCAATCATTGCATTCAATGAAGCGACATTTCTTTGGGGCATCATGCCAAATAGTTCACATGCCTTGTCTATGTTTCCACACTTTGCATACATGTCTATAAGGGCACCTGCAATTACAACATGTGACAAATTTCCTATATCCTTTATGCTTTGATGGCTGTCCATACTCTATTCCAAACATTCTATTTTGGTGTACAGATAGGGAGAATGCTAGCAAAGGTTGTGGAATTTGGCTTTACACGTGCCAATTGTATTTACTTGAAAGTTTGTAAAGTCTTATTCAACAAATCCATTTTTTGCATATCTTGCAATCATTACATCCCATGAGAGGACATCTCTTTATGGTTTTGTATGATCAAATAGTCCACGTGCCTTGTCTATGCTTCCACACTTTGCATACATGTCTACAAGGGCAGCAACAATTACAACATCTAGCAAAATTCCTATATCCTTTATGCTTTGATAATTGTCCATACCATATTCCAAAGATCCTAATTTGGAGGATGCTGGAAAAGGTTGTGGAATTTGGATTTACACATGCCAATTGCATTTTCTTGAAAGTTTCTAAAGCCTTTTCAACAAATCCATTTTTTGCATATCTTGCAATCATTGCATTCCATGACAGAAGATCGCTTTGAGGTGTTAGGTCAAAACAATTGACATGCCTTGTCCTATGCTTCCACACTTTACATACATGTCTACAAGGGCAACTGCAAATACCATATCTAACAAAATTATGGTATCCTTTATGCTTTGAGGTGTTAGGTCAAACCATCCATGTGCCTTGTCTATGCTTCCACACTTTGCATACATGTCTACAAGGGCAAGTGCAAATACAACATCTAACAAAATTTTGATATCCTTTATGCTTCCACAGTTTGCATACATGTCTACAAGGGCAGCATCAATTACACCATCTAGCAAAATTCCTATATCCTTTATGCCTTGAGGTGTTGTATCAAACAGTCCACATGCCTTGTCTATGCTTCCACACTTTGTATACATGTCTACAAGGGTAGTTGCAATTACAACATCTGGCAAAATTCCTATATCCTTTATGCTTTGATGGCTGTCCATACCCTATTTGCAATAATGGTAGTCAACTTTAGGTCTCTAGATGTGATCCAAGACTAGTGATGAAGTCCTTTTGAAAACTTGAGTTCATGCTAGGAGTTTTGATCAATAGTTTAAGCCTTCAGATGTATGACATCAAAACTATCTCTTGCATCATGGTGACATTTTTGGAACTACAACATGTCCTTCTTTTAGGTATGCATAACTAAAGATATCCTCTATCTACATATAATACCATCTTCATGAGGGTTTCAAACAAGAAATGACTCCATAACTGCCCCTAAAACTATGGCAGTCCTTGACTAGCCTCCTATGATTGTCCATTTACTTTCTTTTTCATTATTTCTTATAAAGGCTTTTATGACTTCCAATTTTTAGTTGGTTTCACATCTTCCACTACATGTTGACAATTTTACATCTAATAGAATCTTGTATTTACTATTCTTGACCTCTTATAATTTTTTATACCTATAGAAACTCTCTAGACTAGGTTGCTCCCTAGTGGACTAGGATACTAGCATAGGTGTTAGATAAGGACTAGGCTGCCCCATTGTCCAAAATCAAACAAATCAACTTACATGACCTAAATTACTAGAAAACTTCATCTTCTAATTCTAAACAATTTAGTATTTTAAAACTTGGACTGTTACAGTCAAATTAGGCCTATTTTAGGGACTGTTTTGTAACAGCAGAGACCAAATGGATTGATGAGGCCCTAATATTGATAGGCAAGGTGTAAGTGGACATATATAACATGTCTAAACACTCTCCTTGTAGATATCACTCACCCAATACAAGAGATCTCAAAAATACACTAAAATATCACTCACCTAGCACACCTTCTTTGCATGATATACCTATAGATGATGAAATAGTTCATTGTGATTTGATATTGTTTATTTTTCTTCATACTCCATTTTTCATAGTAAGCATAATGATGATCATATGGATAGTGGTGAGTACATACATACTAATGATCTAGACCTTGTGATGCACCTTGTAGGACATGCATTGATGACATAATCTTACCTCCTACTAATGACATTCTTGTATTTTATAAATGATTATCCTCTCACATGCACTGAGTGAGGTTAATCACACAAATAGGTTAATCACCATATAAATACAACAATGGATCATCATGGCTGTCACAGTCAATACAACAATGGATCAGTCATATCAACCTAAGGACTACTTGATTGAATCCTTAGGGTTAGGAGTGACATTTTGTATTCCATAGGTCGTGGGGCTGAATAGACTTCTCTAATGCATTGGGGTGGGTGGATAAATGCTAGGGGAGGTCTCATTTTGTGTGCCAAGTGCCCTAATCCTTCGGGGCAACAGGTTACCGACAAAGTCCCTTAAGATCCCCAAGACAAAAAAATTGCCAAACTTTGATGGAGAAGTTCTAGGAATTCATGGTAGTTGGGAACATTTCATTTGGACCTATAGGTGCACATGGGGTATGTCCACAATAACCTCTCTCAATTAACTCCAGTCCATTTGATCGTGCTGAAATCAAACACACTCTTGCAAAATGCTTCAGTTTCATGCAATGGAAAGGTCCTAGGAGTAACATTTTGCATTCCATAGGTCATGGGACTGAACGAACTTCACCAACGCATCGGGGGTGGGTGGGTAAATGCTAGGGGAGGTCTCATTTTGTGTGCCAAGCAACCCCAATCGTTTAGGGCAGCAGGCTACCGACAAAGTGCCTTAAGATCCCTAAGATGCAAAAACTATCAAACTTTGACAAAGTAGTTCTCAGAATTCATGGCAGATGGGAATGTTCTATTTGGACCTACAGATGCATGTGGGGTCCATCCACAATAACCTCTCTCAGTTTTGATCAACTCCAGTCTATTTGACTGTGCCGAAATCAAACGTATTCTTGCAAAATGCTTCAGTTTCATGCAGTGGAAAGGTGCTAGGAGTGACATTTTGCATTCCATAGGTCGTGGGACCGAACAGACTTTGCCAATACATTAGGTTGAGCTGGTAAATGCTAGGGGAGGTCTTGTTTTGTGTGCCAAGTGCCCCAATCGTTCAGGGCAGCAGGGCTACCAGCAAAGTCCCTTAAGATCCCTAAGACACAAAAACTACCAAACTTTGACGAGTGGTTCTCACAATTCATGGTAGATGGGAACATTCTATTTGGACCTACAGGTGCACGTGGGGTCCATCCACAATAACCTCTCTCAGTTTTGGTCAACTCTAGTTCGTTTGACCATGGCCGAAATCAAACACATTATTGCAAAATGCTTCAGTTTCATGCAGTAGAAAGGTGCTAGGAGTGACATTTTGAATTCCATAGGTCATGGGGCCAAATGGATTTCGTCAACGCATCAGGGTGGGTGGGTAAATTCTAGGGGAGGTCTCGTTTCTTGTGCCAAGCGTCCCAGTTGTTCTAGGTTGTAAGCTATCGATAAATTAGAAAGTTGCTAAGACTAAAATTTTGCATTCCACAGGTTGTGGGGTCTAACTAACTATGCCAACACATCTGGGTGGGTGGGTAAATGCTAGGGGAGGTCTCATTTCATGTGCCAAGTGTCTAAGTCGTTCCAGATTGCAAGCTTACCGACAAACTCGAAAGGTGCTAGGAGTGACATTTTGCATTCCATAGCTCGTTAGGACCGAATGGACTTTGCCAACGCATCAGAGTGGGTGGGTAAATGCCAAGGGAGGTCTTGTTTTGTGTGCCAAGGGTCCCAATCATTCTGGGCTGTAAGCTACTGACAAAGTCACTTTGTCGATAGCTTGCAAGCCAGAACGATTGGGATGCTTGGCACACGAAATGAGACCTTCTCTAACATTTACCCATCCACCTCGATGCGTTGGTGCAATCATTCAGCCTCATGACAAGCATATCAAAAATAAGGCACCTGGCAAGGTTGTGCTACATGAAACTAAAGCCATTTTACAAGAATGCATTTAATTTCGGCATGGTCAAATGGATTGGGGTTGACCAAAACTGAGAGAGGTTATTGTGGATGGACCCCACATGCCCTTGTAGGTCCAAATGAAACATTCCCAGCTACCACAAATTTTGAGAACTGCTACGTCAAAGTTTGGTAGTTTTTTTTGTCTTAGGGATCTTAAGGGACTTTGTCGATAGCTTGCTGCCCCGAATGATTGGGGCACTTGGCACATGAAATGAGACCTCCCATAGCATTTACCTACCCACCCTGATGTGTTGGAAAGTCTGTTCGGTCCCATGACCTATGTAATGCAAAATGTCACTCCTAGTGCCCTTCCACTGCATGAAACTAAAGCATTTTGCAAGAATGCATTTGATTTCAGCACGGTCAAATGGGACCGGAGTTGACCAAAAACTGAGAGAGTTTATGTGGAAGGACCCCACATGCACTTGTAGGTCCAAACAAAACATTCCCATCTGATATGAATTCTGAGAACTACTCCATCAAAGCTTGGTAGTTTTTCTGTCTTAGGGATCTTAAGGGACTTTGCCGGTAGCTTGCTGCCCTGAATGATTGGGGCGCTTGGCACATGAAATGAGACCTTCCTTGGCATTTACCCACCCACCCCAACATGTTGGCGAAGTCCATTTGGTCCCAAGACCTATGGAATGCAAAATGTCATTCCTAGCACCTTTCCACTGCATGAAACTAAAGCATTTTGCAAGAATGCATTTGATTTCAGCACGGTCAAACGGATTGGAGTTGACCAAAACTGAGAGAGGTTATTGTGGAAGGACCCCAAGTGCACCTGTAGGTCCAAATGGAACATTCCCAGCTACCATGAATTCTGAGAACTACTTTGTAAAATTTTGGCAGTTTTTGCGTCTTAGGGATCTTAAGGGATTTTGTCGGTAGCCTACTATCCCGAATGATTGGGGCACTTGGCACATGAAATGAGACCTCCCTTGGCATTTACCTACCCACCCCGATGCATTGGTAAAGTGCATTTGGTCCCACAACATCCTTTAGACTTCCAAAACTTCCAACAACAACCACAACTCATCAATGAACATCAACATGACCTTAACACCATATTTTATGATCAACATCAACATCATGAGGACACTAAAGAAATCTTTGACACATGAAGACACTGAGAACACTGAAGACATGGAGCACAAAAAAAGCATGAAGACATGAACAAACTCCTATCATGAGGAAGAACCACAACCCAATCCAACCTCTTGAAAGCATGACATATTATGATGAAGAACCACAACCAAATCCAATGATCCAATGGCATGAACCAATGACATAAGTAACTATGTCCTACTATTGTAACATGATAAATATGAATGTTATGAACTAGCATCCAAACCCTGTGACATCAATCTTGATATGACATGAGTGAAACATGAGTGAACATGATTAAGACCAATAAGGATCAACTTCATCCATCACTTAGACCTAACCCCATGAAGCATAACATGATGATGATGCAAACATCAAATGTATACCATAGCAAACAAATCAAATAAATCATGAGGCCTTCACTGCTCAAGTTCATACCACTGCTTGTCAAGTTCATACCACTACTTGAGTGAGATCTTCACTATTCAAGTT